>JAIUCV010000980.1:0-222324 GCA_026724425.1 Erythrophleum ivorense
AGCGTTGGCTGTATCACCTAATTTTCCAATAACCCAATGTCATATAGAACACTCATGAGCAAAAGTAGATTTTAGCCAAGATCAAGATGGATGACTTGCCCTGAGGTTAGGCTTCAGAAAAGCACCTCACTTATGACAGGAATATTTCTGAATATAGAAAGTGTTCGGTTAAATTCCCAATGCCATCAAATCAACCAACAGAGACAATACAATTTTTATGAGTCATTGTAACAAAAATTACTCATTCATGTGGT
This sequence comes from Erythrophleum ivorense, assembly GCA_026724425.1. Lineage (NCBI taxonomy): Eukaryota > Viridiplantae > Streptophyta > Magnoliopsida > Fabales > Fabaceae > Erythrophleum > Erythrophleum ivorense. The sequence continues at coordinate 255 of JAIUCV010000980.1, forward strand.
TGAAGCAAAAATCAGTGCTACGAAATCTAGAGATTCCAATTTCCTGAAGCATTTCAAAACACCTGTCTCCTATAATATGTTTAAGAACTTCAGCCTGGAAGAGGAATTTATCAGGATTATAAAAAGAAGTGTTGTTAATATTGATGATATGCTACGTGTATCCATATTTAAATAGAGAATACGAAAATTTCGACAAGGATTCCATCAATCATAAAAAACTAGATTCTTGTAGTGCTTGGTGCATGCAAATGAGAAAATTTCAGAAAATAAGGAGTGAAGGGAAATGTGTGTATTAAAATTAATAATGGAAATAACTTCCATTAAAATCTTTTTATTTTGATAGGAAAGAATTCGCTGAGAGAAAATGAAAGAGGAGTAGCATTCCTCAAAAGTAAAAAAGAAAACAGAAAAATAATAGTAAGAAGTCTCATTTTTTAATGAAGTCAAACCCTCCTAGTATCCATAAGTAGAATCCCTCTCAAAAAAGCCGTGAAGTGAACAAAAACTCAAGCAAGAGGCTGACAAAGCTAAGGCAGAATTCCGCATCAGTCCAAGCTGAACTTCTAACATATGATACTTTTGCAAAGTCATATAGGATCTTCTGCCAAAAATTTTTGAAGTTCTATACCAATCGTCATCCTCCTCCTCAGCATGTACATTAGATGGAGCGCATTAGGAAGGGACAAGATAATGAACTTCTTCTTCAATGTTGATCCATAGTAAAGGAATAGCCATTGCAAGTAGAACAAAAGAAAGGCCACAAAACAATTTCCGTCTAGTCCTTTGAAGTGCCTTTTCGATGCGAAATGTAGTCTGAGCATCATTTCTCTTTGGGGAAACCACCTCGGGAGGCGCCAGCATGTCAGCGCCAGCAGGAAGGTCTTCTCTTAATGAAACTGACTCTGGACCATCTTGGAATTGTACATCAGCATATAAGCTTTCTTTATCATTACATTCATAGCTCAGACTCTGGTTATATCTAGATTTTGGGTTCCAATCAATATTGCCTGAGGATAGACTCCTGAACCTTCTACTTTGTTTCTCAGAGCAACCCAAGTGCATGGATCTTGAAGAGAGTGAATAATAGACTTTCTAGGGGTCCTGAAGATTTTAATATCGTTAATGTTAACAGATGCACATGACCTCTGAATTACAAAGAGACAATATGTTAGCTATGAAAATTTCACGAGAACTTCTGATTTTCTTAGCAAAAGAAATCATTGAAGCTTCAATTAAAAGAACAAACACAGAATTTGATTTGATGTTCTGCCTAAACATTAGATCTTTTATTGTCAACAGAAAACAACGTTCGTATAAATCTTGAATTGTGCATGCGCATGGAGAGACTCAGCTGTGCATTACTAGTTTCTTGTGCATTCGTTCACAACATGCAACCCATTCCTTTTTACTCAACTGCTCTTCATGCATTGTGAAAAGTGATTTCTTCAATAATCTGAAACTAGAAGTCATAAACATGTGACCAGCAGACGCAATTTTCTTTCCTAGGATTTCAAACAGAATATGACAATTGTTTAACAAACTTATCAGGGGACTTGTGGTGGTACTTCTGAATAGCGGATTCAAATACTGACGCTTACAGTTCAAGTTCTGAGAAGTTTGGCTCGTTGGTATGGGTGACTCAACAATTGATTCATATCCAGGGAAATAACCCCTGGTACGCGATTACAGTGAGATAGATGCAGGAGAATGGTCCTCGTCACCAGGAACATCTTCCCCCTCTCTTCTACTTAAGTTTGACCCTGTAATTGAATCATGGCTCTTTACACACCTTTGAACAATCAGAGCATTTTGCTTCGCTAAGGCCATGACCAGACCCATGTGTGAATTGGTGCTTTCCCTCTAACGCCACAGCAACATTCAAGCAAACCCTACTGACCACTTCGTCCGAAGCAAACCGCCAGTTATTAGAGTTTACAAGAGCCTTTAAGCAAAGGGCCACTCCTGAAGTTAGGCTCTATTGGGAACTTAAGAGAGAATGTGAAAGAGCCTTACAAAGTGAATACTCTTCTCTTCCAGGGTTGTGGGGTCAATTCCATATCTGGCAATTGCTAAGAACACCCTTGAGCAAGCTTGATGAAGAGGGAAAGACGTCGTACTTGAAGCTAAGGTCTGGACTATGGATGCCATGATATTGTCGAACATGGGAACAATTTTGACACCGTGAAGTCGAGGAAGAATTCCATAGAGTGAAATTGTGAATTCTCCAGATGAAGAACTGGTCTCTTTGGTTTCAGAAATTTGGATAGGAATTGTCTTAAAATTCATTGCAGATTTGTGACTATTTGCATCTCTTTCAAGATTTTCCAGCTCTATAGTATTGGACCGATATTTCTTTCCATTGTGAAGCTTAAACTGATCAGATACCGCAATTTAAATTAGAAAGAAAAAAGTGAAGCTTAAAAATATTTCAAGCTCTTTGCACAAAAGATATCATTGTGAGTATTCTATCGCAATCCATGCCCGCCATTAATCGCTTCAAATATTTAAGTTTCAGGACTTTCTGTAAACACTAACAAGGAATTAATTAATCATGTCAATGGGACTATTTGATAATTATAGTCTACGTTTTACTGAACCTCAAAACAATGAGAGCCACTGAGTTGAAGTATCAAAGTAGTAAATGTCTATGCCAGAATTGCTCTACTCAACACTGAGGCAAGAAATGAAATAGAACAAGAATTTAAAGTTAAGAGTCAAGCAGGCATATACACCTTTGTACTTGGAAAATCTCGAAGCTCTCTTTTGCTTTTAAAAGAGGAGGCAAATGAGGTTAAAGGAATGCTTACAGGTTGAAGAAAATATTGCAATAGAGGCAGAAATGGGAGTCTAAATGCAGAAAATGCTTTCACGCTGAAGGAAGAAATGGAACGGAGGATTTTCCACGCGCTTCTGATTCAGGCAACGGACGGCTCAAATCGCGCTACCTTCATGTACGGCTAGGATTTGAAGCGAATTTCAAAAGAAGAAGAAGAAGTAACAGTGCGTTTTGATTGTGCAGTGACTCGGCGTGATGAGGACCGTTGGATTACGAAAGCAGCCCAGATCAGAAGTGCAGCCCACATGTATTTCATTGGAAGCAGATCGTCTGGAGTGGAGGAGCGGTGAAGTTTCTCTGAAGTGTGACTCAGAATGCACCACGTGGAAGCACAGCGGTCCAAAATCCAACCGTCCATATAACATAGCAAAATGTATAATGAAATGGTGCGTTTTGTTATCTGGCAACTGATACGTTATAAGCTAGGCCGTTGAAAGATTGGATAATATAGAACGAGCCGTATGACACATAAACAGATCCATTGATGAGATGAATGGCCAAGATCTTTGTTTTTATAGTAAAACAGGGGAGCCCTGCCTTCATCTTCAATCTGAGCGCGTTCCCTCCTTTTTTATTCTCTAAATGGTGCTAAGTTCGAGCACTAGTAGCAAAGAAAGATCAAATGGAAGTAGATTTTACATTCCACACAAATTTCTTTTAAGTTTAAACATTTATTTAAGATATACAAAACTTGCCTTTCTTTTTTTTGGTTGCATGATAAAAAAATTTTGAATGTAAAAGTGATGAATATAAAATCCTTTTTTGTACATTTTGAATGTAAAATCTGAATGTTTCCTTTTGGTTATATTTTTGGCAATTGTTCTCTTTAATTCTGATTGTTTCCTTTGAATTATAGCCTCCAGTTCATCTCTCGTTACGTTTTAGTCACCATAAGAAAAACTATTCCATGAACAAGCAGATGAAGCATGTATTACTGGACTCTCCAAATATGAATTTAATCCATGGGTCACGTAAAGAAAATTTTACCAGAAAGAGAAGATCTCGTGTTTATGCAGGGTGGCTGCACTTGTTGTAGGGGATTCTCCTTAGAAGAAGCCAACGGAAGAGAAACATAGGCTATTACCATTAGGACACAAAGGAGACAGCTTTGGCATTAAGAAACAGAGGCATTTGTGTATTTTCTTTGGATTTTTTTGGCTGATATATGGATGGTAAATAATGCGTTTTCCTATGCTATATGGACGGTTGGATTTTGGACCATTGTGCTTCCATGTGGCGCATTTTGGATCGTTGAATTCATATTTCAGAGACACTTCACCACTTCTCCGCTTCCGAATTTCATTAGGCTCAACTTGTAGTAATTCATTACACCTACACCCTATACACATAAGTATTTTGCATTTAGCTTGAGGTGTGAAAAGGCACTGTTCAAGCCTATGTCTGGCCCTTCTTCCTTTCTCCCGCATTTCTTATCCACTCATTCGACCTGCCAAGAATGAAGCTAGTTCCCTAACCTGGATATTTTTCTTGGAGCAATTTATATGGGTCGGATCCATCCAAGCGAAGCTTGAATTATCCACCAAACGGCGTCCGTCGACACCGGGCACTCACAGCCTTCTTCTTCTCCTTTGCATTATCGCTGCCGCAAACGACGGAGCACTGACATCCACAGATATTACTAAAGCAAAAGAACAATCCACTCCCTTCCCCTTTTGTGCACCTTGGGGGGTACGCTTAGTTTTATTACTTGGCGTGGGCGTCGTTGTAGGGAGGCTCGAGATGTCGCCGCTATCGTCCATGGGCGGCAGCTCCGCCCTTCACCTCTCTAGCTTTGACTGCAGCTCCTCCACGCTCTAGTCCATGCTCCACCCACCCACCTTGGAATTCTCTCTCTCCTCCATCCGCGGTTGCCTCGCTATTGCCGTTGCCACCTTAGAAGGTGACAGGCCAAGTTCCGATTCGATCATCACAGGAGGACCTAACTTTCCCAGATTGGACCGTCGTGGGGTGCTATATTCAATAAAAGGCGTATTATTCAACTCTCCCAACATATGCAATAGTGTATTCCTTGGTGTCACCTTAAGCAAAACCTTGGTTCCCACCCGTGACCGTGAGTTCCCAAACTGCAATAATCTTGGTGACGCTTTCACTTCATACACATGTTGGTTCTTGGCGTTAATCTTCGTATCGCATCAATTTCGAACTTATTCTCAAATTTCGCTTCAATCCTCATACTCATTATGGTCCCTTGGGAATTGCTCAGCAACGAATCAGACCCCTTGACAACGACATCTTTTTTTCTCCTTTCTTCTAACAACGGAGCTAACCCTCGATGACTTAGACTCACTCTTTGTCTTGCTTTTGGAGCTCGGTTCAGAAAATGCCAAGTCTACCACCATTTTTTTTTGGTTGTTTTCGCTCAATTCTGTCAAGACATGCCTTTCGAGCTGATCATTCAGCTTGTGTCACTCTTGGGACGTCGAAGCTGTGGCTTGATTTTGCCATTACTAAATAACTGAGGGCTCTTCACGTGAATGTGATTATCATAAGCATCTTTCTCACCCATCAAATGACGATATCCAATGGCTGAGGGATTATGTGTACAAAGCGGCATGCTTCGTATGGAGTTGTCAAGCAACATCACATCAATGTTTAGAATCCCTTGCGGGCGACTCGATGAAGGCCTTCAGACCTAGAGCACCATGAACCGCATTTCTTTCGGTGGGTGATGGTTGTGGAAAGATCGCGATGGCGGTGTGACGAGATTGCTGACTAGGACGTGGATGGATCTGATGTGCACGTCTCTGAACCAATGGAGAGCATAGATCTTGATCATGATTGCCGATCTGTCCGTGTACAGAAATTCCTCTTTGACCCGGCACATGAACTTGTCATTCCAAGTCGGATTGACGTCGCCGGGGATGTCGATCCGGTCGATAGTTTTCGTTCAGGTTGAACCCATGTGACGGCGTAGGTCGCAACGGATGACTCACCGGAACCATGTCTTGTGCGGACATCACATCGAGTTCCAAGAGCTGGAAAGGGGTTAAAATAATTGACATCATACACAAGACAAGAGGAGTAAGTGTCTGCAACGGTGATATTCGTATCTACCAACTCGATGTTTCCAAGGGTGTGTCAAGATCTATGAAATACGGATTCTTCAAAAAAGGAGTCGTATCATGTTGGATATGTATATTGATATCCAATTGTATCCCGTATGTGATAATATCAGTGATCCCTGAAAGGAAAGAGTTGGGGATGGCTAGGGGGCTAAGAAGAAGCACAAATATGGATATGTATGTAGGATACGACATGATACGATATATGAGATATTATAATTTTTAAAATTTTAAGATATAGGTATAACAATATATATATATTTAATAATTTAATACGTTTACAAAATCTAAGACTAAAGATAGAGATCATGAGTTTTGTATTTGGTTTTGGAGCATTGGTAAATGCAACATCAATCAAATTTAGTGAGCAATCAGTAATGATTGGTTAAAATGCTTACCTCAAAATTGGTTTCTTCCTTTCTCTTCCAAAGAAAATGTAGTGTACCAAGCTTTCCACGAAGTGCAAACCAGAACGAGATCGGAATAGAGGCAAGAAAATTGGTCTTAGAGGCAAGATTGGAATAGAGGCCATGAAGTGCAGACCAAGCTTTTCACCAACAAGATCGAAATAGAGGTGATATTGTTTTCACTAGATTGCGAGATCATTTTCCCCTACCAGCCACCAGCATAGCACCTAACGGAGATGCAGGGCTTTCGATCTTTTCACTAAGGAACCAAAAAATGATGGAGGATGCAGGGCTTTCGAAGAAGCACGAATGACAAAGCACAGGTGTAGGGCTTTCGGTTAAACGCAACAGAAAATGACAATGTTTGGGATCCAACCGTTTCGAAGTTGTTTTGGAGTGTTCCGAAAAGTTTCAAAACGTATAAAAAAATAGAAACGTTTCGGATGCTTTTGTTTTCGTACCATATTTGTATCTGTAACACCATATTCATACAACTCATCTTATCTCAATTCTAGTCACACTTCCTTGAATAACACAAGCTTCCAAAGAAAATACCATTAAAGTATTTAATTAGTTTTGCATTACGTTGTGGATAAAATTTTCATTTAGTGTCCTGTGTACTATATGAACTCATCCATCTTATTCTCATATTTAAATACACAAATAAAACTTAAAGCCATCTCAAGATATGGCTAAAAACTCGAGCTCATGAACCATTTACATAAAAATTACATGTGTAGCCTCAAGTTAGTATACAACTTTCTATCATAAATTTTGAAAAATCATAACTAATTTTAGAAAAATCAACATTAAGCACACTATACCATTTTAGAAAGCTAAAGATGTTTAATTTATGCTAAAAATAAGTTCAAACTAAAATAGGGACGTCTAGTTTATGTCTGTAAAATTTCATGAGCATTGGACATCATTTGATCCCTAAATGACATAGGAGAAGAAACTGACCATATAAACAGTGACCATACCAGAATAGCTGAAATTTTGGCAACTTTGAAAATTCATAATTAATTCTATAGAGCTACAAACAATCTGGTCTTCAGCTTCCTAAAAAGGTCTGAATGAGATCTATATGCATGCCAAATTTCATGAAAAAATTCGTTCATTTGGTCAGATCTAGTTGTAAAATGGCTCTTTTATACTTTTTAAAGAGTCATAAAAAGTATTGTGATAGTACTAGTAACGCCAGGCTTTCATAGCCACTTGAGCACGTGGGAAAACACTAAAATGGTCTACTAAACGTGTCTCAAAGGTGCACAAAGCTAAATTTCATAAACTCACACTCTCATCCCAGGACATTCACAAGAACACATATGTTTCATCTTGCCAATCAATGTCCAAAAATTGCTACATCATTCACATGGCATCAAATCTCATTTATACATCAAGTATTCATGTAATTACATATGTTCACATGATTATGCAACATATTCATCATGGAATTCCATCATATGCCATTCATATGGCTACAAAATGGACAATTTCACACACTTTGTTGTTAATCTCTCTTTTTCAAGCTTGGTGGCTCCCATTTCTTAGTTCACTTGGTCCACCTAGACATGTTAGGCAAATGGGGAGGAAGGAATGAGATTTTAGGAATCCCAATAGCTCTTCTCTCTTTCAACCATACATAAAGAATGTAAATCCAAATCCAAAAATGCATGCATAGTTATCATGGGGCATATGATTATTCATGGAACATTTCTTGTATTCAAGAAGTCATAAAAAACATATATAGGTTTGCCAAGAAGATGATTTAGCCTCATCCACTTCTCTTCGGGGATTTTGGACTTGTCTCACCTATTTTGTTAATGGGTTCTTGACTAAGCCTCACTCTTTAGAAACTTTTGGCTTTGTCTCATATATTTTTAGGGACTTTTAGCACATCCTTACCCTAACTAAGGGACTTTTGGCTTTACCACACTCAAGCAAACCAAAACATATTTATAAAATATCATTTAAGTGTATAACATAACAACATGGTATCATGGCATATAGATACATGCTAAAATATTTTTCATGGATCAAAACATATATACACACATTTAAAGATAAGATAAACATCCACTCATGTATGAAAGAAAGAAGAGAGAGCTACTTTGGCTACACAAACACACTTTTCCTTTTGAATTTGGTACCTCTCCCTCGACCACACACTCACAAAGATGTGAGACTTGCTTCCTTTGGCCTAGACACATCATATGGAAGCTAATTACACTCTGGAATAATTTCTAAAGCTACACATTTATTTCAAAAGTTAGGTGGTTCTTATGGCTCATTTATAATTTTATAATGCACCTAATAAAGCAACCTTAGGAAAACATAATCTTGGCTCCACTCTTTTTATCCATTTATGACTCTTGACTCCTTTTAAGCCTCTTGGAACCATCACACTATTTATTTAAGGAGTCTAGCTAGGTGTTGCTTATTTAAATCACAATATGGAACCTATAACTACATCTTACTATCCATGACTTCTAAAATTTTTCGAAGACTTCCTTTCATCCTCTCCCATCATATATGACACAAAACCAACCTTGGAAGAATTTAAAACTACTCCTTGGTGCTTCATCCTCCCTAAGCCGAAACTGTGCTCCATGAGAGCACTAAAGGAGTTTGTTTGGTTTTTTTGATGGGAAATGCATATGAGAAGCCTTCTAGGGATTTTAGGAGCTCATCCAAACATCCATTTTGGCCTAGGAACTATTATATCAAAACAGAATTTTGGTTAAGCAATTGAAACCCTAACTTTACTATTTTAAAATTCTATGGTTGTTTTGTTGTTTTCTTTGCATATTCTTTTTCTTCTCCCTCATTTTCCTAAGATTCACTCATGGTTTAGCTAGAAATTCAACCCCTATTGGCTGGTCATATATAGGTCGAAATACACAAAAAGAAGGCAATGGAAGAACAAGCTTGAAACATAGCAAATTACCTTGGTTTCTTGGCTTCCTTTGCTTGCTCTTCTCTTTGCTTGGTTTCTCTTGATTTTTGAAATTTACCCTCTTGGTGTGACCTCAAAACAGACCCAAAAGTTTCAATAAATCTATGAGAAAGAAGAGAAGAAGAAGGAGAAGAAGTTTGCTAAGGAGAAACTAAGAAAAATCATAAAAATCCATACCTTTCTCTTGCTTTTTCTTCTCCCTTTCTCTCCTTCCTTGTGTGCCTCACTCTCATGGTCCTTTCTCTGGTTTAGGGCAGAATTAAAATGAACCAAATGAGGAGAAGAGTGGGGCATGGGGCATATATAGGTAGGGTTTAAGGATTGTTTCCAAAAATTCTATTTATGTCCCTTAATCTTGGCATTTTTATTTTCAGTTTGTTTTAGTTCTTTTTTAAGAACCATTTTTTCCATCATAAAATTTAGATCCTCAATATTATAAAATGCCTTTGAAATAACTCAATTTGAAGTTAAAACCTTCTCGAACAAAAGGGTCAAAGTTCGAGTCAATTAATATTAAAAAACGTATACCGGAAGAGTTTTAACTATCCTGAAACTTCCCATGATTTTCAAAGTCTCTAAGAACTTCGGAAAACTCAAATTTTTTCATTTAAAAAGTCCTCTTGTAAATATTTCAAAATTTGTTCAAAATTATGAAAATGTTATTATGTTACGTAACAATTTCATTAATTTTCGTGTAGTTATTTTAATCTCTATTTCAGGGCACCTCTAACCTCCTGATGTCATTATTTTGTACAAAAAGTTGATGGTTGTCAATAGCCTAGTACCTAAAATACCCAAATTCAAATTTCTAAATCTAATAAAATTTCACATTTCTAACACGTGCAATTCGGGTTGAACATTGGGTTAACCCAGCAAAATCAAGTCAACTTGCACAATTGGAATAGTTTGGATTGAGTTGACAGGTCAGTTTGGGATTAACCTTTTTAAGAAAAAATTATGTATAAGAACTTTAAATTGTAAATAATTATTATGAGAAATCTTAAAAATTAAAATTATTTGGAAGGATTAAAGAATGAAATATTTTATTTTGGATGAAAAAACCCCAGCATTTTACTTCTCTATTGATCTCCTAATCTCTGTCGAGGAAGAAAAGACCAGCAAAATAGTTGTGAACAGGAAGGAAAATCGTAGCCCCAAATTTAAAAAAAAAAAGCATCGGATTTCTCGGATTATCTCTTCCTCGAAGGAAATGTCAATGACTGAATGTCTTCAACTCTTTCCAACTTTAAAATCAAATCAAAACTATCGATACAAAGAATGCGAATGTGTTTTAAACAAGAAAATTGCCTACAATTTTGCAATGCCTCATGAAAAGTCTATAATTTTCTCCAATCAAGAGCTGCCAGTGGAGTGGATATGTCTCGTCTCTATAATTTAACTCAAAAGTGGTATTTTATTAAGCAATTGTAAAGATCATACATCAGTATAACTTATTACACGAATTCACTGGAAGTAACGAATATCAAACTCTATCTGCAGTTGAAACGAAAAATTTCAAAACAAGATTTCAATGGGGAGAAGACATTTTGTATGATTCCAACGCACTGCCAACTAAATATAAATTCCTGAGGAAATAAATTATAACAGGACGCCCCTTGAAAACTTAGCAGAAATCAAATTTGTGATCCATAACCCCAAAACATCTAAAAGAAGATATAATTATAAAAAAAAAAATCAATGTTTGGTTCTTAAAAATCTATTGAAATCGACTATTTAGAGATGAAATATTTGGACTCAAAATTTGATTTTCCCTAATTAAGCATTTTATGCCACCTCCGGCACATTCTGCCCGTTTCTTGGTGGTTGATGCCCAGAAAAACCCCTCTCTTGCCGGGAACTGGGTCGATAGAAGCCATTTCCTCTTGTTTTTCTGTAGCCCCCATCACCTCCATCTTGGCCATTTCCCCTCCCAAAGCTCCTTGAACTAAAACGCCCTCTTGGTGCCTCTGATTGGTAGCTACCCCTGCCTCTGCCCCTCCCTGTTGATTAAACATGAAAATAAGGGGGAAATGGTTTACATACAGTTCAGTTATGTAAAGAAAAACATGGAGACTACTGAAGTCATCATTTAGACAACCTAGCTGGTCATATTGTGGTCATATTAAGTATCATTTTGAAAAATTAATGATTCCCAGTCTAATAAAGCATAAGTGGGTTAAAATCAGCGCAAACAAAACTTTTGCCCATATGTCACGTGGAAGGACCAGCAAAACGAGACATGACAAGGATTTGAGCATGAAAAAAAAAAAGAGCATGAAACTACCCCATCAAACCTTAAGTGATCCATCTACGAAAGTTAGCACTTCGTAGCTTGATCTGTCTAATCTGTCAAGACTGTCATTTGGGAATCCACTAACAGTCCAATTAACGCACTCCTCACTCATACATTTGTTGCAGTACAGATGCACTTTCAGTGTTTTATCATGTCTATAAGACAAAGGTGGGTAAGAAATATTGATGACAAACAAATACTGAGAGAAAATAAGAGAAGGGCGGGAGAAGAAACACACACACACAGCAGCAAAATATTTTATTCAAAAAAGGAAATTAAAACAAAAGAAAAACGTACTTCCTCCTCGAGAAGGGATGTTGCTGTTTGGTCTCCGCTCTTCAATGTATACTTGTCTTCCAGCTATCTGCACAGATCCTGCCTGCAAACATGCAATTCAATCAAACTTGGGGCTCCTGCTTATGAATCTAGAAAATAAGCACCAGGGCAAATTTTACTTGTAAGTTATAACTAAAAAAGTACAAATAAGAAAAGGACAGTTTCTAGAACAAAAATAAAAAACAGCTTGAGGGCAATAGAACAATAATGCAGATAAAAATAAAAAAATAAAATTGATCATGGTGAATGACTAATATGATCGACAGACTTTGGTTAAAGGGTATTACTTTATGTTGCACCCGAAGAGATGCAAGTATTGTATGCAGCATGGGTAAGGGTAGAATATCGAATAAAGTAGTTCTTTAAAAACGTAAGGTACAGGTACAGGAACAGATAAATATATATATACACATATAGTACACATAAATAATGAATATTCTACAATATAAAAAACTCTTACAACAATAAAAATAGATAATGAACATTGTATGATATTTAATCACCAAAATAGTAGTCCAAGTTTACTGATATAAATTCAAGGTTCATATAGCTTTCAGTGAAAATAAACTAGAGTATTAGAGTTATGCACACAACTGTGTATGCTAAGTTTATATCAGAGTCCAAAATGAAAACTCACGGATCTGTCTGGATGTAAGAGAATACATATATACATCCACACTGTGCTCAACAGGACTCTGTGTATGCTAAGTTTATATCAGAGTCCAAAATGAAAACTTACGGATCTGTCTGGGTGTAAGAGAACACATATATACATCCACACTGTGGTCAACAGGCACCAAACATCATATGTAACCATTGACCAAAACCAAACCCAAAAAAAAAAAAGGCATATGTAACCAACCGGTACTGGTATGGCTTGAGTATTTAAGTAACTGTGCTTCCTATCTCATAAGCCATATAAAGTAAATATCTCTAAGTTATAAATCGAAGACAAATCCAAACCTTGACTGCGTTTTGAACACCAGTCATATGTTCAAATTCAACAAATGCATAGCAAACACCAACATCCTGAAAACAAGAGAAAAGTTTAGCTTCATATCAGGTCATAAATGAACTAATACAGCTAACAAAAGATGCAAAGACATAGACCTTGCGACTTCTTATGACAACACCATCGGGCCTAATTCTCCCAAAATTTTTGAATTCCTCCTCAATTTCAGAAGCAGAAACAGTAGGCAGCAAGTTTCTTACATAAACAGATTTGATTTCATCTGAAAACATTCACAAATCATAACCAAATCAAAATGTTTGGCATGATCTTAATTAATAACTACACTTAAAACTTTAAAGCCTCTTTCAAACAAACTAGCTAAGTTGTAAAAAGATGAGGTGATTGGGCATCAAAATGTGCATCAAAACCAACAAGTAACTATGTAAATATTAAATGAGTAAAATAACCAAATAATCAATCCATTTTAAACAAGTACTGCATAGCAACCTTCATCTTCTGTTGCAGGAACTTCCACTGCATCAGTCTCAGACCTCTCAAATCTGTTTGCTGCTGCAGTTTGTTGCTGACTACAAGTATGGGGTGCATGATCCCACTCTGAAGAGGACATATTCTTGTTTTGAGAAGGCTGATAAGCTACTGATGGTGTTGGTGGTCCTTTAGCAACCCGCAACTTCCAACAGTCCAATAACATAGTCAGTCCCAGAGTCATGACTAAATCTCTAAGAAAATCATTATTTGAGCAATAATGTAACAATTAGTAAAGCACATACAATGGAGGCATAAGTGTGCTTCTGGGGCTCTTCAGCAGGTTCCTCACCAGAAGTAGGTACATGGTCTTGCACAGAGTTCACTGTAATTTGAAGTGAACCATTTGACTCTTCAGCAGCATTATCGTCCCCAATAGGTTCAGAATCGGGGACTTGCTGCATTCGTTGTTCTGAATATCCATAACTTTCAACTACACCATTTTCTTTGACCTCATTTGCAGTGACAAATTCCCTTGTCTGGATATCTCCACCCAGCAGGAAATTGGACGCTGGAAAAACCGTAGCTCTCAATTGCTAAGAATAGTTTCAAGAATCTGATATATTTTCATAATCTGCGAAATTGGTTATTTAATATTTCTGGAAAAATGTTGTTAAAAACTCTTAAAGAGATTTTTTGTATATTATCGTTAACAAATGCAGATAAAACTAGTTTGAGATCAAAATTCACAGACAACTGCCAACTTTAAAGTAGAAAGTAAGACTATAGCCAACCGCTTGCCTCTACAATGTGCATAAGAAAATTCAATGTCCATAGTTTAAGGTTTAACTTGCAACTCTTAGATTCCTAGTCCTAGAAATCCAAATCTACTCTCATCATTCTTTATCAGAGGTTAACAGTTACTTAGTTTGTTAACAGAAAGGATGCAGTTTTGTCAACCAATTTGAGTGCGTTGCCTTTTTGTCCACTGTCAATGTCATAACAGTGCTAGTGTGGTGCCATTAGGAGACTAAAAATGATGTAGCAAATAAAATAAGTGACATTAATGAATTACAACCACAGTACTTGTATTAGAAACTACAAAGATACTAGTAAGAGTGATAGCAAGATGAAAAGGTGAAAAGAGCAGCATGGTCAAAGTTCCATCCAGAAGCAGTGGATGTGGAAATGACAATTGCTTGTGGAATAAACGAAGTTGATGACATCAATTCAAGCAAAAGAACACGAGGGGGCTGAAGCACAACTTACCTGGTTTATTAATTGAGCTAGGGACATTCAGATTTGAATTAAGGTTGCTCTGAGCTAACAAGATTGCTTGGTGGTGGTGAACTGGCTCCTCTTCAGCATAGTGAAAAATATCATTGAGCACAAAAAAACCTTTTTCTTGGGGTGCAAGGAAGAATGTCTGCATAAATTTTCTCCTTCGACTGTAGTCCTTAATTTGCACAGATCCAGAGACCATCACAAGTACACCGCCACTCCAAGATTCCAGAGAATGCACTGTCTTAATTTCGATTCCAGTAAAACTGAGTGACATAACAAATGCATGGATTTGCTGCTCACAGAGAAGTAAGATCTTTAATAATTGCACATGAACATACAATCAGAGATTATTTCAGAGCCCAACAAATAATTAAGGAAAAAACTAATAGAGTTTAAGAAATCTAAATGGCAGCGAGCACCTATTGTCATTTTGACTCTACCAATGCAAGCATGGCATTGTTCACAACTGCCCAAGTGTATGTGTGTGTACTTTGGTGGTAATGTGCTATACCATGCTTAGGGAGGCATGAATTGACTAGTGTAGTCAAGGGCACTCACCTCAGTGATTAAGGCATTGAGGTAATGGGCCAAGATGCCTCAGCACCTCTTGCTAGTAAGGTGAGGGCCCTTCATCTAAGCACCCACTTGAAGCACTTTTTTGGTACAGGTAAGGTGTTCTTCCCATGCACCTTGTATACACTAGATTTATTTTACTTAGATACAGGCACAAAATCCCACCCAATAGCTCATGACCATCAAGTTAAGTATTTTAAAACAAGTTAAGTATTTTAAACAAGGGAAAACCATAAAACCCATGCAAATAACTCGTTATAGGACCCGAGCACCCTTCTTTGTTATCTTCTTTTACACTGTTAATCTGTTATGCTTTCAGAATTCAGCCAAAGCTTCCCTTTT
This sequence comes from Erythrophleum ivorense, assembly GCA_026724425.1. Classification (NCBI taxonomy): domain Eukaryota; kingdom Viridiplantae; phylum Streptophyta; class Magnoliopsida; order Fabales; family Fabaceae; genus Erythrophleum; species Erythrophleum ivorense. Next base: position 15,806 of record JAIUCV010000980.1, read on the forward strand.
TCAAACTTTTCAGCCTTCTAAACTTATCTTTATATGATTATTATGCTTTAATAGTTAATTTATATGTCAAATGTTATCACCTATTTTAGCGCCTTGCTTCACTTGGGAGAGTGTTTATCCAACACCTTTCACATTTGACTACCTTTGAATTGACAGAGGAGTACGACCTTGACATACACACCTCTCAATATCTTATTGAAGGATATGATTTTTAATTCATTGATACAATCATTGATTTAGAGTTAATTACCATAATGATCCTCTATACCAAATTTTACTAAAATTAGATAATAATTAAAAAAAAAAGAAATAGCTTCTTAAATTTTAAAATATATTGTACACCAATTTTATGATATATTGATGGGGCACAAAACAAAATGTCAAATTCGGTGAGTATGTTATTCATGATGAGAACATTTAATCAAAAGGTTGATTTTGTAAAATACTTATCCTATAGAATGTTGTTCAATGATAAATGACTAACTTTTGTTGGCAACAGCATCAATGGATCCCAGCTATATGTCCAAAAGTGCCAACTATCTGTTACTGAGTTTCAGTAAGAAGATAAAGTAATTTATCTGATATGTTAATTTTCTCTTAGTGTAAGGGTAGGTGACTGACGAGTGAACTCATGACAAGATTAATTACCGATTTGTAAAGTCCTTTTATTAGACATCCAATCTTCTTCCCAGTTAAATGTTCTGATATAGAAGACAAATTTAAAACATAAAACATTTGGAGAGATGATACACGTAAGCGAAGAAAATATTAATTAGAAAACAAGCATTTAAGTGGGATTCTCTATCTTCACATGAGATTGCATAATACATTATGAAACATTTAATCGTAAGATCAATGGTTCATAATTGGTGTAAGAGTTTTATTCTTTGAAACACATGAGAGAAGAAAATATTAATTAGGATTTAGGCAACAAGCATTTAAATAGGATTCTCTTTCAATGTGAGATTGCCTAGTAATTCTGATACATTTCACCATAAGATTGATGGTTCATAATTGGTGTAAGAGTTTTACTCTAGTTTCAATTGATCCCTCCTCATATATATATAGTTACAATTCATAATTTTTTGTCCAGCTGTTGTTACAAATTATAATGTATGACAAGTTAGATTACAATTTTTACTGTTAACCAATAAATCTAAAATTTTCAGCAAGTTGTATACAAGTCAAGGTAAGTACAATTAAGATAGGTAATAAAAACAAAGAAACCTCTTGTTCCCCCAACTAACAACAGCTGATCTAAGAGATTCATTAAAAATGATGTGGACATGGCCATCTGAAAAGAGGCAGCAACCACTGAATAATATATGCAAAATATATTTTATCAACGTATCTTCTGGAATAGCTTTTATTCCTTACTTGCATCCATAAATTTGGTACACATAAATTATTTCTATCCACTGTATATGCAGAGTGAAGTTCTGATGCCCACCATTTTGGACATGGGTGAAACTATTCAATAAAAAGTTGGTTGCATGTTTGGACACATCATTTCTTTCATTCGATATAATGTTATGTAGCATACTTTCAAATTAATAAACAGTCAATAGTGAAGAGAACAACTACTTTTACCAAAATGAAAGGGTAAAAATACTACAAGGCGTGGCTTTGTTAGTACAATCCTTTCACATCCTACGAGTAAAATATGGGCCAAATTCAATTGAAACCACAATAAAATGGCAAATTTTGTATATGTAGCATTTTCTATGGCCTCACCAGTGTTATTGCTTATTGGCAGAACAAAGCATTAAGCAATATAATTCAAATTGACAATAAAAAGAGTAAAATAAATCCACTGTAGTTTACAGCAACTAGATGAAATCAAAAGAAAGTGCATAAAAATTACTAGCATTCCCGTAGCCGTCTCCCTGGTGTTGCCATCTATACGAAGCATGGTGCTGGCATCAGAGTAGAACTGATGGACAAACTCTGGCTGATGCTGAAGCACCTGGTAATACTGTCCCACGAAATAGGTCCCAACCTGAATGACTCACAACAATCACAACCCAATAAAAGGGATGAGAGAAAGCTAGAGATAGAATTATGGGCCCGCTTGGAATAGCAAAAAAAGCACATTTTTTTGGGGCAAAAACAAAAAGCCGCACTTGAAGAAGCAAGGGAAAGAGGCAGTACGAACCTGAGCAGCAGTGACCGGAAAGGGAAAGGGAGTGGCCATTGTAGAAACCCCTTAAACCCGAAAAGGAGCTGCTGCCAATCGAAACCTCAGATCCGCAATGGCCCACGAGATCTGGAAATCACCACCACAAGCACAATCTAGGTGAGAACACAATGATAACAGAGAGAGATCCGATAGAGAGAGGGAGGAGGAAGGTGAGGTTCTAGAGAGAGAGAAAACATGGAGGTTTTAGAGGGGTTGGGAAGAGGGAACCTTTTGGAGAAAGAGAAGAAATTGCAGGGGCGTTCTATTTTTCTGGGCAGCAGTTGCCCCGCCTTTTCTCTTCGCCCAGAGTCACATAGCCGCAGCACCACTAACCTTACAGCTCGCAAATTGAATAACAAAAATATTTCGGAATCCAAAGAGAAGGAACCAAAAAAGAAGTCCTGCCATATTTTATTTTAGAGCAAACATTTTTCAATTATTTGATTTCTAAGTTTTAAAAATAAAAAATTCAATTTTTAAAATTTTTTAACTTGCTCATCATTTATATTTCATTTTTGTTTATTTATCCATGTTATTCAATTTACTTGTATATTCATTTTATCTATTTTTTGTTTAGATTATCTATTTTAGTTTATTTTGTTTAGCTTTTGTTATCATTTTTGTAATTTAATTATTTTTGTAATTTAATTATTCCGTTTGTTTTAGTAATCAATATTTTATTTTTTATTTATCTAATTGTGCTTCAATTTATTTATTTATTTTTAATAATTTAATAATACATTTATACTTGTATATTTCTTTTTTTTGGGTTTTTCTATATTTCTTATTTAGATTACATATATTTTTAATTATGCATATTATCATGACTTGATTTGTTTGCTTTATTATTATCCAATTGTGTTTAAGCTTGACAATCTCTAAGTTTTATGCTAATTATTGGTATGTGGATAAGGGATTCAAATTAAAAAAAATTCTTACTCTCTTATTTGCTCTATTATACCTTTGTTTTTCCATGATCATTGTTGCTATGGAAATGGATTTTGGGCGAAGGGAAGGATATGGACTGTAATGACCGGGTTTGTCAATATGCCACAATTTGGGAGGATCTCAACATTGGTCTTAGATATTTTGAGGAGGGAAGTCTTTTGAAACAAGAGATATTAGATGCAATTTAGTTAAATTTTAAAAAAATATTAACGTGATTTAGTCTGAAAAGATAAAACTTTTTATGAGTATCAAAAGGTACAAGAGTATTGGGTTGGCTCTAAATTAAGTCTCTAACTTAAAATGAGAACCTAACTTTATATCTCAAATTTTGCCAATGAAATTTTGGACTTAGTAATTTTATTGAATTTAGTGATAGTTAAGGATGAGCAAATAAGCTCCTCAACTTCTCTTTCATTGGAGGTTTGCATCAAGCAAACCCCTTCTCTCCCTGTTTGTTTATGTATGGAGCAGTGCTCATCTCTAAGAAGGTTAACCAAAAAGAATGGGTCCCTGTTAAAGTCGGAAGGGGCCTTGCTATCTCTTGTCTCCTTTTTGCTAATGATGCTTTACTTTTCACTCAAGCTACTGGAAGTCAAGCCAGGGTGGTGAACTCGACTCTATCTGAATTTGGAAGGTGTTTGGAGTAAAAGGATCAGTCGTACGAAGTTGTGCACTTTATGCTCTCCCGTTGTTCCTGCTTTTGATAAAAAAAGATTTAAAGCTTATTTCCAATATGCCCTTGACTTGCAACATTAGGAAGTACTTGGGCGTCCCTTTAGCTCAAGGAAGAATGAAATGCGAGGACTTTAAACTTTTTTTTTTTTCCCAAATTCTTGATAAACTGAAGTGTTATACCTAGAAGAGCAAGCTTCTCAACCGAGCTGGTCACGTAACGCTTGTTAAATTGATCTTCAACTCTTACATCGTTTACCCTATGCAGGCCTTCTGGATCTCGGAGAGGATTTTCACTAAGATAGACTCTCTTGTGTGGTCTTCATTTAGTCAATTGGAATAGAATTATTGCTCCTAAAAGATCATGGTAGCTTGAGCATGCGTGTTGCTACTTATAAATGTGTCACCATTAGGTAAACTTGTGTGGCAAGTTTTGAATAACTTCGATTAACTTTGGGTTTCTGTTATAAAAGACAATTATCTTAAGAATACCCGCTGTCTCTATCACGCCCAAAAAATCGAAAATGTAACTAATATGGAATACGAGGTGAAGCTTGCATATATAAGCCTAACTATACAATCTGGACCTATGCTTTCTCACAATGCTAATATACTGACACGGAGAAAATTCAAATTAAAACACTATAATTAGAATATTAATTGTATGAATCTAATTACATAATCACCTCCTTCCAATCTCTCGAAAAAATTTCAAAGGAATGTCCTCTAAAAATGGGACGTTTCTTAAAATTCCCACAACATCCAGAAACACTAATGTAACAAAGAAAAGTCCGCTCAAGTTCTAACTATGTTGCGACATGCACTAAGATAAGGGCTCCTACTTGTGGTCTTACAAAGATATAGTAGATTAAAAATCAATTAAAGTACAACTCTTAAAGAAATAGGTCCTACAAACAATGTGGGGCATACCAATGGAATGTTACCTACCTACGCCGTAAGATTAGACCAAGATTGGTGCTACCTCTTGCAACGTGGAAAATGTTAAAGGAGTGATTTGCAACACTCAGTGAGTAGAAAATACAAATTATAGCAAGGAAGGGGCAAGTGCAAGTGTTTTAATGAAAAATGATAAATAAACAATCACAATAATAATAGTGAAAAGTTATTTTAAGAAATATAGCCATCCAAATTTCAAGGAGTAACAGCATAATTTTGAGCATTGAGTAATTAAATATCAATAAAAAATACCTCTTTATGAATAAATAGTTCCATGAAAATAAATAATAGGAGTTTCCCAAATATCGTTCATATAAAATTTACTCAGTTAGGAAGACCTCAATCAAAACAAATATCCATTGTGAGCACACAACTCTCATGGGAAAATAACCAATTTGTCAAGAGCACAAAGCTTTTTGGGTAAGCAACCAATCTATCATTTGTCCTCAACTCCCATGAAATAACATTCCTTTGTTTCCCATGTGTTGACTGTCACATAGAACTAGCATCTCTTACACCTCCTGCCAACTAGGATGCCAGCCAAGGCAGTTTAAGGGCTAATAGATTGTTTGTAATTAGTGTTCTTTATCCAAGTTTCTTCCATGAAATTTGTGATATACACAAAATTTGTCTCAAAATCATAACACTTGAATAATTCAAGAAATCAGTATCTATCCTAGTTGTAAAATCAAACTTGAATAAACACATCAATGACAATTCTAGAATAGGGTACCCATTCTTAATATAGGATAAATTACAATTTAAGACCATTATTGAATTTTAGAGGAACATATTTTATTATTGGAAATAAAATTTTTATATCATGCTCAAATATAATTAGTATGAATAATTAAGGAACATGGATAAAACTATCATATCCTATGACAATAAAAGTGGTAGGTTTGTCCCAAAATACACGGATATAAGGAAATAAGCAATTCATCTAAAATGAGAGAGGAAAAATGAGAATTGTAAAATTAGCACATAATATGTATTATCCACTTACAGTGCTCTGACATGGTAACACCTTAATAAATAAGTTAAGTTTAAAAGGTTTGATTAATAAAATAGAACTAAAATTCTACTAAAAATTTGAACCTGATTTGTGTAACATTCTAGAATTTTCTAGCTAATTAATTAAAATTAAAATAATGATAATAAATTGATAAAAAAACTAATTATTAGAAATTATTAATATGAATTCCAAGTGAAAATCTAAGTAATTAGAGGAAATTATGACCTCAAGACACTTTGGAATTTTATTTAAGTAACCAAAAATCTTTAAAAGTTTTCTAAGAATTATTAGGCATTTATATAGAATTAATTGGAATTAATTGAAATTAATCATTAATTACTAATTAATAGATCAATTTGGAATAAATACTTAGGAAGTGAATTTTAAAGAAGTCATTGAACCCTTAAGAGCCCAAAAATATAAGAGCAATATTTGGGAAATAAAAGTTATGAGATGAAATTTTTAAGTCAAAATATAATTAGCAAAAGTTCAAGGGTCAAAATGTGATTTTGGCCAGGACCAAAATATGATTTTCTCCAAATTAAAAAATAGTCAAGTTAATGTAATACCTTATATTTATAGCTCATTTTACAACATTTCCATACTTTACATTCATAGATTCTATGAAAGAGTAAGAAAAAGAAATTAAAATAATGCATTTTCTTACGTTGCGTTATGTATGAAAATTCCATTCGATATCATGTAGATCATATGAGCTCATACAATATATTCTCATATTTAATTACATGAATATAACTCATTTGCATCATGAAAAGTGGCCTACACCTCAAGAATCACGAAGGGAAGCGTGAAATATTCATATCCATTTTCAGCCAGATTTGGCTCTTTTTTGACCAAATTTTGAAAAATCATAACTAATTCTAAAAAATTCAAAATCATACATTCTTGGCCATTCTGGAAAGCTACGGATGTCTATTTCATACTAAAAATATGTTCAGATCATAACATCCATCTTAGAGGACATTTGACATCCGAAAAGGTCTAGAGGTCAAACTGCCCCCTGGTGCTATCACAGATTTTTGCAGCAAATTTCACAAATGTCCAATTAATTCCACAAAACTCCAATCCATGTAAATGATACCAATCTGGAAAGCTATGGATGTTAGCTAGAGGAAAAAAATAACTCTAAACTAGTTTAGAAAGCTCAAACCTCGAAATTCTATGGAACAGTAGCTGAGGTCGGACAAAACTCCTAATACTAGATAGATTCTTTAAAAATTCATATCTCCCTCTCTAGACCTCCAAATGAGATTCTTCTAGTTTGCACAAGTCACTGTGAATATGTAATTTCTCTGTATAAAATTTCATGGAAATTGGATATCATTTGAGCCCTGTGTGACATATTATATTTTCAGACTAGATGAATAGTACAATAGACCAAAACCAGAAAAATTGTCAACTTTGGAAATTTGTCAAATATTCTGTAGACCTCCAAAAATTATGTTCTTTATCTTTACAAAAAACTCTCAATAAACTCTAATTGCAAGCCAAATCTTAGATCAAGAAGAGCTCATTTGATCAAAAAGTGATATAGGGTTTCATTATGGTTAATTTTGACCCCATATAAGGTACCAAAGTAACCAAATGGCTTTCCCTAGGGTTTGACACCTTTTGGGCAAGTCTAAAAGCATGATTAAGATTTGTGTAAGCTTCCCAAATGGTCCCAAACTCCATGCATCTCATTTTGACCATTTCATCCACACATATGCATAATTCTATCAAACCACAAATGAAGCAAATTTGCCACCATATACCCATTTCATATTCTAATAACTATAAAACATATTCTCTCATTCATACATAACATAATATCATAATTATACATGTCTAAAAGGTCATAGACCATATACATCAAGGGGTTACAACATTTGACATCATTATGGTTTTAAAAAGCAAAGACTAAGCATGTTGGTGTCAAACTTTTCTCTTCAAGGTGGTTGGCTTCCATTACCTTGTCCACTTGGTCCACCTAGCATGTGAGATCATTGGAGAGAAGGGGATGAGATTCAAAGAATCCCAATAGCTCATCTCCCATTCAATCATACATAATGGATGCAAACAAATCTCATAAATGCATGTATGGTCATGTAGACATGTGCAAGCACTCAAGAAATATTTTCATCATTTAAGAAAGTCATACATAGCATACAAAGGCTTGCCAAGCAAGTGGATTAGCCTTACCCAATTTCTTGTGGATATTGGACTTGCCTTACCCATTTTTTAATGTATTCTTGGACTCAACCATGCTCTTGGGAGTCCACTTTGCTTTATCTAAACTAATCTTAAGGGTTCTTGGCTCATCCTCACCATGGCTAAGGGTTCTTGGCCTCACCACGCCTAAGGGTTCTTGGCTTCACCACACTCAAGCAAACCCAAGCACATATCAAAACATCATATGAAACATAATATATCATCATAAAATCATGGCATATGAAATCATGCTATCATACTTTTCATAGTTTGAAAATACACATACACACATTCTAAGACAAGCTAAGCATATATTCATGCATGAGAGAAGGTGGAGAGAGCTACCTTGCACACAATCAAACACTTTTCCTTTTGAAATTCCCTCCCTTACTTCGGCCACACACCCACAAACTTGTAGAGATGCCTCCTCTTGGCCTAGACATATTTTATGAGAGTCAATTAGGTTCATGAACTCAATTCTAAGGCCACATACTTGCTTAGACACTAGGTGGCTCTATAAACTCTATTATGGTCCATAAATGTACCTAATGAAGCAACACCCCTCAAATAAATTCTACGCTCCATTCTTTCCTTTCAAATATAATTCTTGACTCCTTTTAAGCCTCTTGGAGTCATCACATAATTAAAATAAAGAGCCTAACTACATGTTACTTCTTTAAGTCATAATATGGAACCTAAGGCACCAATTTACTTTTCATGGGTTCTAAATTTTTTCCAAGGCCTCCCCTCATATTCATTTATCATATATGGCACAAAAATGAGTTTGAAAAAATTTAAAACTCTCCCTAACTACTCCATTCATGCTTGGCCGAGACATAGCCCCTTTTTGGCATCCTTGGAATTCTCTTTGTTTCCTTGAAGGAGAAAGCATGTGGAGAGCATCTTATAAATCTTAGGAGCTCATTTAAACTCTTAATTAGGCCTAGTAATTATCATATGCAATCAGATTCTGGAAGGTGCACACAAAATCCTACAATTTACATCTTGAAATCTAATAGTTTTTTGATAATTCCCTTTCTATATTCTTAATGTCCACACCCTTTTTCCTTAGATTCATACTTGGTTCTGCCTAAAAATCATCTCCTCCTAGGGTTTTCTCAAGTGGGGTGAAATGGTGGAGAAGGGAACCAAAGATGACAACCATAGGAAGAGAAATTATCTTATTTTTTTTTGCTTTTTCTCATTTGAATCTTGTGTTCTTTGAGCTCCTCTCTTCAAATCCTAATTTTCCCTTGAATCAGATTTTTGAACTCCATTTTAATCAAAGGAAACAAAGGAGAAGGGAGGAGAGGAGGTGTGGATGAAGAAAAGCATGAAAAACTACCATGGAAACATACCTTAAGCTTGGATTTTCTCTCCCTTTTCTTCTTCCTTTGGTGTGCCACTCTCTTAGGGTTCTTCTTCTGATTTGGGGAAAAATAATCTAAAGCTAAGTGAGGGAGAGTGTGAGGTGTCACCTATTTATAAGGGAGGAATAAGCACTTTTTCAAAAATTCTCATTTTGTCCTTGATTCTTAGCATTTTCGTTTCTTCTTCGTTTTAGCTCCTTTTTGAGAACCATCTTTTTCATTATAAAATTTAGGTTCCCAATTTAGTAAAATACCTTTGGAATCACTCAAATTGGAGTTAAAACCTTTCGAACGAATCTATCAAAGTTCGGGTACACCGACATTGAAAAATGTCCACCGAAGGGGCTTTAGTTGTCCCAAGCCTTCCCATGGTTTTTAGGGCCTCTAAGAACCCTGGGGAACTCAAAACTTCCATTTAAAACACCCTTTTGTGTGAATTCCAAAATTTTCTCAAACTTATGAAAATGTCATTACGTTTTGTAACTTTTTCTTGAGAAATTGTTTCTTCATTCTAGCTCTTTTTTTCTTTCCGTCTGAACCTGAGATTTTCAGTTTTAAAATCTAGAATGCTTCTCAAATTTTTTTGGGACCTTAATTATATCATCTTGGGGGACTTTCTTTTGTATCTGGTGAATTTTGTTCGTTTACAGAGAAACTGTACGTTACGTTTCTTACATTTTCTCTGGTTTTCAAAGAACCGAATGTTACAGTTAGGAGGAGATCTACTTACGAGAACAATTATGTTGAGGAATAGAGCAACTTTCATAATTGAAGCCCCTGACAAATCCCAACATTGACTAAGAAAATTGGAGTAAAAAAATGGCCTCACTTTGCTACACTGAAAACATGATGGAATAAGAAGCTTTTCCTTTGTTAATTCTAAAGGCATGAAAATTTTCAAAAAAGCTAAGGCCTCCCTCCTTTAGTATAAATAGAGGCTTTCCTACCTTTAGCCAAGGCACAGAAGCAACAAGAAAGGGAGAGAGAACCAACAAAGGGAGAGACATGGAAGAGAGAGATAGCAAGAGTTTGAAAGGGGGAGTCCAAGAGTGATAAAAATGGAGAGTTTCAGAGGGCAAGGGCTAAAGAAAGAGGAGTTGATCCTCCACACCACCTTTGAGTAGAGAAGGAGATGCAAGAAAAGGTAAGAACACCATTCATACTTCCTTTTTTTTCTCTCCTTTGATCATTTATGGTTTATATATGCCAAATACATCATTTTTTTACTCCTGGTGTTCCTTGACTGTCTAAGAGGATTAAATAAACTTGTTAGGCCCTAAAGATGATAAGAAAACAACCAAAAAGTTTGTAAGGAGACAATAGTCATAGATGTTGCACTAGAATGGAAAATCAAGCACTAAATTGTGACTAGGAGTTTAGGTGTCAAACAAGATTCAAATGAGCTAAAAAAGGAGTATGTTGGACTTTCCATATTGAAGAAATAACCTACCTAATCTCATGAATTATCAAATGTTAGACTCTCCATATTGAAGAAATAACCTGCCTAATCTCATTAATTATTAAACTTGTTTGGTCACTCAACTCAGCACAAAAATTGTGCATATTTCTAACTTGCTACTTTTTTTAGCAGTTTTGTAAAATCAAAGAGTTGAAGGGATATAAAAATCCATTTCACTATAGGATTTTTCCTACACTTGGTTAATAGCTAGGATAAGCTTCCCATCAAATTTCATAAAGGTTGGAGGTTTGTAGAAAGAAAAATAGTTGCATTTGAAGTTTGGCTGTCAATGTGAGACGTCAAATAAAGCATAAAATGCTCTGTTGGTGCCATGCCTCCATTCATTCTGCCCAAGAGTTGCCACAATGGCCTAAACCTAAGCCACAGTGCTAGACCTCAATTTGGTATTTTTGTTCATTTTTATGTATGTTTTGAGGGATTATGATACTATAAGCTAAAGATAAGTTCAAGGTAGGTTAAATGGCAAATAATAAGCATAAAATGACTAGTTAAAAGTCCTTAGTTAAGCCATAAGATTTGTGGACTAGATTATGATGTTACACAAACATATATGATAGAAATGAGCCATTTAAGGATACTAATATAACTTATCCATTTATTTAAAATAAAAGGTGACCTCAACATGAATCTTAAAGAACACAAGAATAAGGATATGGAACATGTTGATTAGTAAATGTTTAGTAGACCCATGATGATGTAGTCATAGCTCAATTAAAGATTCAAATATAGCCTACTCAATGGATGTAATTGATTTACTCCTTATACAAATTATAATTTAAGCTTATTTATGCTTTGAGAATGCATCTTATAAATTGAGGTTGTGTCATTATACATGTTTAGTAAATTAATACATATTTAATGAAATCATGTGGGTGACCCTAACTCAAGGATACATTAGGCATGATTTGACCATGAATTAATGACCCAACAAAATGGCATGTTAAGAACATAAGCCTTATAGAACAAGTATGTTTTCCATGATACATGACCTAGATAACTTGGAATAACCAAGTTATACAAATATGATTATGATAAGACCATGTCTTGAGTGAGGCAAACTCATAAAGTCTTTATCAGTAGAGATAATGCTCTTAAGGGGTAGCGACCCTATAGGTAATTGTTTGAAGGATAGTATGGGTAATTAATCATCAGTGGCCGAGTTAAAGCATTAGATGGTAAGTAATGACTAGGACAAGGCACTAAAAGGAACACAGTGGCTAAGACAAGGTGCTATGGAATAAAAATGATTGAGATAAGACATAAAATCTTAGTGTAACCCACAAATATAGTGAGATATAAAATCTTAATAACCAAAATAAAATTCCATTCATATTTAAATAAAACTATCAACTTTGATACTTTAAATAATGCATGCATAAGTTAAATGAATAAGTTTAACTATAACTTAATTACTATCTCATACTAGTAATCAAATATTAACTCAATCATTGACCAATAATTTGAGAGGGGCATATTCATGGCAACAATTTTGTAACTGAGCACTATTAAAGGCTTCATAAGTAGTTAGGACATAATTTATAGTCCACAATTTACTAAGCACCATTCAAGGCTCTTAAAAGTAGTTAGAACATGATTCACAATCTATGGTAATCCATAGATACAATAGTCAAGCCCATTCATAGTATCATTTATATATATATACGCATGTACAAGTCATTAATACACACGCACACACACACACACATGTACTAGTCATTAAAATGAATTTACTATAAATGTAATTAGACTAAAACACTAGTTACCTTTCAAAGACACTTTCTGCTTAGTAAATAGCTATTGACACATTTCAAGTAGACAGCCTAAGCCTAAAGTGTTTATATACAACCAACAACACTCAATCAAAAAAAGGAAATTTATATCCTTATTAAATAAATTCCTATTGAGTCAAGTAACTTACCTTATCAAGCTTCCTAAGATCACAAATCCTTAAATTAAGCATTAAGCTCTACGTTTTCCAAATGGGTCTCCTAATTTTCAAACATAAGAAGTCAAACACCAACTCAAGTTTCAAGATAAGATTTAGAAGAAAAACAACTACAAATGGAGGAGAATTTCTTACCAAAACCATGGCTTTACTTTTTCTTCTTCTTCTTCACCTAAAACACCCTAAAAATCTTCAAATGTTTGACCTTATGGTTCCATAAATGGTAATCAAGTCACAAACCAGTTATACCAAAGTGAAGAGAAAGAGAATTAGATAAAGTTTTTCTAATGTTACTTGAGTTAAATCCTTCTCCTTCCTCCTTTAGCAAGCTTCAAAGAACTAAGGAGTCCTTCTCTCTCTCTCACACACACACATTTTGTTGATCATGTGTAAAGACTGGAGAAAAGAAAATGTGATAAGGCTAAGCTAGGTTTTAGGCTCAAGGGTTGTGATTGGGGCTATTGATGGGGTTAGGTTTGTCATTTGGTTTGGGCCACATGTGTTTGGTTTTTAGATCTATAATTAAAAGAAATAGGGAGTCTTATGGTTAAATTATTTCTAAATAAATTTAATTCAATTTTTATGAATAATTGGACTCTAATTATTTTTCTTAGGGTAATTTACTAAATTTCATAAATAAATAAATTAAATACGTAATTCAAATTATTTTCTATATAATTTCATAATAATCCCATTTTCTTTATACTCTCAATTAAATAATTATCAGATGTTATATTCTTTCCCCCTTTTAGGAGTTTTACTCTTAAAATTCACATATGTTACTCAAAAAGTATTGGATAATCCTTCCTCATGGTCTCTTCTATCTTCTAAGTCACTTCACCAAGAATTAGCACCTTTCACACCACTTTCATTGAGGGAATTTCTTTACTACGCAACTATTTGATCTTTGTATCTATAATCCTTTTAGGCTCAACCATGTAAGACATATTGTCTTGTAGATGTACAAATTCATGTTCAATGATGTATGAAAGGTCTAAGTGATACTTTTAAAATTGAGATACATGAAACATATTGTATATTTGGGACAAATTAGGAGGTAAGCCCATTCAAAAGTAATTGGTCTAATTCGACCAAGAATTTGAAAATGACCGAAATATCAAGGACTAAGCTTTTCTGAGTTGAAAGAGTGCCTTATGCCCATCATCGAAATAACTTTAAGGAATACATGGTCACTGGAAGCAAACTCTAAAGATCTCTTCCTCTTATCTGTATAATTCTTTTGCTTATTCTAGGCGGCCAACAATTTCTTCCTAATGATCTCAATCTAAAAAGTGGTCTTAGCTACTATATCAAAGCCTAAATGACTTTTATCTCCAAGCTCTACCTAACATAAAGAGGATATGCACTTCCTCCAATAAAGGGTCTCAAAAGGTGCTATCTAAATGTTGAAATGATAACTATTATTGTATGCAAAGTTAACTAATGATAGATACAGATCCTAGTTTCCTTTAAGTTGTAAAACACTAGCCTTCAACATATTCTTAATGTAACAAACCTAACTCCTATTTAGTTTAACTAAACATAATTATACAATTATCACTAGTGCTTAAGGTTTAATGCCAATAATAATTTAATAATGGGTGAAAATATAGGGAAATTTAAACCTTTTAATTATTAATAATAATCATTTTGATAAATGGGAATATTTATGTCCATAGGAAGTTTAATTTCTCAAGTAAGACTTTTATCTGATTCACAAATGGATTTAGAAACACAAAAAATCTTATGTATTAGTTTACAAGTCATTAAATATCAATAACATAGCCAAAACTAGAATTTATTAGCTAAAATAAGGATTTAAGGACTTAGACTGTAACTTGGAAGGACTTGGCCATGGCCAAGTTAGCTACTATAATTCCTAAAAGCGTAAGAATACATTCACATTGTGACCTAGAAACTTCTTGTCGTGACTTAATTCGATTCTATAACTTTGAAACTAAAAATTTGGACTTGCACTGCAACTTAAAGAATCCTTGCCGTAGCCTAGCTTGCTATTGGAACCAAAATGCACAAAATTCCTAATCCTTGCTGCGACCCAGATTGCCCGTGTTGCAACAAGTTTCCTTCTTTGTGCTCTTTATTCATAAAAACCCACATATTTTGGTGAGCCTGCTTAGTGCTGCAGCAAGATTGCATACTGGAACCTGCCCAAGCTATTTGCCCACTTTTTATTGCGGTGAGGTTACTCTCTAGAGCACTCTCCCTATTTTTCCCTATTTGCATTACGGTGAGGAAACTTATGCCTCAATGCACTTCACTTCTTTTACCCCTTACGTTTAATTTAGTCATAACTCAAAGATGTTTTGGCTCCAACTTGGGCAACCTTTAATCCTAAACTCTTAGATACTCATTTCAACCATTCAATACTCTTTCTAACTAAATTTTAAAGTCCCTCTATGGCTAAAATATATGGTTTTAATGGTATATATAATCTCCTATTTACCTCCTTTTACTAACATTTCTTATTTAGGGATTTAAGGATTAATTTGATTAATTGAACTTTATTATATATCATCAATTTTTCAATTGTATTAGCCAAAGTATACATGAAGCCACAAGTGCCAACCTCAAAATATGCAATTCCCTACCAATTGATCTTAGATCGCTTTAAGCAAGTTTCAATAGACCAAATGAACATATCCGACTCCTTAAAACTCTAGAATAACCTCAGATATAAAATATGACTATGGCACATCCTTAATTCACTTATGAATCATATATAATACCTAAAGATGCATATAACATAATCAAGGCCAAATATACAATTGACATGATAACCATGTTCATTAGATTGATAAGGCAAGTTCCATACATACATATCAATTTATAAGTGCTTGATCCTATGTAAATACATTAAAATTCCATATAAATCAAAACCTAGTCTTTTAAGGGCTAAATTTTTAGTACAAAATATCAAAATACCTACACTTGGTAAAAATTAATGATCATGATACTATACAAGTTAAGCTAGGTAAAAAATTAGCATCTATACGAAACCAAAAGCATCCAAGTGTAGGAGTCCCACATAAAGCCTAAATCTAGGGGTGGTCATCCACTTGCTTCCCCTTTTCTTTAATTGAGGAAATTTCACTTAAAATTGTTAGCCTATGAAATAAGATGAGATGTGAAACCAAGGGGAAATTCTATACATATGTGCAAAATAATCAACATAAATTCCATTTACATAGAAAAAATACCAGAAGCATTAATATAATTAGTAAATAAACTAGTTGGACTACTGGTGACAACTATCCTATATTAGCAATTACATACAATATGTTAATGGTAAAAAATAGAAAGAAAAACCTATTCATGGTGCCAATTCCTTATTGAGCATGCTCAAGGCTTGGTGTATTCTATTGAGGTTGGTCACAACTCAATGTACAATCATAACATAATGCACGAGTGGTAACATGACTACAACTCTACCATGGACATGATCATAGTCCAACACAATCAAGTAGCCAACTAATCATTTAACATAGAAAACATAAATATGCCACAAATATCATATTATAATATACATAAATATGGAATTAGAAATCTTTAGTTACCTTACTTAGTTATGTCAATTTTCTTAGAAGCCAAGATTAATTTCCAACCCTGTAAAGGTTCTAGATTATTGAAACTAGATTTTAGTCATCATCTTTTATAAGAATTGTAACACCATAATTAACTACCTTATCTCATATTCTTTGTAAGCTCACTTCCTTTGATTTCATAGAATTCCCAAAAAAAGCTACTAAAATAATCAATTAATTGGTGTTGTGTCATGCATAAATTTTTTATTCAATGTCTTGTGGATCGTATGGACTTATTCATCTCATTCTCATATTTAATTACACAAATACAACTCACATCCATCTCAAGAAGTGGCATAGGACTTGTGCAAATGGATGGTATACATGAAAATATAGTATGCAGCATCGGGGTGAAATTCCATAATTTTAACATGAACTTTGAAAAATCATAACTAATTCTAAAAAAATTGAAATCAAGCATACTTTACCATTCTGGAAAGCTATAGATGTCTATTTTTGTTAAAAATAATTCCAGACCACAACAGGGATGTCTAGCTATCAAAAATTAGTGGAACAGTACTAAAGGTTGCTTGTCACTACTGGTACTCTCCTCCAACTTCAAAAATTTATATCTCCCTATTTCGATGTCCAATTGAGGTGATCTCAGTGGCCATGAAAAGCTTATTATGTCTAGTTTATGCCTGTAAAATTTCATGAGCATTGGACACTATTTGACCCTTGAATGGCATAACCCAAGGAACTAACTCTATGAATAGTGTCTGTAATACCATAATTTTTAGCTCATCTCATGCTTTTAAATGACTCATTTCTAAGAATAATGAAAACTCTCAAAGAAAAAGGCATTAAAAATATTGATTATTTTAGCATTGCATTGTATATAAAAATTTCATTTGATGTCACGCGGACCATTTAAACTCATATATCCCATTCTCATATTTAATTATATGAATACAACTTAATTGCATCATCAAAAGTGGCCTACATCTTGTGGAACTCAAAGGAAAGCATAAAATACATCTATATATTTTTGGCCAGATTTTTCTCATTTTTGTCACAAATTTTGGAAAATCATAACTAATTTTAGAAAAATCTAAATCATGCATTCTTGGCCATTCTGGAAAGCTACATATGTCTAATTTATGTTAAAAATATGTCCAAGCTATAACATCTAATACAGAAGATGTTTGACATTCGAAATGGTCTAGAGGTTAGGCTGTCCACTGGTGTTGTCACAGAATTCTGTAGCAAATTTCAAAAATGTTCAATTAATTTCAAAAAAATCTAATTCATACAAATGATACTAATCTAAGAATTTGTGGATGTTAGCTAGAGGAAAAAAAAACTCTAGACCTATTCAGGTATGCCCAGACCTTGAAACTCAATCAAACAATAATTGAGGTCGGCTGGAGTTCCTAATACTAGATAGATTCTTTAAAAATTCATATCTCCCTCTCTAGACATCCAAATAAGGTGCTTCTAGTTAGAACAAGTCACTGGGAATGTCTAGTTTCTTTGTATAAAATTTTATGGCAATTGGACATCATTTGGGCCTTGTGTGACAGATTTCATTTTCGGACCTGAGTGAATAGTAATATGACCAAAACTAGAAAATTTGACAACTTTGAAAATTCATTAAATATTCTGTAAACCTCCAAAACTTATGTTCTTTAGCTTCTCAAAAATCTCTCAACAAGATCTAATTGCATGCCAAATCTTAGATCAAGAAGATCTCATTTGAACAAAAAGTGATATAGGGTTCCATTATAGTCAATTTTGGCTCTATATAGGGTACCAAAATGTCCAAATGGCTTTCCTTGGGGTTTGATACCTCTTGGGTAAGTCTAAAAACATAATTAGGACTTGTGTGAGCTGCCCAAATGGTCCCAACAAACATGCATCTCATTTTGGCCATCTCACTCACACTTATACACAATTCCATAATATCATTCAAGAAGCTACAATGCCATAACATGCTCAAATTGCATTCTAGTGATCATATAATACATTCTCCCATTTATACATAACATATTATCATAATTACATGTGCTCATAACATCATCATACATATACATCCATTGGTTACATCTTTTGCCATTTGTATGGCCTTAAAGTAGCAAAATTCAAGTACTTTCATATCATCTTCTTATCTTCAAGGTGGTTAGCTTCCATTACCTTGCCTACTTGGTCCACCTAACATGTTAGAACATTGGGGAGGAGGGGATGAGATTCAAAGAATCCCAATAGTTTATCTCCCATTCAATCATACATAAAAGAAGCAAAATAAGTCTTACAAATGCATGCATGACATATGGACATGTGCAATCATTCAAGAAGCAATTTCAACACTTGAGTAAGTCATACATAATATACAAAGGCTTGCTAAGCAAGTGGATTAGCTTCACCCATTTGCTTGTGGATTTTGGACTTGCCTCACCCATTCTTTACGAGGTTCTTGGACTCAACCTCACTTTTGGGAGTCAACCTCGCTTTTGGGAGTTAACCTCACTTTTGAGAGATTCTTTGCTTTGTCTCAACCAATTTTAAGGGTTCTTGGCTCATCCTCACCATGGCTAACGGTTCTTGGCCTCACCACACTCAAGCAAACCAAAGTAAGCATCATAAACATCATTTGGAAAACATAATGCATCATCATGGTACCATGGAGTAAGAGCTCATGCTAGAACATTTTTCATGGCTTAAAATACACATACACACATTCAAAGACAAGTAAAGCAAACAATCATGTATGGGAGAAGGAGGAGTAAGCTACTTTGAAAGTAATTACACACTTTTTCTCTTGAATCCAAGCTCCCTCCTTCGGCCACACATACACAAAGATGTGGGGATGATTTCTCTTAGCCTAAACACAATTTATGGAAGCCAATTAGGTTCATGGAATTAATTCTAAGGCCACACAACTTGCTTAGACACTAGCTTAATCTATAAACTTCATTACGGTTCCATAATTGCACTTAGTGGAGCAACACCCTTCAAATAAATTTTAGGCTCCATTCTTTCCTTTCAAATATGATTCTTGATTCCTTTTAAGTCTCTTGGAGTCATCACACAATTAAAACTAAGAGCCTAGCTACATGTTGCTTCTTTAGGTCATATTATGGAACATTAAGCATCATCTCACTTCTTATGGTTTCTAAATTTTTTCCAAGGCTTCCCCTCATATTCATTCATCATATATGACTCAAGAATGGGCTTAGAAAAATTTAAAACTCTCCCTAGCTATGGTAACCCTTCTTGGCCAAGACAATGGAGCATAATGGGTTCCATGGGATTTTCTTTGTTTTCTCAAGGGAAGATGCACATGGGGGAATTTCTAGGGATCTTAGAAACTCATTTAAACTCTTATTTAAGCATAAGAATCATTATACAAAATCAGATTTTACAAGGTGCACTTGAAACCCTAGAAATTACATCTTGAAATTCCATGGTTTTTTGTTAATTCTCTTTGCATATTCTTAATCTCCACAAGTGTTTTCCTCAGAATCACCCTTGGTTCTGCCTAAAAATCAAACCCTCCTAGGGTTTCTTGAGTGGGGTGAAATGGTCGAGGAAGGGAAGGAAGAGATATTAACCATGGAAGAAGAAATTACCTTGTTTTCTTACTTTTTCTCACTTGAATCTTGCTTTCTCTAGGCTCCTTTCTTCAAATCCGAAAATTTCCCTTAATATCTCCCTTAAAACATATTTAAAAACTTCATTTTAATCAAAGGAAACAAAGGAGAATGGAGGAGAGGAGGTTTGGATGGAAGAAAGCATGAAAAACTACCAAGAAACCATACCTTAAGTCTTTGATTTCTCCTTTTTCTTCTCTCCCTTTGGTGTGCCTAAACCCTAGCTTTCTTCTCTAAATTTGGGTAGAAAAATATGAGACTAAATGAAGGAGAGAGTGGGGCACCTCTTATTTATAGGTGGAAGAGAATGGCTTTTTCAAAAATTTTCATTTTGCCCTTCATTTTTGTCATTTTCGTTTCTACTTCGTTTTAGTTCTTTTTTGAGAACCATCTTTTCCATTATAAAATTTAGGTTTCCAATTTAGTAAAATGCCTTTGGAATCACTCAAATTAGAGCTAAAACCTTCTCAAACAAATCGATTAAAGTTCAGATACACTGACGTTGGAAAATGTCCACCAAAGGGGATTTAACTGTCCTGGGGCTTCCTATGATTTTCAGGGCCTCTGAAAACCCTGGAGAACTCAAAAATTTCATTTAAAAAGAACTCCTATTTGAATTTTAAAATTTGCTCAAAATTACAAAAATGCCATTACGTTTCGTAAAATTTTTGTTAAAATTTGTTTCTTCATTCTAGCTCCGTTTTTCTTTCCATCTAATGCTAGGATTCTCATTTTTAGGAGTCTAGAATATTACTCAAATTTTTTGAGACCTTAACTAATTCATTTCAGGGGACTTGCTTTGAAAACATGTCCATTTTTGTCATTTAATGAAAACTAGACATTACAGTGTCTGCATCTAAACAGCAAAAAAATGTCAACTTTGAAAAATTATAATTAATTCCACAGAGCTCCAAATAATCTAGTCTTTGGCTTCCTAAAAAGCTCTGGATGAGATCTATATGCTAAAGTTTATGGGCAAATTCGTTCATTTGGTCAAATTTTGACATTAGGTGGCAAAATGACTCATTTTGTGTCTTATAAGGGCTCTAAATGGTCCATTTTGGTTTCTAAGGCAACCATGGCCACTTGAGCATGTGGGAAAGTACCAAAATAATCTACCAAACATGTATCAAAGGTGCATAAACCCAAAAATAAAAAATTCACTCTTTCACCCCAAGCTATACATAAGAATACATATACTTTAAATTGCCATTCACTACCCAAAATTTACATTATCATTCATTTGGCACCAAAACTCATACATACATCAAACATTTGGGTAATTACACATGTTTAAATGATTATACAACAATTCTATCATAGGATTACATCATATGCCATTCATATGGCTATAAAAGAAGTAAAACTAGACACTTTGTTGTTAAGCTTTTATCTCCCAACTTGATGGCTTCCATTACCTTGCTTATTTGGCCCACCTAGCATATTAAGACATTGGAGAGGAGGGAATAAGATTCAAAGAATCCCAATATCTCATCTCACTTTCAATCATACATAAAAAATGCAATTCAAGTCTTAAAAATGCATGCATGAGCATAATAGAAAGTATGATCATTCAAGAAGCACTCTTGGCATTTGAACAAATCATACAAAGCATATATAGGCTTGTCAAGTAAGTGGATTATCCTCACCCATTCTCTTTAAGGTTATTGGACTTGCCTCACCTTTTTCTTAAAGGCCTTGAACTAAGCCTTACTCTTAGGAGACTTTAAACTTTATCTTAACCATTCTTGAGGGTTCTTGGCTCATCCTCACTATGCCTAGTGGGTTCTTGGCTTCACCACACTCAAGCAAACCAAAGCAAATACACAAAATATTCTTTGAATGCATAAAACAACATCATGGTATCATGGCATATGAATGCATGCTATAATACTTTCTCATGGCTTAAAACACACATACACACATTCAAGACAAGACAAACATTCATCCATGCATAAGGGAAAGAGGAGAGAGCTATCTTTGCCACACAAGCACACTTTTCTTCTTGGAAGTGCATTCCCTTCCTCGGCCACACACTCACAATGATAGGAGGCTAATACACAAATTAGAAACCAATTATGCTCTTGGAACCATTCTTAAAGCTACCTATTTACTTAGAACACTAACTTTTTCTTATGGTTCATTTATGGTTCCTAAATGCACCTAATAAAGAAACATCTATCATTTTAGTTTTAGCCTCCATTCTTTCCTTCCATTTATGATGCTTGACTCCTTTTAGGCCTCTTGGAGTCATCACACAATTAAAATAAGGAGCCTAACTACATGTTGCTTCTTTGGGTTATATTATGGAACCTAGACTACCAACTCATTCCCTAGGCCTCCTAAATTTTTTCCAAGGCTTCCCCTCATCTTCATCCATCATATATGACTAAAAAAATAAGCTTAGACAAGTTTAAAACTATCCCTAGGTGTCTTGAACCCTTTAGGTCGAGGCATGCTCCCTTCTTGGTATCCTTGGAGTTTTCTTCATTTTCTTGATGGAAGATGCATGTGAAGAGCCTTCTAGGGATATTAAGAGCTCATCTAAACACTTATTTAGACTTAGGAATCATCATATCAACTTAGAATTTACAAGGGACACTTGAAACCCTAGGTTTTCTATCTTGTAATCTAATGGTTCTTTTGTTGCTTTTTTTGCATATTCTTATTCTCCACACTCAAATTCCTAAGATTCAACCTTAGTTTTACCCAAAAGCCATGCCTTCTTAGAGTTCCCTAGGCTGGTTGAACTAAGAAGAGAAGGGAGAAGGAGTAGCTACCATGGAAATGAAGTTTTACCTTGTTTTTCCTTGATTTCTTGGATGATTCTTCCCTTACTTGGCTTCCTCTCCTTAAATCTAAAAATTCCACCTTTATTCTGCCCTCTATACAGATCCAAAAATATCATAAAACCCATAAAAATAAAGAGGAGAAGAAGGAGAAACATCTTGCTAAAGAAAGAGCTTAAAATTCCATGAAGTTTCTTACCTTTTCCTTGCTTTTTCTCCCTTCAAAATCTCCTCCCTTTGTGCACCTAAGAGCTAGCTTTCTTCTCTAGTTTTGGGGAAAAATTAGGTCAGTCTAAAAAAGGAGGAGGGCGAATTATAAGGAGAGTTCAAGAAGCTTCCATTTTCCAAAAATCCCAAATTTACCCTTACATCTTGGCATTTTCATTTCAGCTTTGTTTTAGCTCCTTTTTGAGAACCATCCTTTGGAATCACTCAAATTGGAGATAAATCCTTCCTAACTAAATCCATCAAAATTCAGATCAACTGACGTTGAAAAATGTACACTGGAGGGGTTTTAACTATCCCGGGGCTTCCAATAGTTTTTAGAGCATCTGAGAACCCTAGGCAACTCAATTTTGCCATTTTACGTTTCGTCAACGTTTCTTAAAATTTTGTTTCTTTATTCTTGCTCTGTGTTTCTTTTCGTTTAAGTCTGTGATTCTCATTTTTAGGAGTCTAGAATGCTACTCAAAATTTTTGGGACTTTAACTAATTCATTTTAGGGGACTTGCTTTGAAAACGTATCCGTTTTCGTAGTTTGATGAAAATTAGACATTACAAGAATCAACTGTTTATTCATTCTTAGCATCAAGAACTACCTAAGAATCAATTACCTAAACTCCAATAAATTCCAAAATTGGATTTTAGCCTTTCAACATTAGAAACCACAATGCCACATGTAACACCCTAAAATTTATTTGAAATAATTATAAAGAGTTAAGAAATTGTAAAGGAAATTATGGAAATAAAAATTCTTAAGAAAATGGATTCATTTTAGGCATTTGGAGACAAATAACAATTTCTAGCCATTTAGGTAAAAAATAAATAAATTTTGGGTCGAGACTTAATTAGGAAGTTAATTAAGTAAGAAGAAGTGGATGAATGAATAATTTGGGCCATAAGACTAGTTTATTGATGACCAAAACCAACTATAGAAGCCCATCTTAATTCTCATAAAGGGCCAGCCCATTTACACAAACCTAACGCTTAGTCCAATGGCCCAATATGCATATTCTAGATCCAATTTGAAAATTGGCCTTAGAGTTAGCATATATCACCTTAAAACCATAAAGATTCAGCAATCACACCTATTTGTTGAGAACAAAATATTGGTTTCTACAGAAGCAAGGTTTATTGTAGTACCTTGAGGAAAGGCTAGGGTTTTCATCAACATTTTGGCTTTATTTCTCCCTTCTAGAGCAAGATTTAGCCAATGTAATTTGTCTGAAACTTGTCCCTCTCATTCTCTTCTACATTTTAATCAGAATAACTTCTGGTTTAGTGAATTTTTATCTTCTTTACAAATCTAAAACTTGTTGTTTGGTGCTTTCATAGGTGATTTTTGGAGGTTGAGGCTAGGAGGGTTACTAGGTAAGCATCTTTCCCTTATTTTGATGCATTTACTATTAGTTAGAGGCCTAATAACTGACTTATTGTAACGCCCGGTACATTGTACAATCGCTGGAACAGGTCGGTTTGAAAAGCATGTCCCCTGAGATGAGTGATTCAAGGCCAAATAAAATTTGAATAAAATTTTAAATAATAGAAAACGAGGATTTGAGCCTTGAGTTGCCTAAAAACTAGGGTCGGAGTGATTCGAAAAATTTGCCGAAAGGCCAGTGGCAATTTCGTAAATAAGTGCAATTTTAGAAAAACACCTATGAGGGCTTTTTAAATGGAAATTTTGAGTTGCCCAGGGTTCTCAGAGGCCCTAAAAACCATGGGAAGCCCCGGGACTGGTAAAACCCCTCCGGTGTACTCTTTCCGACGTCGGTTGACATAAACTTTGATCGGTTCATTCGGGAAGGTTTTAGCTCCAATTTGAGTGATTCCAAAGGCATTTTATTAAATTGGGAATCTTAATTTTATGATAGAAAAGATGGTTCTCAAAAAGGAGCTAAAATGAAGTCAAACTGGAAATGCCATTATGGAAGGGCAAAAATGGAAACAAAGTGCACAAAAGAAGCTTCCAAACTCCCTTTTTAAGCCACGTTCAGCTCCCCCCTTTCTAAACTGACTTTCTTCTACCCAAAACTCAGAAATGGAGCTGCTGTCTTAGGCACACAAAGGGAGGAAATTTTGGAGGAAGAAAAGCCAAAGAAAGGGTGAGAAAGTGTAAGGTTTTCATGCTCTTTCCTCTTGAAACTTCATCCTCCCCTTCTTGCTTCATCTTTCCATGGTTTTAATGTATTTTTTGGTGCTGATTTGGGTCCAGATCAGAGGAGGGAAATTCGAAATTTAAGGAGGAGAAAGAGGGAAGAGGAAGGGCTCTTAAAGGAAGCTTGATTGCAAGGTAGTTTCTCTCCTTTTGTTGCTTCTTTTTCTCCTTCTCCTCTTCCATGGTAGGATGTCTCAACCAGAACCATGAAGAGGGAAGAGTTTCTATTTTATAATCCAAAAGAATCCATCAAACTAAGGCATGGGAAGATGGATTATATCAAAGAAATGTATGAAAAACTAGTAAAACTCAAGTTGGAAAAGTGTAGGGTGCTTGAACATAAATTAAAATATGGGTTGATTCAAGACTTCCCCATCATATGTGAGTGTTTGTTTGAGTTTCTAAGACTTCTAGGGAGCCTCCCAAGTGCCCTATCCATTAAGGAAAAATCCCAAACTCCATGGGTTTTTAATGGAAGCATAACTAGGTCAAGACCCTTAGAGATAGCTAGGGAGTATTTTAAATGGTTCCAAGCTTGATTTGGGACTTTATATGATAAAAGAAGATAGGAGAAACCCTTGGAAAAAATTTAGAAGCCTTAGGTTGGGAGATGAGGCAATGGCTTCCATAATGTAACCTTATGAAGCAACATGGACCTAGGTTTGTGAAAGTGAGTGTGTGATGGCTTCAAGGACCTTAAATGAGGTCAAGAGGTCTAAATATGGTAAGAGAATGGAACCAAGAATGTTAATTATGGTAGTTGCTTCATTAGGTCCTTAATGGAACCATATTGTGACAAATAGACCAAAGTGTAGTCTTAAGAGTGAGTTGGATGTCATAATTTGTTCCAAGAGTATAATTTAGTGTTGTTTATTGTGAATAGGCCAAAGAAATCTAACCCCACTTTCTTGTGTTTGTGGAACCGAAAAGGAGAAGAAACAAGCAAAGTAAAGCTTGAATTTGCACCAAGGTAGCTCTCCACCTTTTCTTATTGCATTTTCTTGTTGCATATGGTGTCATTGTGTGCTTGTGTGTATGTTTATATGTTTGAGACATGACACTTAATGCTATGTTGCTATTTTGGTACCAATATGCTTTCTTGAATGTCTTTGAATGATGGAAATGGCTCATAAGGGTGAGGTAGTGCCAAAAGTCCCTTAATGTGGGTGAGGAGATGCCAAAAGTCTCATGGCATGGGTGAGACAAGGCCAAAAGTCCCTTGGGTGGGTGAGGCTAAGTCAAAAGTCCCAAGAACCAAGAGTGAGGCAATCCAAAAGTCCTAGAAATGGGGTGAGGCCAATCTAAAAGTCCCTAGAGCTCATTCTTATTCTTGACATGTGTTTGTGACATAAAAATGTGGAAATTGAATGCTTCATCGATTGAGTAGTTGCATACTTGTACCCTTGACATGTTATATGCCTTGAAAATGTGATTGAATAGGTGTATGAGCTATTGAGATTCAATGAATCTCACCCCCTCCTTTCTCTCATCTCATATGATCTAGGTGGAGTTCAAGATCCAAAGGATGGAAGCCAAGGAGCCTAAATCTCTATCTCTTGGCAAACCTTTCTATTTTGATATACTATGATGACTAGAATGTAAAAGTAGATATGTAAATGTTATTTTTGAGCCATGACACTTTGAACAAGTGTAAAATTATGTAAAGTTAGTGTATGTATCAAGAATAGAGTCTAATGAGTAGAATTATGTATTTTGACCATTTGGGAGCCCATTTATGTATGTATGTTTATGGAAGTGGCATGGTGAATTTAAGTTGCATGAGAGTTCAGACCTTATGAGGGACTTATTTATGCTATATTTATGCTTTCTAAGTTGCTCAAATGTGTGTGGAACCATGGATGGCTCATTTGAACCAAAGTTGCCTCTTGTTGGGACCAAAATTGCCATAAGCTTGAGCTATGGTAAAATCTGACCAAATGACCTCTTCTTGACTTGGAATTTTGCATGCAAGTAGATCTTTCCTAGAGATTTTTGGGAAGCCAAAGATCAGGTCATTTGGAGGTCTTTGAAATTTTCTATGATTTTTCAAACTTGGTATCAGAATTTCGGATTTGCACTGGTACTATTCATTTGGTCAGTTTTGAAATTGTGTCATCTGAGGGGCAAATGTGGTCCAATGGCTACGAAATTTTATAGTTAGAAACTAGGAATTCACAGTGACTTGTAGCAACTAGAAGCACCTCATTTGAAGGTCTGAGCTGAGAGATATGAATTTTTGAATATCTAGGACAGTAGCAGTAGCTCAACATGACCTGAGTCACTATTCCATTGAATTTGGGTAGCTAAGCGTACTTTCTCTGGTCTGAGTCTATTTTTACCATAAATTTAACATTCATATCTTTCCAAATTGTTATTATTTGCATGGATTGGATTTTTGTGAAATTAATTGGACATTTTCAAAGTTCATAGCAGACACTTACATCAGTACCAGTAGTTGTCTGAACCTTAACCCCTTTTCGCGTGTCAAACGTTTTCTGTGTTATGTTTCATGGCCTGGGCATATTTGTAGAATAAATTAGACATGTGTAGCTTTCTATAATGGCTAAGAATGAATGATTTCAATTTTTCTAGAATTAGTTACAAATTTTGAAACTTCCTATCAGTAAATTGAACCAGTGGCCCAGACAGCAGCAACCCCAGTGGCTTTTTGGATGTCAATTGTTCTCCCCTTAATGATTCATGAGCTGAAATATTTTTATCATGGGGTAGACATCCAGAGCTTTCTGGAATGGTAAATTTTGTTGGATTTTGATTTTTGTGGATTTAGTTATGAATTTCCAAAGTTGTGACAGAAAAATTGAAATTCTGGCCGAAAATAAGAGTGTGAATTTGATGGTCCCCTTTGAGTTCCACGAGTTATGGGCCAACTTTGGTTATGAAAATGAGTTGTATATATGTAATTAAATATGAGAACGTGTTGTATGAGCTCATATGGTCCGTGTGACACCGAATGGAATTTTTATACGCGACGTAACGCGAAATAAGGCATTATTTTAATGTCATTTTCCATTCCCTTTTGTTCAATTGATCATGTGAGACTTAGAAATGTTCGGAAGCATGCTAGAAATATATGGTGTTACATTTTAAATATAGACCTTGTTTCTATGTGAAAATATCTATAATTTAGGGTGATATTTTGAAGTTTTTAGTATGGGAAGACCAAATCCAAATTTAGAGTCTCTTAGTGGCTGGGTAAGTATTTTCTAGGTAGCTTATAATGGTTGGATTTTATAGTGTCTAATTTGTGTTGTAATTAGCATATAAGAATATGCTTTGATTTGATTTAGGACTTTTAGAGTGTGGAAATTCATCTTTGGCTTCAGAACTTGACCCAACTAAGTGAGGTAATTGAGATTAATTTCATTCTTTGCATATGTACTCTGTTAATTTGATAATTGTTGCATGATTTATACTTTTGAAATGTTAAATAATTAGTTGGCTACTTGGTTATTGTGTTTGGACTATGTGTGAGTCCTTAGTGGAGTTGTGGTACGACTGCCACCAGTGCATTGTGCTATCATACCCCTAAATACACTGAGCCCAGGTTGTGCTCAATAGGGAGTTAGTACTATAGACGGGCCTTTCCTAGTGTTATTAGCCTTTAACATGTTGTATATGATTGCTAGTATGAGATAGTAGTTACTAGTCGCTCAACTAGTTCATTTGCTGATATGATGAATGATTATGATTTTATCTGATTAAAATGCACTTATGCTAATTGAATTGTACATATGTTTGGAATTATGCCATGGTTACTGAGATTCACATCTCACCTTATTTTTTGGGCTAACAATTTCAGGTGAAGTCTCCTCGGGTAAGGATAAAGGAAAGCAAGTGGATGAATATCCATAAATTGAGGCCATGTGTAGGAAATCCCACACTTGGGCTAACAATTTTAGATGCTAATTTTTGTGGTTCATTTTGTATAGTATCATCATGTAATCATATTTCCAAGTGTAGGTACTTTTGTGTTTTGAATCAATGGTGTGACCACTAAGAGAATAAACCTTGCAGTAGGGAACAATGATGTATGTACTTGATTATAATTTGATATAGAACCTTGCTAATTTAGAAATATAGTTTGTTACTTGAGAGTATATCTGTGTATCACCATGAATGATGACTATGGATTTTGTATTATAGAACCCCTATTGGAATACACATATGGACGATGTTATTAGTGGCTTTTCAACTCTTTGCTATCATAATATGATCATGAGCTCATATGTATGGTAATACTAAATTATTATGATTTTTCTTAAGACTTATGAACAATGTGGAGTATTAACTGGGGTATTTGGGGAGCTCAAAGGTCTAGAAAACCATGAATGATAGCTTGGGAGGCCTTAGTATCCATATAGAGTGAGTGGTATAGTGTTAGGAAACATAAAAAAAAGAGAATAGGGTTAGATAAGATTTGAGTCATAGCCACAACTATATAAGTCACAATTATGAGCCATCCAAAAGTAAGGAGTGCCACGGTACATAGGTTTAAGTCACGACATAACATAAAAATTTTAGCTTCTTAGGAAACCAGAAAGCAAACTCGCTATAGTGAAAATTGAGGAGAGCAAGAACAGTGTCCTAATAACTCACCTCGTCACGGTGCTGATTGAGGAAGGTTGAATGGTAGGATCCAGAGGGTAACTTCACCATAGCGCGATTTTTATATTTTTTATTTTAAGCTTTAGTAGTCACTTAAGTCATGGTGTGAGTATACCAAGTCATGGCATAAGCCCACAAACTTTGTTTTTAGGTTCCAGTAGCCAACTTAACCATGGTGAGGATGTTTGAGTCATAGCCTAAAGCACTCAACTCCTATTTTTAGCCTTTAAAACTTAATTTTCTTATGGTTGAATGGTATGTAATAACTTGGGAACACCTAATAAGAGGATTTTGTGAGTACGAAATCAGTGATAAATTGAATCAAATGTTTTATTTGATAACTTAAATTACTTGTAGGCTTAAATTGCTTTGTTCTTTAATTAATAATCTGCAAGGACAACAAGGTTTAAATTTCTTTATTATTTTACCTAAATAGCTAGTTGTATTAACATTAGACATTAATTTATGATCATTAATCATGTAATTAAGCTTAAATAATTATAATAGGGAGTTAAGGTTGTTATATTTGGTATCAGAGCAATGGTTCAGGAAATTAAGCTAGAATTTGAACTTTATGGCAAGAAAACTTGGCAATCATGGTACATGCATGCTAGGAATAAGAACCTTGTAGCCTGGTGATGTTTCTTATATTTGTATATACATGCTATAAGTGGAGTTATTCTTGGAAAACCCTTGGATTGTAGCTTTATGGGGAAGCCTTTGGCTGTGATTGTGGCATGGCAGGGTGTTATGGCTGCACGTAGAGAAATTATTGAAATGTTGAGAGAGGTGTAAGAGGCCATGGTTGCAATGGCCAATCGTATAAGGGAACAAGGTGAGGCCCATGAGGCTACTGTGAGGGTAATGACTGACTGGCTTCAAGAGCAAGGCAAGGCCCATGAACAATTAGAATCAAAAGGTATTGGTTGAAAACTGGGTTGGTATTAGTTAGAACCTTGGTGCAGGGTATCAAGGGGGAATGATGATATCTCAGTTGTATTTGCCAAGTTTAGGAAGGCTGATTCTCTATCATTTTTGGGAGAGTTAGACACTAAAAAAGCTAAGAAATGGCTAATGTAACTGGAGAAAATTTTTGAAGTTATGACATGCACCATTGAGCAAACAGCGAAATTGGCCATTTATAAGCTGGAAAGTGAGGTGAAACATTGGTGGTGGAGTTCTTCTAGGTTGCTGACGTTAAGGGAGATACCCTTGACTTAGGAAAGTTTCCAAACCACTTTTAAGAGTAAGTACTTCCCACCATCAGTGAAGGCTAAGAAGAAAGCTGAGTTTAACTTTCTTGAGCAAGGTGAGATGAATGTGGACTAATATGTAGCCAAATTTATCCAGCTATCCCATTTCTCCTCATACCTAAAATGATTTGATGATAAACCATGGAAGGTTGACAAGTTTGAAAGAAGCCTTAAACTGGAATTGAAGGACAAAATTACACCTCTCCAGATTTGAAACTTTGATGAATTGGTGGAGAAATGTAAGGTGACTGAAAGGGCCTTAATGGAGAGTGAGGACAAAAGAAAAAAGACCATGAAAGGTAAATGTGACTGAAGGATGGAGCCCTCTAGGGGCAGAAACAAGAAAAAAACTAGTAGTGATAGTGGCTTTTGGGATAGGAGGCCACCCCCAAGAAATATCCCTTAAAGGAGAAGTATGAGACTCTTGAAGAGCTTAGCTAGTGTCCCATCAGCATGTGGCAAGTGTGAAAAGAATCATGGGAATGGACCTTGTCTTGTGTGCTATAATTATGGGAAGTCAGGACACTATGCACGAACTTGTGCAATGTCACAAGAGTTAACTTCATCGGTTAAACCACCTGCATGAAGATAGGTGT
Organism: Erythrophleum ivorense; assembly: GCA_026724425.1. Lineage (NCBI taxonomy): Eukaryota > Viridiplantae > Streptophyta > Magnoliopsida > Fabales > Fabaceae > Erythrophleum > Erythrophleum ivorense. The sequence goes on from JAIUCV010000980.1 coordinate 47,416, forward strand.
TTACACTTATACAACAAGATGCTAGTAGGTCCCTAGTCTGATCTGAGGTATTATTCTTGTTAATAATCATGCTGTAGATGCATTGTTTGATTTAGGTGTAACCTATTCATTCATCTCATATAATTGTGTTAAGTGTCTGGGTCTTAAAATTAGCTAGTTGCCATTTGAATTATCTGTGTCCACCCCTATTGGATATTTTATGATTACATTTAATGTGTGCCTAAATTGTGTTGTATAATTGGATAGCCGTTGTACTACCCTTGATTGATATTCATTCCTTTGCATGATTTTGATATGATCATTGGGATGGACTAGTTGTTGGCTAATAATGTGATACTTGATTGTAACCGTAAGACTATTTTCTTTCCTACTAATATATCTAAATCTTGTCCTGTGATTGAGCTTACTTGTGTGTCCATTGCCTAAGTCAAGAGGTACTTTAGGTGTAACACCATAATTCTAGTTCATCTCATGCCTTTGAATAGTATAATTATCATGAAAGATATATATAATTCTCATAGAGGAAGCATGAAGATTTGAACTTTTATTTGCATGTCATCATATCTAAAAATCCATTCGGTGTCACATGGACCGAGTGAACTCATACTATGCCCCCTCATATTTAATTACATGATTATAACTCCTTTGTATCACAAAAACATGCCTACAACTCATAGAAACTGAAAAGAGACATGGGACATGGCTATTCATTCTCGGCCAGCACTGGCCTCAATTTTGGGCAAATTTTGGAAAATTATAAATAAATCTAGAAAAATTGAAATCATACAATCTTAGTCATTATGGAAAGCTTGGGATGTCTACTTAATGTTAAAAATATGTAAAAGTCGTAACATCCCACACATAGAGTGTTTGACACGAGAAATTGTCTGGAGGTTGGACTGGGTTCTGGTACTGTCACAATTTACTGATATTAACTTCAAAAATGTCCCATTAATTCTAAAAAAATCCAATCCATGCAAATGATACCAATCTGGAAAGCTGTGGATGTCAAATAGAGAGAAAAAATATCTCCAGATCAGTTCATGAAGCCCAGACTTTGGAATTCGATAGAACAGTACTTCTGGTCGGGCAAGGTTACTGATACTGAACAGAAACTTCAAAATTCATATCTCCCTCTCTAGACCTCCAAATGAGGTGCTTCAGTTGGCATGAGTCACTATGATTATCTAGTTTCTCTGTACAAAATTTTGTGGCAATTGGACATCATTTGAATTTCGAGTGACAGAAAACAATTTCGGACCAAATGAATAGTGCAGCAAACTAGAAACATAAATTTTGCTAACTTTGAAAAATTATCAAATATTCTGTAGACCTCCAAAAATTTTGATCTCTATCTTCCCAGAAAGCTCTCAATGAGACCTAATTGCATGCCAGATTTTAGACCAAGACTAACTCATTTGGCCAAAAAGTGATATAGGGTTCCATTATGGTCAAATTTGGCTCCATGTGAGGTACCAAATTTGCCAAATGGCCTTCCCATGGTTGTGGTACCTTTTGGGCAAGTCCAAAAGTACATTTGAGACTTAAGTGAGCTGCTCAAATGGTCTCAAATCTCATGCATCTCATTTTGGCCATTCAACCCATACTTATGCATACATTCATCAAAATCCCATATTGCACTCCTTGGCCTTCCATACTTAAAATAAGTGCTATAGGTCTTATATCATTTTCATACATCTAAACATCACATAATAGTATATTTACACATGTCTTATGGTTCATGGTACATATATAACATCATATATATTATGAATTATCATTATGGTTCCAAAATGGCTAAAATAACACATAGGCTTATCAATCCTTGCTCTTCGTGGTTGTTGGCTCCCTTCACCATAAGTACTTGGTCCACTTAGCATGCTAGATCATTGGAAAGGAGGGAATGAGATTCAAAGAATCTCAATAGCTCATCTCCCATTCAATCACACATAATATGTGCAAAGCAAACTTTACAAATGCATGCATGGAGGAAATAAAAGTCATGGACATTTTAAAGCAAACTTGGCATGTGAACAACTCACACAAATCATTCAAGAGCTCACCAAGTGTTTGGAATGGCCTCACACTTCTCCTCATGAATTTTGGACTTGCCTCACCTATTCATGAGCATTTTGGACTCAACCATACTCTTGGGAGCCCACTTTGCTTTTGGGATACTCTTTGCTTTGTCTCAACCAAACTCGAGGGTTCTTGACTCATCCTCACCCAAGGAAAGAGTTCTTGGCCTCTCCACACTCAAGTAAACTCATACAAATATCATGCACTCATTAGAAAACATAACATGACATCAAGGATCATAGCATATAAAAGAATGCTAGCATACTTTTCATAGCTTGAAATTATACCTATACACATTCTAAAATAAGCTAAACACACATCCATATATGAGAGAAGATGGAGAGAGCTACCTTGCACAATTTCACATACTTTTTCCTTAGTTTTCAAGCCTCCTCTTTCGGCCACACACCCACAATTTGGTGGAGATAGTTTCTCTTGGCCTAGATACAAATTATGGGAGCCAATTAGGTTCATGAAACAAATTCTAAGGTCATACAACTTGCGTAGATACTAGATTGCTCTATAGGCTCCATTATGGTCCATAAATGCACCTAATGAAGCAACACTCCTCAAAAAATTTCTAGGTTCTATTCTTTCCTCTCAAATATGATTCTTGACTCCTTTTAAACCTCTTGGAGTCATCACACAATTAAAACAAAGAGCCTAACATCATGTTACTTCTTTAGGTCATAATATGGAACCTAATACACCAAATCACTTTCTATGAGTTCTAAATTTTTTCCAAGGCCTCCCCTCATTTTCATTCATCAAATATGACTCAAGAATGGCCTTAGAAAAATTTAAAGGAGAACCCATCTAGGCTGAGGCCCTGAAGTATATTGGGTTCCATGGAGCTTTCTTTATTTTCTCAAGGGAAGAAGCATATGGGGAGCCTCTTAGGGATCTTGGGAGCTCATTTAAACTCTTACTTAGGCCTAGGAATCATCATACAAAATCAGATTTTACAAGGTGCAATTGAAACCCTAGAACTTGCATCTTGAAATCTAATGGTTATTTTGTTATTTTCTTTGCATATTCTTATTCCTCTCCATCAAATACCTAAGAATCATGCTTGGTTGGGCTTGGAAATCAGATCCTCCTAGGGTTCTTGGTCTAGGTCGAAATGGAGAAGAAGTGGGGTGAAAGGTATCAACTATAGGATGCATTTTTACCTTGTTTCCTTGCTTAGTTTGGCTTGAATCTTGATTTCTCCAAGCTCCTTTCTTCAAATTGGAACTTTCCCTTGAATATCTCCCTTGAATCAGATTTATAAACCTCATTTTAATCCAAGGAAAGAAAGGAGAATGAAGGAGAGGTGGTGGAGGTGGAGAAAAGTAAGGAAAATTGCCATGAAAACATACCTTAAGCTTGGCTTTCTTCCTCCTCCTTCTTCCTCTCTTGGGCGCCTCTCCCTTAGGGTTCTTCTTCTGATTTGGGGCTGGAAAATCTGAAGTGAAATGAGGGCAAGTGTGAGGTGCCACCTATATATAGCTATGGTAAAAAGACTTTTTCAAAAATTCCCATTTTGCCCTTCATACTTTGCATTTTTGTTTCTCCTTTGTTTTAACTCCTTTTTGAGAACCGTCTTTTCCATTATAAAATTTAGGTCCTCAATTAAGTAAAATGCCTTTGGAATCACTCATATTGGAGCTAAAACCTTTTCGAATGGATTCGTCAAAGTTCAGGCACATCGACATTAGAAAATGTCCACCGGAGGGGATTTAACTATCTCGGGGCTTTTCATGGTTTTTAGGGCCTCTGAGAACCCTAGAAAACTCAAAAATTTCATTTAAAAAGCCCTCCTGTGTGAATTCCAAAAATTGCTCAAAATTATGAAAATGCTATTATGTTTCGTAGGCTTTTCATGAGAAATTGTTTCTTCATTCTAGCTCTGTTTTTCTTTTCGTCTGAGCCTGGGATTCTCATATTTAGAAGTTTAGAATACTTTCCAAATTTTTTGGGACCTTAACTCCATTATCTTGGGGGACTTCCTTTTGTATCCGGTAAGTTTCGTTCATTAATGGAGAAACTGTACGTTACGTTTCTCACGTTTCCTCTAGTTTTCAGGGAATCGGATGTTACATTAGGCATGGTTATCAAGGGTTTCTAATATTCTTTTCATTGCATGTTGAGGTTGATGATGGGTTGAAGGATATATTTGTGATTAAGGAATTCTCTAAAGTTTTCTCTAAAGAGATTAGTGGGCTATCCCTAAAGAGAGAGTTAGAGTTTTCCATTAACTTGGTTTCTGGTATGAAACTAATTTCCAAGGCTCCATATAGAATGGCAATCACTGAACTGGTTGAGTCGAAGAGTCAAATAAAGGAGTTGTTAGAAAAAGGGTTCATAAGGCCTAGTGTGTCTCTATGGGGAGCACTAGTATTGCTTGTTAAGAAAAAGGATGATAGCCTTAGACTTTACATTGACTATAGGCAATTGAACCAAGTAACTACAAAAAATAAATATCCTTTGCTTATAATTGATGACTTTCTTGATCAATTCACTAGAGGATCAGCCTTTTGAAAGGTTGATCTTAGGTCTGGATACCATCAGCTTAGGGTGAAAGTGGAGGACATACCTAAAACCGCTTTTAAGACTCAGTACGACCATTATGAGTTCCTAGTCATGCCATTTGGCTTAACCAATACCCCTACTATTTTCATGGATTACATGAATAGGATTTTTAGGTTATACCTTGACCAATTTATGGTAGTATTTATTGATGACATCCTTGTTTACTCTAAGAGCAGTGAAGAATATGAAGAGCATCTTAGGATAGTTCTTCAAACCTTGAGGGAGCATTAATTGTATGTTAAGTTAAGTAAATGTGAATTTTGGTTGTGGGAGGTTAAATTTCTAGGTCATGTAAGATCAAAACAAGGAGTAGCGGTAGATCCTAGTAAAGTAGAAGTAGTGCTAAATTGGGAAAGACCTAAAACAATGATCAAAATCTATAGTTTCTTAAGTCTAGCTGACTACTATATGAGGTTCATCACAGGATTTTCTCAATTAGCTATGCCTTTGAGAAAGTTGACTAGGAAGGATCAATCATTTTCATGGCATACCAAGTGTGAGAACACCTTTTAGGAACTTAAGGATAGGTTAACCACTGCACTTGTGTTGGTAATACCTAATGCAACACCTCGAAATTAATTAAGAATAATTATGATAAATTAGGGAATTAATATGGGTTTAATTGAAAAAATTAATTAAGAGAGATGGATATTTAATTTGGGCCTTATGATCCATTTAATTATGCTTTAAGCTAAATGTAGAAGCAAAATCTTAGCCATAGGGAGATCCAATTTCATTTTTTAGAGGCCCAACATTGATTTTGTGCATATCTAATTTAAATGGACTTTTATAGCTTTGCCTAACCAACCAAAAATCTGAACCCACTTAGACTTAGGCCTTTGGATCAGCCTATAACCCAATTAAAACCCTAAAAACCCTTCTCCTTTACTCCATTATGCAGAAACACTAAAAGAGCAAGAGGAAATTCAGAGGTCTTAAGAGGAAGCTACTGATTTCTACATAATTTTATCTTCTCCTACTTTTAGAGCAAGATTTGGCCAAGGTAACCTTTATGAAACTTAATTTTCTCTTCTTCCTCTTCAATTTGGCTGGATTAGTTTTTCATTTAAAGTATTTTTACTTTACACCCAAATCTAAAATGTGTTGTTTGGTGTTTCCATGGTGGATTTTCAGAGGTTGAAGCTAGGAAATGTAACACCCCAAAATTAATTAAGGTATTAATTGTGGATTAAACATAATTAAGAATATTTATTAGAGAATAATTGGGCAAACCATGTGAATGAAAATCTAGAGAGAAATAAATTAATAATATAGGTTTGAGATTTAATTGGGTTAGAAACTTTATCTAGGCCTAAATTAAATTAAGTAGGTCATGGTTAAAGACTAATGGAGACCTAATGAATTTAGTTGCAGATCCAACTTCCTATTGTGAGTCTTGGTCTAAGAGAGACCACCTAGCAATGGCCCAATTTGGTTTAATGAGTTAGAGACCCATGACCCAACTTATATAAGCTCTTATAATTGGCCCAACAACTCTTATATAGACCCAAATCAAATGAGCTCTTAAAATTTGGCCTAACCCAACTACAATTTTGCAGCCCAACTCATGAAGCTTAGCCCAATAAAGCTTAAATCTGAAACTCACTTGGAATTGGACCTTTGGGTCAGCCTATAACCCATTTAGGACCCAACTTAAACCCTAAACACATGCAGCCCCTCCACACTTTGTTGAAACACAAACATAAGAAGCATTTTTGCATCTTGAGAGGGAGGCTAGGGTTCAAAGCAAGAAATCCATCATTTCTCACTTCTAGGCTCAAAATCAGCTAAGTTAATTGTTATATAACTTGATCCTCTTCTCTTTCTTTTCATTTTGACTTGATTGGTTTTTCATTTAGAGCATTTTCACCATACCTAAAATTTGAAATGTGGTTGTTTGGGATTTTCTTGGTGAAATTTTGTAGGTTGAGGCTAAGGTAATTGTTAGGTAAGCATAAACTATTCATTTTAATGTATTTTCTATTAGTTTAAGACCCCCATAGTTGATTTGTAGTATGGGTATTAATTTTATAGAAATTTCCTTAGGATTTAAGGTGATACATTGAAGTTTCTAGTAGAGGAAACATTCAACTCGAATTTCACTCTTGTAGTGGTTGGGTTGAGGTAGCATTATTGTTGGTTTTCCGGAAAATTTATCGTAAGTGAGGTAACTGGGGACTATATTAATTTCATTCATATATCTACTTTAATTTCATATTTGCTACACATGAATAATTTGAAATGCTAAATGAATTGGTTAGCTATCTATTGTATTGTCTTTGGACCTTATGAGTCCATGGTGGAGCTGTGGTGCAGCTACCACTCGTGCATGTACTTCAATTGGGCACCAGGTTATGATCAAACCCTAGATGCACTGAGCCCTGGTTGTTCTCATTGGGGAGTGGGTGTCGTGGACGGGCCTCTCCTGGTGTTATTAGCTTTTAACATATGGAAATGTGATTGCTAGTATGGGATGGTAATCACAGTAGCCTAATCATTTGATTTGCTGATATGAATGATATGACTCTGATGCTCATTTTGATTCATGCATATATGTTAATTAAATTAGATTATATGAATGAAAATTTTCTTGGTTACTAAGATTTTTATCTCACCCCATTTCATGGGATCATACTTTCAAGTGATGGCTCTTTGGGTAAAGATAAGGGGAAACAAGTGGATGAAAATCCATGAGCTCCAACCATGTGTTAGAAAGGCTACACTTAGACTGATCTGAATAAAGTAGATGCTAAATTTTGTATACCTTTTTGTACGGCATTATCATGTAATCATGTTGCTAAATGTAGGTGTTTGTATTTTGATTACTTAGAATGTATCAATTGAGGAGTTAGGCCTCATTTTAGTTTGGTATTGGATATATGAACTTTGTTTACCCTATGATATAGTTTATTATTTAGGAAATGTAATTATGTTACATTGGATGTGGACCTAAACTAGTGATGCATGAAATCTCCAATGGAATATGTATTTGAATGGTAATTATTAGTACCTTATGAAATTCTTGTTGTCATTAATCCATGAACTTGCTGATATATGGTAGTTGGATGAGTAAGAATTAACACTTAAGTCTTAAACTAGTAATGATAGATAAATTGGGTAATTTAGGTAAATAAAAGCTATTAGAGCCCTACAAATTAAGGTAGAGTGGCCCTAGGGTGTCACTAAAGGGAGAATTGGAGTGTATGAGATAAAAGTTTAGAAGTTGTAGGATCAGAAAGCATTTTGCTACGGCCAAAATAGTCTTAGCCATGGCTAATAGAGGTGAAATTGCCTAGGGAGATGCCTAGAGAGTAATTCACTACGGCGAGAAGTAGAATTAGCTATGGCGAAATGTGAAAGGCCAATCTAGAAGTCATCCAGAGAGTAATTCACTGCGGTATGAAATGGAGTTAGCCGCAGCTAAAATAGAGGGTCACGATTGGTCATTTTCCAGAGAGGAATTAGTCATAGCGAAAAGGGGAATTGGCCACAGCTAATATCAAGGGTAAGTGAGTTATGTTCTAGGAGGTCCTTTTGCCATGGCGCCATATAGGCTCATTGCAGCGAAGCTCCAATTTGCCGTGGTGATCTGTGACGATGTAAGGAGTGAACTTGAGAGCAATTGGTTATGGCGCGAAAGTATGTAGCTACGGCGAAGGTTTTGAAACTCTTATATTAACCTAGAAACCTTGGTTTTTCCTATGGCAACATCAAGGGATGACTTCAAAGCACTTGTAAGGGGTTCTTGAGAGTTGAAAATGAACGGGTAATAGATTTAAAGGCTTTTAATTAGAGATTTGTTTCACTTATGTACATGAATGCTTGTAAATGCTTGGTTAATGATTCTAATAACATTAAGGTTCAAATTTTCTCACTCTCTCCTCAATTGATTAATTTAAATGGTGCTAGACCTTGATTTATAACTATTAATCGCATGTTTAAGCTTAATTACCACAATTAGAAGTTATGGTTGTTACAAGAAAGATATTAGGCGATTATTACCTTCTCATTTTAATGCATTATTTGCTGGTTTAAGACTCCAATAGCTGACTTATTGTAACACCATAATTATATAACTAATCTCGTTTCTTATTCAAGCTCATTTCCAAGAATTACACAAGTTTCCAAGGTAAGAGCATTAAAGATAATGAATAAATTTGCATTGTGTAGGGGATGAAATTTTCATTCAGTGTCCTGTGGACCATATGAACTCATATATCTCATTCTTATATTTAATTGCACAAATACAACTCAAAACCATCTAAGGAAGTGGCCTACAACTAGTGCAAATGAATGGAGTACATAAAATTCAATAGTGCAGCCTTGGCCAGAAAACTTAGTTTACTATCATAAATTTTGAAAAATCATAACTAATCCTAAAAAAAATTAAATCATGCATTATTTATCATAATTTATAATAAAACTATATCCAAACCTCAATAGGGGTTGCTAGCCACCAAAAATTGATGGAACAGTACCAGAGGTTGACTGTTATCTCTGGTACTTATCTCTAAATTTAAAAATTCATATCTCCCTGCTCAAAGGTCCAATTGAGGTGATTTCTATGGTTACGAAAAGCTTATCATGTCTAGTTTATGCTTGTAAAACTTTATGAGTATTGGATATCATTTGGCTTATGAATGATATAACCCAAGTTTTTGACCATATGAATAATACCTGTGTCAGTTTAGCAAAAAAATGCCAACTTTAAAAAATCATAATTAATTCCACATAGCTTCAAATAATATGATCTTTGGCTTTCCAAAAATATCTGGATGAGATCTATATGTGTGCCAAATTTTATGAGCAAATTTGTTCATTTGGTCAGATCTTGATATTGGGTTGTGAAATAATCATTTTCAAGCTTTACAAAGGGTCCAAATGGTCTAATTTGAGCTCTAAAGCAACCATGACCATTTGAGCACATGGGAATGTGTAACACCATATATTTCTAGCTCATATCACAACATTTACATATCTCACATTCATAATTTCTATGAAGGAGCAAGAAAAGGAGTTAAAAAAATTCAATTTCTTGCGTTGCGTTGTGTATAAGAATTCTGTTCGGTGTCACGTGGACCGTGTGAGCTCATACAATACATTACCATATTTAATTACATGAATACAACTCATTTTGATCATAAAATGTGGCCCACAACTCATGGAACTCAAGGGAAAGCTCAAAATAGTCATGTGCATTTTCGCCAGAATTGGCCCCTTTTTTGACTAAATTTTGGAAAATCATAACTAATTCTACCAAAGTTAAAATCATACATTCTTAGTTATTCTAGGAAGATACGGATGTCTAATTTATACTAAAAATATATCTAGACCACAAAATCCATCACAGAGGATGTTTGACATTCGAAAAGGTCCAGAGGTCAAACTATCTTCTGGAATTATCATAGATTTCTGTAGCAAATTTTGAAAATTTTCAATTAATTCCACAAAAATCCAACCTATACAAATAATACCAATGTAGAAATCTGTAGATGTTAGCTAGAGGAAAAAATATTTATAGACCAGCTCAGGTAGCCCAGACCTCGAAATTCAATAGAACAGTAACTTAGGTCGGGTAAAACTCTTGATATTGGATAGAATGTTTAAAAATTTATATCTCCCTCTCTAGACCTCCAAATGAGGTGCTTCTAATTGACACGAGTCACTGTAAATATCTAGTTTTTCTGTATATAATTTTGTGGCAATTGGACATCATTTGAGTCTTATGTGACAGATTTCATTTTCAGACCAAATGAATAGTACAACAAACCAAAATTAGAAAAATTGCCAACTTTAAAAATTTATCAAATATTTTGTAGACCTCCAAAAATTAAGATCTTTAGCTTTCCAAGAATCCCTCAATAAGCTTTAAATGCATGCTAGATCTCAGATCAAGAAAAGGTCATTTGGTCAAAAAGTGATATAGGGTTCCATTATGGTCAATTTTGGCTCCATATGAAGTACCAAAGTAACCAAATGGCTTTCCCTAGGGTTTGTTACCTTTTGGGCAAGTCGAAAAGCATGATTAAGATTTGTGTAAGCTGCCCAAATGGTCCCAAACCTCATGCATCTCATTTTGGCCATTCCATCCACACATATGTATATTTCCATAAAGCCATTCATGAGACTATAATGCCATAACATACTCAAATTACATTCCATCATTCACATAATGCATTCTTTCATTCCTACATCATATAATATCATACTTTCATATGTCCCAAGGGTCATAGACCATATATATAATTGGATTACATCATTTAACACAATTATCGCCTTAAGAACCAAAAACTTGGCATTTTGTTGTCAAACTCTTTCCTCCAAGGTGATTGGCTTCCATTATCTTGTGCACTTGGTCCACATAGCATATTAGATCATTAGAGAGGAGGGAATGAGGTTCAAAGAATCCCAATAGCTCATCTCCCATTCAATCATACATAATGGATGCAAACAAGTCTCATAAATGCATGTATGGTCATGTTGACATGTGCAAACATTCAAGAAGCATTTTCATCACTTGAGAATATCATACATAGCATACAAAGGCTTGCCAAGCAAGTGGATTGGCCTCACCCAATTTCTTGTGGATATTGGACTTGCCTTACCCATTTTTTAATGCATTCTTGGACTCAACCATGCTCTTGGGAGCCCACTTTACTTTTGGGAGACTCTTTGTTTTGTCTCAACTAATCTTAAGGGTTCTTGGCTCATCCTTACTATGGTTAAGGGTTCTTAGCCTCATCACACTCAAGCAAACCTAAGCACACCTCAAAACATCATATGAAACATAATATGTCATCATAAAACCATGGCATATGAAATCATGCTATCACACTTGTCATGACTTGAAAATACACATACACACATTCCAAGACAAGTTAAGCATACATCCATGCATGAGAGAAGGTGGAGAGAGCTACCTTGCACACAATCACACACTTTTTCTCTTGAAACTCCCTCCCTTGCTTCGGCCACACACCCACAAAAGTGTGGGGAAGGTTTCTCTTGGCCTAGATACAATTTATAGAAGCCAATTAGATTCATGAAACAATTTCTAAGGTCACACAACTTGCTTAGCACTAAGTTGTTCTATAAACCCCATTATGATCCATAAATGCACCTAATGAAGCAACACCCCTCAAATAAATTCTAGGCTCCATTCTTTTCTTTCAAATATGATTCTTGACTCCTTTTAAGCCTCTTGGAGTCATCACACAATTAAAACAAAGAGCCTAACTACATGTTGCTTCTTTAGGTCATAATATGAAACCTAAGGCATCAATTCACTTTCCATGGGTTCTAAATTTTTTCCAAGGCCTCCCTTTATATTCATTCATCGTATATGACATAAAAATGGGTTTGAAAAAATTTAAAACTCTCCCTAGCTACTCCATCCATGCTTGGCCGAGACATAGTCCCTTTTTGGCCTGCTTGAAATTCTTTTAGTTTCCTTGTAGGAGTAAGCATGGGGGGAGCATCTTAGGGATCTTAGGAGCTCATTTAAACTCTTAATTAGGCCTAGGAATTATCATATGAAATCAGATTTTGGAAGGTGCACACAAAAGCCTAGAATTTGCATCTTGAAATCTAATGGTTTTTTGATAATTCCCTTTACATATTCTTAATCTCCACACCCTTTTTCCTTAGATTCATGATTGGTTCTGCCTAAAAATCATCTCCTCCTAGGGTTTTCTCAAGTGGGGTGAAATGGTGGAGAAGGGAACCAAAGATGACAACCATAAGAAGAGAAATTATCTTGTTTTCTTGCTTTTTCTCACTTGAATCTTGTGTTCTTTGAACCCCTTCTCTTCAAATCCGAATTTTCCCTTGAATTAGGTTTATAAACTCCATTTTAATCAAAGGAAATAAAGGAGAAGGGAGGAAAGGAGGTGTGGATGAAGAAAAGCATGAAAAACTACCATGGAAACATACCTTAAGCATGGATTTTCTCTTCCTTTTCCTCTCCCCTTGGTGCGCCACTCTCCTAGGGTTTTTCTTCTAATTTGGGGCAGAATAATCTAAAGCTAAGTGAGGGAGAGTGTGAGGCGCCACCTATTTATAAGGGAGGAAGAAGCACTTTTTAAAAAATTCCCATTTTGCTCTTCATTCTTAGTATTTTTGTTTCTCCTTTGTTTTAACTCCTTTTTTAGAACTGTCTTTTCCATTATAAAATTTAGGTTCCCAGTTAAATAAAATTCCTTTGAAATCACTCAAATCAGAGCTAAAACATTCTCGAACGAATCTGTCAAAGTTTAGGTATACTAACATTGGAAAAGTCCATCGGAGGGGTTCTAACTGTCCTGAGGCTTCCCATGGCTTTTAGGGCCTTTGAGAACCCTGGGAAACTCAAAACTTTCATTTAAAAAGCCCTCCTGTGTGAATTCCAAAATTTGCTCAAAATTACAAAAATGCCATTAAGTTTTGTAAGCTTTTCATAAGAAATTGTTTCTTCATTCTAACTCTGTTTTTCTTTTTGTCTAAGCCTGGGATTCTCATTTTTAGGAGTCTAAAATGCTTCCCAAATTTTTTGGGACCTTAACTATCTCATTTTGGGGGACTTCCTTTTGTATTCAGTGAATTTCATTCATTAACGGAAAAATTGTATGTTACGTTTCTCACGTTTTCTCTCGTTTTCAGAAAATCAGATGTTAAAGAATGCACCAAAATGACATTCTAAACTTGTCTCAAAGCTGCACATACCTAAAATTTAAAAACTCACTCTCTCACCCCATGCCATACCCAAGAACATATAAGGCTAGTCTGGCCATTCCATAACTAAATTGCACCATTCATATAACATTAAATCTCATTTGTATGTGATACATTTGCATAATTACACATGTTCATAAGGTCATAGAATATATACAATAAGGAATTACAACATTTGCCATTCATATGGCCATAAACGAAGCAAAACTAGGTAAATGGTTGTCAATCTCTTATCTTTCAACTTGGTGGCTCCCATTACCTTGCTTACTTGGTCTATCTAGCATGTTAAAGCATTGGAGAGGAGGAAATGAGATTCAAATGATTCTAATAGCTCATCTCCCTTTTAATCATACATAAAATATGCAATTCAAGTCTCAAGAATGCATGCATGAGTACAAGGAACAATATAAGCATTCAAGAAACATTCTTGGCACATGAGTAAGTCATACAAATCATCCATAAGCTTGCCAAGTAAGTGGATTAGCCTCACCCATTCACTTATGGATTTTGTACTTACCTCACCCATTTTCTTTAGGAGGTTTTGGCTCAACCTTACTCTTGGGAGACACTTTGCTTTGTCTCAACCATTTCTAAGGGTTCTTAGCTCATCCTTACCATGGATAAGAATTCTTGGCCTCTCCACATTCAAGCAAACCCAAGCCAATATAATAAACATCATTTGAAAACAAAATGCATCATCATGGTACCATGGAATAAAAGCTCATGTTAGAATACTTTTCATAACTTAAAACACACATACATTCAAAGACAAGTCAAGCATAAATTCATGCATGAGAGAAGGAGGAGTGAGCTATCTTTAGTGCAACCACATACTTTTCTTCTTGAAACAATGCTCCCTTCCTTGGTTTCACACACACAAGGGTGTGAAATTGGTTTCTCTTAGCCCAAACATAATTTATGGAAGCCAATTAGGTTCATGGAATCATTTTTAAAGCCACACATCTTCCTTAAACACTAACTTGGTTTAATAACCCCTTTATGGTTCAAAAAACGCACTTAATGAAGCAACACCTATCAAACGAGTTCTAGGCTCCATTCCTTTGTTTCATTTATGATTCTTGACTCTTTTTAGACTTCTTGGAGTTACCACACAATTAAAACAAAGAGTCTAACTATATGTTGCTTCCTTAGGTCATATTATGGAACATATAAGGTCATCTCACTTTTTATGGTTTTTTAAATTTTTTTTAGGCTTCCTCTCATCTTCACTCATCATATATGACTCAAAAATGGGTTTGGACTAAATTAAAACTGTGACGACCCTAACTTCTAGTCATTGTAATTAAGGTAAAATAAGTGATTAATAACCATAAATCAGGGTTACAAGACATCATGACTGTAACAGCCAAGAAATAGAAAAGAAAAGGAAAAGAGAAAGCTGGAAAATTTTCGAAGAGCTGAGAATTTTCTAAGTCTTCTCACCATAGCGAGAAATGGCCTCGCCATAGCGAGAATGCCCCTTCGCCGTAGCGAATATGCTCCTAGCTATAGCGAGTGCGGCATTCCATACATAAACCAGGGAGTTGCTCGCCGTAGCGACCCCATAGCGAAGGCAGAGGTCTGAACAAGACACGATCTCTCCATAGCGACGCCATAGCGAAGGTCTCGAGTAGACACGAGCTCGCTGTAGCGACGCCATAGCGAAGGCAGAGGTCTGGAACAGACACGAGCTCGCCGTAGCGAGGGCAATGACTCGCTATAGCGAGAGCGGTCCAGAAAGGTGAGAAAAAGAGAGTTTGACTTTTTAAAAGCTTCTAAATCTCTTCTTTCTTCTTCTAACCGACTCAAACTCATCTTAGGAGAGAGAAAAGGGCGGAAGAGAGAGAGAGAAGCTGAAGAGAAGAAGAAAGCACAAGAAAGGTAAGGATTCTCATGGCTTCCTCTTAGTATGTTGCCCTTCCCCCCCTTTCCCTCTCTTTCCACGATTTAGATAGCAAAAATGGTTAGGTCTTGAGTCTGGTTCAGAGGAGAGAGAGTGGGAAACCATTCTTGAGAGAGATTAGAAGTATATAGTCTTCTCTTTCTTGCTTTCCCCCTTTCTTAAGAGCTTAAGAATTGAGAAAAGAGAGAGGATAGCTAATGGACTCTAGTGAGAGGAAGCAACCTAGGTTGAGAAGTTCAGTAGAGTTAATTAGAAGTAATCCCTAGCTTGAGAATCAAGTATTAAGGCATTAATTCCATGCTTTTGTGTGGTTAGGCTCAAGAGAAGCTCTCCCATCTAGAAGTTGTTGTGAAACCAACAAGGGAGGAGTCAAGTGAAAGAGGAAGTAGTGAATAGCTAGCAAGGTAGTTCTCTCCACTTTCTCTCATGCATAATTGTGTGTTTACATTGTCTTGCTTGTGTGTATGAATGATATGAGCTATGAGAAGTGTGTTAGCATGATGATATGTTATGAATTGAAATGATGATCCATGTGATTTGTTTTGGGTTTGCTTGAGGAAATGGAAAAGCTAATAACCCTATAGCCAAGGTGAGGATGAGCCAAAGCCCTAAGTTGGTTGAGACAAGAGTAAAAGGTCTCCCAAAAGTGAGGTTGACTCCCAAAGAGTAAGGGTTGAGTCTAAGGACCTCTAAAGAATGGGAAAGGCAAATCCAAAAGCCACAAGGGAAGGGGTGAGGTTAATCCAAGTACTTAGCAAGCTCCTAGATGTTATGTGTGGCCTACTCACATGTTGAGAATTGTTTTCCTTTATGCATGGCCAATTCATATGTTTTAAATGTTTTCATTATGGTTTTATATGCTAACATGCCATACATGTATAATGAGACTTGTTGCATGTGATATATGTATGATTGAATGAGAGTTGAACTACTGAGATTCTTCGAATCTCACCCTCCCTCTCCACCATCCAACCATGCCAGGTGGACCAAGTGAGGCTAGAGATGGGAACCACCACCAAGCATGAGGCTAGAGCAGCTAAGGAAGAATTGTACAAAAGGGACTTTTTGTAAATGTATTGTATATGAGACAAGTGTCGTAAATTGATAATGTTTATGATATAGCCCCTAAGAGTATTTGTAAGATACTGTATGTATGAATGATGAATGAATGAGAATGAGACATATTTTGAATGAGAAAGTGAGTCTTGTATGAGAAATGCTCAATGGTAGCATAGGTTATATGGGTGCATAAGTGGGCATGGGGTAGTGAGTTTCTCCAATGTAAGTTACTAGACACTTGAGACATGATTGATAGCCCCTAGAGATGCTTTCTCATGTGCTCAAGGAGTCATAGAAGTAGAAAAACCAAGATTGGACCCTATGAACCCCACTTTTGGCCAAGAAAGGGCCTTCTTGCACATGATGTCATACATTAGCCATATGACCTCTTCTTATTATGAGATTTGACATGTAGCTAGATTATATTTATAGCTTTATGAGAAGCTAGAGTTCATGTCATTTAGAGGTCTATAGCATTTTCTATGATTTTTCAAAGTTGACATCAGAAATTCGGATTTTGGAAATCACTGTTCATTTGGTCAGTTTGAGAAACGTGTCATCCGAGGGGCAAACGTAGTCCAATGGCTACGAAATTTTATACACAGAAACTAGATGGTCACATTGACTTGTAGGAACTGGAAGCACCTCATTTACAGGTCTAGAGAGTGAGATATGCAATTTTGAAGTTCCTGCCCAGAATCAGACACCCAACCAGACCCGAAGTACTGTTTCATCGGTTTCCGGGAAATTGGCTTGGTGAACTGATCTGGAGATATTTTTATCCTCTATCTAACATCCACATATTTCCATAGAGATATAGTTGATGAGCATTGGATTTTTTTGGAATTAGTTAGACATTTTCAAAGTCCATATCAGTAAACTGTGACAGCAAAGAAGCCCCCTCTGACCAGTGAACGATTTCGATGTCAAACGCAGAACATGTGAGATATTGAGACTTATACTTATTTTTAGCATGAAGTAGACGTCGCAAGCTTTCTAGAATGACCCAGATCATGCAGTTATGATTTTTCTGCATTTAGTTATGAATTTTCAAACTTAGCCTAGAAATGAAGCAAAATCTGCCAATAGCGAAAATGCATGTCTCCAATCCCTTTTTGCTTTCCATGAGTTCAAAGCATATTATGGGGATTGAAATAAGTCTCAATAGTGTAATTGAGCATGAGGAAGCATAGAGAGAGCTCAACCGGTCCATGTTACTTCTAAGTGGATCTCTACCCACGCATAGTGCCACAGAGAAAGAAGCATAAGGTAGAGAAATTATCCCCCTTGTGAGTTCCGCATGTGCATATGAGTAAGAGGGCATGTTGGGTATGAGCTAGAGGTTAAGGTGTTACAATGACTAATTACATTAGAAAAATGCAAGGAAATTTGAACCTTAATGTTATTAAAGTCATCAACCAAATAATTACAAGCATTCATGTACACAAGGGAAACAAACACTCATTTATAAGCCTTTGATTCTATTACCCATTAATTCCAACTCATAAGAATCTTTTATCAATGTTTCTAAGTCATCCCTTAAGGTTACCATATGAAACACCAAGATTTCTAGGTTAGAATGAGAGTTTGGGACTGTTAGTTGCGGCTAAATGTCTTTGCGCCGTGGCCAATTACTCTCGGGTTCACTCTTTTATCTTCACAGGTCACCGCGGTGAGTTGGAGCTTCCCTAGGCTAACCTACATGGCACTGAGGTGAGGAAACCTCCTGGAGCCTACCTCGCTCGCTTCTCGCTATTGGCTGTAGCCAATTCCCTCTTTCATTGCGGCTAATTCCTCTCTGGAACGCCTGACTCATTTTCACAAAAGTTCACCGTGGCCAATTCTCGTTTAGCCATGGTGAATTACTCTCTAGACGACTCCCAGTTTGGTCTTTCACATTTCGTTGTGGTGAATTGCTCTTTAGTACTCTCCCTGGGCAACTTCGCCTCTATTGGCTGCAGCTAATAATATTTTGGCCGTAGCGAAATGCCTTCTGATCTTACAACTTCTAAAACCTTGTTTCATACTCTCCACTCTCCTTCCAATGACACTCTAGGGCTACTCTACCTTAATTTGTGAGGCTCCCATAACTTGCACTAGTTTAATTTACCCAGCTTATCCATCATTACTAGTTTAAGACTTAAATGTTAATTTCTAATCCTCCAACTATCCTATATCAGCAAGTTCATAGAGTAATAACAACAAGAATTCATGAACTATCAACAATTAACATTCGATTCACATTCCGTTAGAGATTTCATACATCAATGGTTCATATCATCATCTAATTTATCACAAGATTACATTTCCAATAGTAGACCATACCATAAATTCAAAAAAATTCATACATTAAGTGTTATAAGTTCATACATCCAATACCTAGCTAGGACTCACCTAACTCTTCAATAGATACATCCTAAGTAATCAAAATATAAACGCCTATACTTGGCAACATGATTACATGACGATGCTATACAAAAAGAATACAAAATTTAGCATCTATTCTATTTAATCAGTCTAAGTGTAGCCTTCTCCACATAGGGTTGGAGCTCATGGATTTTCATCCATTTTTTTCCCTTATCTTTACCCGAAGAGCCTTCACCTGAAAGTATAATCCTATGAAATAGGGTGAGATGCAAATCTCAGTAACTAAGGCAAATTCCATTCATATATTCTAATTTAGTTCACATATATGCATGATTTCATATAAGCATCAGAAAATGTACCAGCCATATCAGTAAATGAAACAATTAGGCTATCAATAATTACTATCTCATACTAGCAATCACAATTTCACATGTTAAAGGCCAATAACACCAGGAGAGGCTCGTCCACGACACCCACTCCTTAATGAGCACAACTAGAGCTTAGTGCATCTGAGGTCTGATCATAACCTGGTGCCCAATCGAAATACATGCAGAGGTGGCAGCCGCACCACAACTTCACCATAGACTCACAAGGTCCAATCATATATAACAGATAGCTAACTAATTCATTTAGTATTAAAACAATAATCATGCAACAAATACAAAATTAAAACAGGCATATGTATGGAATTAGCATGAACCCCGATTACCTCACTTGTAGCTAATCCTTTAAGAGCCAATTGAATGCTACTTTAGCCTATGGACACAAAATCAAGCCATTACTATCCCTAATTATAATTTATATCAGCAAACCCATTACTCAAGGAGTTAAGCTATATAGAACTACTCAGAAATACTTACCTAATCACCAAGAGCCTCTAATTTTGGGTTTTGCCTTCCCTAGACTAGAAACATCAAAATATCACTCCAAATCATAGGAAAATTTGCACAAAATTAAGGCCCATACTATAAGTCTACTATGGGGGTCTTAAACTAGTAGAAAATGTATCAAAATGAAGAGTTTATACTTACCTAATAATACCCTCAGCTCCAACCTACAAAATTTCACCAAGAAAATCCCAAACAACCACATTTTAGATTTTGAGTATGGTGAAAATGCTCCAAATAGAAAACTAATTAAGCCAAAATGAAGAGAAATAGAAGGGGATTAAGTTATATAACTATTATCATGGATGAATCTTGCTCTAGAAGTAGAAAATAGTGAAAATATGTCAAGAACCCTAGCCTTCCCTTTGGACCTTTGAATTTCCCTTTTGTTTCTTGTGTTTCTGTAGAATGGGTGTGGCCAAAATGATTTTTTAGGGTTTTAAGTTGGGTTTTAAATGGGTTATGGGTTATGGGTTAACCCATTAGCCCAAGGACCTATTAGGCTCCCACTAGTTGTTAGGCTGAAGTTGTAAGTTGTTGGGCTAACTTCAACAATTCAGACTTTTAGTTGGGTTGGGTCAAGTTTTCAAGAGCCCACTTAGTTGAGGTATGCATAAAGGGTATTGGGCCAATTACAAGGGCTTATATAAGTTGGGTCTACACCTAAAATTATTGGGCCTCTATTAGTTCTCAACCTTGGCCTACTTAATTTAATTTAGGCCTAAATGGGGTTTATAACTCAATTAAATCTCAAACTCATATTAATAATTTATCTTTCTAAAATTTTCATTCACTTAACTTGCCCAATTATTCCATATTAATTATTCTTAATTAACCTAAATCCATGATTAACACCTTAATTAATTTTGAGGTATTACAAAAACTATCCATAGGTACTCCAACTATGCTAGGCCATGGCTATGGAGCAATAGGATATCAAGGGAGTTTGCTTTGTTTTCTTGATGGAATATGCATATGGGGAGCCTTCTAGGGATCTTAGGAGCTCATTTAAATATTCATTGAGGCCTAAGAATCATTGTATCAAAATAGATTTTGCAAGGAACACTTAGAACCCTAGGTTTGTTATCTTGATTTTTCATGGTTCTTTTGTTGTTTTCTTTGTATATTCTTATTCTCCTCCCTTAAATTCCTAAGATTCACCCTTGGTTTAGTTAGAAATTCAACCTCCTAGGGCTAGCCATATGTAGGTCGAACCAAGGAAGAAAGGGGAGAAGAAGTAGCTACCATGGGATGGAAATTTTACCTTGTTTTTCCTTGTTTTCTTGCTTAATTCTTCCTTTCTTTGGCCTCCTCTCTTCAAATATGAATTTTTCCCTTTGTTCTCCCCTCAAAATAGATCCAATAACTTCAATAAAACTATAGGAAAGAAGGGGAAATTGAGGAGAAGAGGTTTGCTAAAGAGAAAACATGAAAAAGCTAAGAAATCCATACCTTTCTACCTTGTATTTCTCCTTCCTTTCTCCTCCTATTGGTGCCCCTCACTCTTAGGGTTTTTCCTGTGGTTTAGGGCAGAAATTACATGAGCTAAATGAGTGAGGAGGTGGGGCACCATATATATAGGTGGGTTTAAGAAAGACTTTTCAAAAATCCCAATTTTGCTCTTTTGTTTTGGCATTTTCGTTTCTAGTTCGTTTTAGCTCCTTTTTGAGAACCATATTTTCAATTATAAAATTTAGGTTCCCAATTTAGTAAAATACCTTTGGAATCACTTAAATCGGAGCTAAAACCTTCCTGAACGAATCCATCAAAGTTTAAGTCTATCGATGTTAGAAAACGTCCACCGGAGGGATTTTAACTGTCCTGGGGCCATAGTTTTTAGGGCCTTTGAGAACCTTAAGGAACTCAAAAATTTTGTTTAAAAAGTTTTCTTGTGTGAATTTCAAATTTTGTTTTAAATTACAAAAATGCCATTACATTTCGTCAACCTTACGTTCAATTTTGTTTCTTCATTCTAGCTCTATTTTTCTTTCCGTCTGAGCCTGAGATTCTCATTTTTAGGAGTTTAAAACACTACTTAAAATTTTTGGAACCTTAACTAATTTATTTTGGGGGAATTTCTTTGAAAATGCATTCATTTTTGTTGTTTAATGAAAATTGAATATTACATTTATAATATGGGCCTTGGTTTTGTGCAAATTTGCCCCAAAATTTGAGTGGTATTCTGAGGTTTCTGGTGTAGGGACAACCAAATTCAAATTTGGGACTCCTTGGTGATTTGGTAAATGAATTCTAAGAATTTCTTGATAGTTTAGTGTTATGATATATGATTTGTGCTATAATTAGAGACTAAGAATGTGCCTTGATTTAATTTAGGACCTCTAAAGTATAGAGATTTAAATTGGCTTTAGAATTTGACTCCATTAAGTGAGGTGATTGGGGTTAATTCTAATTTCTTACATATGTTCAATTTAATCTTGTATCTACTACATATGTATGATTTTGAATGCTAAATGAATGGCTGGCTATTTGAATTGTTGTGTTTGGACCTTGTGTGTGTCCATGGTAGAGTTGTGGTACGACTGCCACCCGTGCATTGTGCTTCAATCGGACGTTGGATTGTAATTAGACCCCTGAATGTACTAAGTCCAAGTTATGCTTAATAAGAAAGCCGCATTATGGGTGGTCCTTTCCTAGTATTATTGGTCTTTAATATGTTGTATGTGATTGCTAGTATAGGACCGTAGTCACTAGTAGCTCAATTATTTCATTTGTTGATATGATTGATGTTTCTAATGCTATTCTGATTTAAAATGCACATATGTTAATTAATTTGGTACATATGAATAGAATTTACCTCTTGGTTACTGAGATTTGCATCTCACCCTATTTTATAGGGTAACTATTTCAAGTGAAGGTTCCTCGGGTAAGGATAAGAGAAAGCAAGTGGATAAACATTTATGAGCTAAAAACATATGTGGAAATGCTACACTTGGATTGACTTGAGTTAGAGTAGATGCTAAATTTTGTACTTTCTTTTTGTATAGCATCATCATGTAATCATATTGCTAAGTGTAGGTGCTCTGGTGTTTTGTAAGCAATGGTGTAGCCATTAGGAGGTTAGACCTTGAAATTATGGATTATGATGTTCAATCTGATATGGAACCTTACTAGTATGGAAATATGACTTGTCACTTGAAAGTATGTTTTTGTATCATCATGAATGATAATACTGAATTAGTTTTGTATGAAACTTTTGTTGGAACACCCATTGGATGATGTTATCAATGGTTTATGCACTCTTTGCTATCAAATTCATGAATTTTACAGATGTATGATGGATGGAGGGATTGGAATAAATACTTAAGTCTCCCAATTGGTTATAACAGATATCTTGAGTAATTTAGATAGATGGATGCCATTAAAGCCTTACAAATTAAGGTAGAATGACCTTAGAATGCTACTAAAGGAAGAGTTGGAGAGTGTGGGATGAAATTTAGAGAGCCTAGATGCAGAAGAATGACGAGTCACAGCCAAAACTCTTTAAGTCATGGCCAAGAGTCATCTAGAGGTGAGGAGCATCACAACACATGGGTTTGAGCTGCAGTGTGTAATGCCTTATTTATATAGGACTCAATTCATGGCATAAATATCTTATAGCATTTAATTTCACTAAAATAGCACTTTAGTAGTGGAAATTTGCGTCATTGAAAGCTCAATTAATTCATTCTTGGCTTAATGAACCGTATGAGCTTACAAAATTCATTTTCCATCCATAACACATTTGTCCAACTAGAATTATTACAATTTGAAGCTCAAAATTTGGGTTTAAGCCATAAAACACAAAATCACATCTCACTTTGCATTTTGCCATGAATTCCATATTCTGATATGAACTTTGGAAAATCATAACTAATTCTAGAAAAATCCAAATCATGCAAACAATAGCTTTTTAGAAAGCTCAAGATGTCATGCTATAAAAATTTTAAATCCAAATAACCATGTTTGGCCCATAAAAATCGATGGAATAGTACATTAGGTCTAGTGGTCATCCTGCAGCAGACCTGAAACTTCAAAAATTCATTTTTTCCTCTATAGAGCCTTAAATGAAGTGCTCTCGGTGGCTATAGAAAACTTATGATGTTTATATACCTATAGAAGTTTATGAGCATTGAACTTCATTTGACCCCGGAGCGACACAAAAAAACAAACTAATCATATGAACAGAAATAGTGAAGTTTCTACATAATTTGGCTAACTTTAAAAATTTATAATAAATTCTCTAGAGCTCCAAAAATAGTGATCTTTGGCTCCATGACAAGATCTAGATGATACCTATATTCATGCCAAATTTTATGCATCAAATCATCCATTTGGTTAGTTTGTGGTTCATCTCAAGATTATATCACATTTTGCTACCATAATGGGGTCAAATAGTATCAAATGGCCTTTTAGCCATTTCATAACTATTTGAGTATGTCCTAAAACATAAATGCAACATATAAAAGCTTCTCAAATGGTCCAAATCATCATACATCTTAAAACCACCTTCCTAGTTTTTATTATGCATATGTACATCAAAGCACTAGGATGTCAAAACCTCATATACTCATTCATTTGACCTTAATTCTAGTTCATACATTATAAGTACATATTTTTATACATGCTCAAGTATTTACATCTCATATACATCATATGGATACAAACTTTGATATCAAAACATATAATTTCCTATTCTATTATCAAAGTCACATTCTTCAAGAAGCTTGGCCTCCATTTCTTACTCCACTGGACTCACTTAGACATGGTTAGACATAATGTAGGGAAGAGTAAGATTCAAATAATCTCAATAGCTCTTTATCCTTTCAAACATACATATATAGTGCATTTTCATGTCAAAGAATGCAAGCATCCCATAAAAGCTTCTAGTACCCATACATAAACATAACTTCATGTCACATAAAGTCATTCAAGTCAAACATAGGCTCGAAGGGTTTTGGTTTAGCCTCACCTAATTTCCTTGAGACTTTTGGATTAGCCTCACCCACTTTAAGGAACTTTTGACTTAGCCTCACTTAGTTTTTAGGCTTTTGGCTTTGTTTCACCCATTCTTAGGGACTTTTGGCAAAACCTTACCCATTTAGGCCATCTTACATTCAAAACATGTTTCAAGAAGCATCATGGGATGAAGACATTCAATCAATGGCTATAAACATATCTCATGGTTCAAACATATATGCAAGCATCCAATGACAATCAAACATCTAAGAAATGCATACAAGAAAGGTTAGAAAGCTACCTTGAGTCAAAAGTCACAAGCTTTCCTCTTGGAGTTTGCCTTCCCCTTCTTAGCCTCACACACACACTTAGAGGGATCTTGATTTGCTTAGTCTAGACACATCAAATAAGACATAATTACACCATTGGAACAAGTTCTAGGCTCACAAAAGTTCTATAAAATCATACTCTAACTTATAACATACTTATGGTTCCTACAAGGGCATAATGAAGAAACCTGTGAAATTCTTGGTCTTGGCTCCAATTTCTAATTCATTCTAAGTCTCATGACTCCATTTAAACTCATTAGAGTCATCTCAAATTCAATTCGAGGAGCCTAAACTCAAGTTGCTTCTTTATGCCTTAAAAGGAACCTAAACTTTTATCTCATAAACTATGGTTTCTAAATTCAAAACAATGCTTCTCTTGGTGTTTATTAATCATATCTAGACCATTTCTATTCTTAGAATCAAAGAAAATTCTCCCTAGGTATTACTTCTAGCTGTTGGCTGAGACATAGACTAACTTAGGAGCCTATAGAGTTTGCTTGATTTTTCTTTGGGAAATGACACTTGTGAAACTTCCTAGATGTTTTAAGAACTTATACATACTCTTACATGGGCTAGATTATCATTAGAAATTTTTAAATTTTGCTAGGTGCAACAAAATTCCTAAGTTATACAACTTGAATTCTAAAGCTTCTCTTTTAAATTTAATTGTATATTCTTGTTTTTCATACTTGAAAACCCTTGTCTCTACCTTGTTATGACCTGAGTTCCTTCCCTCCTTAATGGGCCTAGGGTTGGCCAAAACATACAAGAGAAGAAGGAGACAAGATGAAGCAAAACAATCCATGGTTCTTACCTTATTTACAAACTTTTTTAAGGAGCTTTCACTTGCTTCTAATCTCTCCTTGAATTTCTCTCCTTCTCTTACCAAACTAGCCATGGAATAGCTCCAAATAAATAATCAAAACTATAAGAAAAGAGAGGAGAAATAGGAGAAGAAGTTGGAAGAAGGAGAAAGCATGAAAAACCATAGATTTCTTACACTTTTCTACTTGGTTTCTTCCTTCCTTGCTCTCCTTCTTGTGCACCTCCTCATGCTTGTCCAAGTTTTATGTTGGAGCAGAATAAGGTTTGTGGAAAATGAAGAGAGGAGGCAGGGTGCTGAAATAGGGAGTAAGAGGGGTCATTTTAATACTTTTTCAAAATTCTAATTTATTCCTTTTTCTTGGTTCTATCCATTTGAGCTTATTTCAACTCCTTTTTGAGAACCATCTTTTCCATTATGAAATTTAGGTTCTCTAATTCATAAAATACTTTTGGTTGCATCCAAATTAGATTTAAAACCTTCCTAAATGAATTGATTAAAGTTTCAGTCAACTGACGCTCTAAATTGCATATTAGAGGGGTTTTAACCATTCTATGATTCCTATAGTTTTTAGAGCCTCTGAGAACCTCAAGAAACTCAATTTTCCCATTTAAAGATCTCTCTATTAAGTTTTCTAAAAGTTGCTCGAAATTACAAAAGTGTCACTAGTTTTTGTAGCTTTCTGTTTGATCATTTTTGCTCTTATTTTAAGCCATCATTAGCTTTGTATTCTTATTTCTAAATGTCTAGATCATTATTCTAATATGATTTAGCCTCTAATAATCTCATTCTAGGGTCTTCCTTTTATAATTCATTTGTTCTAATTCAGTTTTAGAAACATAGGGTATTATATGGCATAACTCGAGGAATTTAAGCTTAGAGAAGCTAAACTCACCATGACACAAGAGAAGCTCACCGCAGCGAGCATCAGGAGGCAAGCTTGGAGTGTTCTAGTAAGCTCACCTCACCATGGTAAGGATCAGGAATACTTCAATAGTAGGCTTTATAGTGTAACCTAGCCACAGCAGGGAGGGTCCAATCGCAATGAAGGTCTTCAAACTGTTGTTTTGAGTTAGAAACCTTGAATTTCACTATGATAATGTTATGTAATGACTCAGGAACATTTATAAGAGGATTTGGTGAGTTAGAATCAATAGTAAAATGAATCAAAGGTTTTTAATTAATAATTAGAATCACTTGTGGACGCAAATGGTTTTGGTTGTTTGGTTAATAATTTTAGATGATGTCAAGGTTCAAATTTCCTCACTTTTTCTTTACTTAATTAATTATAATAACTTTAGGCCTTGATTTACAATTATTAATTATGCAATTAGGCTTAATCACTATAATTAAAAGTTAGAGTTGTTACACTTAACCCTAAAGAAACCTTTATGTTTTATAGTAATGCTTCTAAAAGGGTTTAAGTTGTGTTTTGATGTAACAAGGTAGGGTGATAGCCTATACTTTTAGGCAACTTAGGCCCCATGAGAAAAATTATCCCACCCATGACCTAGAGCTAGCGGTTTTAGTTTTTGCCCTTAAGATTTGGAAGAACTATCTTTATTGTGCACAATTTGAGGTGTATAATGACTTTGAAAGCTTGTAGTACATGTTTGACTAAAAAAAGTTGAACATGAGGCAAAGAAAGTGGGTGGAGTTTCTTAAGGATTATGACTTCTCCTTAAAGTATTATCAGGGAAGGCAAATGTTGTCGCCGATGCCTTGAGTAGGAAATCTATTCATATAGCGGCGATGATGCTTAGAGAGCAAAGATTGATTGAAGAATTGAGAGATTTGAACTTGTTAATTTTAGTACATTCTAGTAGCCTACTTTTGGGAGAGTTAAGGATAGAAAATGACTATAGAAAAAGAATTAAAGAGGTCTAAGAATTAGATGAATATTTGGGAAGGATTAGAGAACAATTAAGGAATGGTAGGTCAAAGACTTTGACCTATCAAATGATGTTTTGGTGAGGTATCAGAGTAGAGTGTGCATACCCAAGAATAAAGAGATAAGAAACATAGTGTTGTCTAAGGCTCATAAGGGTAGGTATACTATTCACCTGGGCACCACTAAGATATACAAGGACCTTAAGAAGAGTTTTTAGTGGCTTAGGATAAAGTTGGATATAGCAAAGTTTATTGCCAAGTGTCTAGTTTGTCATAGAGTTAAGATGAAACACCAAAAACCCGCAGACTTGTTACACCCTTTAAAGATTCTGGAATGGAAATGGGATAGTATATCCATGGATTTTGTGATGGGTTTTCCTAGAACATCCTCGGGATATGATGCTATTTGGGTGATTTTGGATTAAGGTGACAAAGTTATCCCACTTTCTACCTATTAGAGCCACTTATCATTTAGATAGACTAGCATAGCTATATGTCTGTGAGATTGTGAGGTTACATGGTGTCTGTAATAACATTGTGTTAGATAGAGACCCTAAGTTCACATTGAAATTTTGGCAGGCATAGGATGGTCTATTAAGTTAAGAAAGTTCAGTTCTCATTACCTTGGTCCTTTTCAAATCCTTGAGTGCATAGGACCCTGTAGCCTATAGAGTGGCTTTACTTCCAAATCTAGCCCAATTGCATGGTATGTTCCACGCATCCTAGTTGAAAAAGTATAACCTAGACCCTTCACATGTCATTGAATATGAGAATATGTATCTATAAGATAACTTGTCTTATGTGGTTGAGTTGGAAAATATAGTGGACACGAATGTCAAACAGCTACATAATAAGGATATCCTACTAGCAAAAGTGGTATGAAAAAGACTTACTTTAGATGAAGCCACTTGGGAGATGGAGGAAACTATGAGGAAGGATTATCCAGTGCTCTTTGACTAAAGTATGTCTAATTTTGAAGATAAAATTCCTAAAAGGAGCAGAGAATGTAATACCTTAAAATTTATTTGGAATAATTATAAAGAGTTGGGGAATTGTAAAGAAAATTATGGGAATGAAAATTTTCAAGAAAATGGATTCATTTTAGGCATTTGGAGAAAAATAATAATTTATGGCCATGTAGGTAAAAAATAAATTAATTTTTAAGTTGAGACTTAATTAGGAAATTAATTAAGTAAGAAAAAGTGGATTAATGAGTAATTTGGGCCATAAAACTAGTTTAGTGATGACCAGAACCAACTGTAGACCCAACCTTAATTCTCATGATGGCTTAGCCCATTTACATCAACCTAACCCATAGTCCAATGGGCTATTATGCATATTTTTTGACCCAATTGGATAATTGGCCTTAGAGTCATCCCATATCACCTTAAAACCACAAGGATTTAGTAGCCACACCCATTTGTTGAGAATAAAATATTGGGTTTTATAGAAGCAAAGTTTATTTTCGCACCTTGAGGAGAGGCTAGGGTTTTCATCAATATTTTAGCTCTATTTCCCTTTTCTAGAGCAAGATTTAGCCAATGTAATCTATATGAAACTTATTCCTCTCATTCTCCTCTACATTTTGATCTAAATAGTTTTTGGTTTAGTGAATTTTTATCTTCTTCCCAAATTTGAAACTTATTCTTTACTACTTTCATGGGTGATTTTCGAAGGTTGAGGCTAAGAGGAATACTAGGTAAGCATCCTTCCCCTATTTTGATGCATTTACTACTGGTTAGAGGCCCCAATAGTTGACTTATAATATGGACCCTGTTTCTATGTGAAAATATCTATAATTTAGGGTAATATTTCAAAGTTTCTGGTATGGGAAGACCAAATCCAAATTTAGAGTCTCTTAGTAGTTGGGTAAGTATTTTCTAGGTAGCTTATTTGGATCTTATAGTGTATGATTTTGTTGTAATCAGCATCTAAGAATATGCTTTAATTTGATTTAGAACTTCTAGAGTGTAGAAATTCATCTTTGGCTTCAGAACTTGACCCAACTAAGTGAGGTAACCGGGGTTAATTTCATTCCTTGTATATGAATTTTGTTAATTTGATAATTGTTGCATGATTTATGCTTTTGAAATGTTAAATAATTGGTTAGCTACTTGATTGTTGTGTTTGGAATATATATGGGTCCTTAATGGAGTTGTGGTACAGCTACCACCCATGCATCATGCTTCGATTGAGCACTGGGTTGTGATCAGACCCTTGAATGTACTGAGTTCAAGTTGTGCTTAATAGGAAGTTGGCACTGTGGATAGGCCTTTCACGGTGTTATTGGCCTTTAACATGTTGTATATGATTGCTGGTATGAGACAGTAGTCACTGATAGTTCAACTAGTTCATTTGCTGATATTATGGATGATTATGATCTTTATCTGATTAAAATGCACTTATGCTAATTGAATTATACATATGTTTAGAATTATGCCATGGTTACTGAGATTCACATCTCACTTTATTTTATGGGCTAACAATTTTAGGTGAAGGCTCTTCGAATAAGGATAAAAGAAAGTAAGTGGGTGATCATCCATGAGCTAAGGTCATGTGTGGGAAACTCCACACTTGGGCTAACTTGACTTAGAGTATATGTTAATTTTTGTGGTTTATTTTGTATAGCATCAACACGTAATCATATTGCCCAGTGTAGATACTTTTATGTTTTGAAATTAATGGTGCAACCACTAAGAGAATAGACTGTGCAGTAAGGAATAATGATGTATGTATTCAATTATAATCTGACATGGAACTTTGCTAATTTAGAAATATAGTTTGTTACTTGAGAGTATATATATGTATCACCATGAATGATGACTATAGATTTGTGTTGTATGGAACCCCTATTTGGATACACATTTGGGTGATGTTATTATTGGCTTTTGAACTCTTTGTTATCATAATATGATCATGTGCTCATATGTATGATAGTACTAAATTATTTTGAGTTCTCTTGAGACTTATGAATAATGTGGAGTATTAACAGGGGTGTTTGGGGAGCCAAAAGGTCTAGAATACCATGAATGATAGCTTGGGAGACCTTAGTATACATCTAGAGTAAGTGGTATAGTATTAGGAAACATAAAAATGAGAGAATAGGGTTAGATGAGATTTGAGTCACAGCCACAACTACATAAGTTAGGGCCAGGAGTCATCTAAAAGCGAGGAGTGTTGCGACGCATAGGTCTGAGTCAAGGCACAACATGAAAAGTTTAGCTTTTAAGGATACTAGAGAGCAAACTTGTCATGGTGCGAATTAAGGAGAGCAAGAATAGTGTCCCAGTAGCTCACCTTACCGTGGTGCAGATTGAGGAAGGTTGAATAGTAGGATTTAGAGGGTAACTTTACCATAGTGTGGAAGGCCTAAGTCGTGATACGGTTCACATATTTTTTATTTTGAGCTCCAGTAGTCACTTAAATTACGGCATAGGTATACCATGTTGCAACGTAGTCCATAAACTTTGTTTTTAAGTTCCAGTAGCTAACTTGGCCATAGCGAATATGTCTAAGTCGTGACCTAAAGTACTCAACTCCTATTTTTAGCCTCCAAAACTTAACTTTCTTAAGGTTAAATGGTATGTAATGACTTGGGAACACTTATTAAGAGGACTTTGTGAGTACGAAATCAGTGATAAATTAAATTAAAGGTTTTATTTGATAACTTAAATCACTTGTAGGCTTAAATCACTTTGTTCTCTTATTAATAATTTGCAAGAACAATAAGGTTAAATTTCCTCACTATTTTACCCAAATAGCTAGTTATATTAATATTAGACCATGATTTATGATAATTAATCATGCAATTAAGCTTAAATCCTTGCAATAGAAAGTTAAAGTTGTTACAACCCACTCCAAATTCTTAGTATTTTCATACACCAACAAAACCCAATATGTAAATCAGTCCTTGGAGCCAATTTCTAGCATGAAACACAACCAAATGAAGAGAAGATACTTACCCAATGGTCTCTCTAGCCTCAAGCTTCAAATATCATGTAAGAAACCATTTGAAACATTCAATTTTAGATTTGAAAGTGAGATGAAAATCCACAAAAAAAACTAATCAGACCAAAATGAAGAGGAAGATGAGAGGGTCATGTTTTGTATCACTAACCTTGGCTAAATCTTCTTCTAAAAGTGTAAATCAGAGCCACAATGAGAAGAAACCCTAGCCCTGACTCAAATGTGTGAAAATGCTCTCTTTATTATGCTACCCCTACTTATTTCAACACATTAAAATGAGTGGCAACTTACTCTTAACGTTTTGAATGAACTTGGGCTGACCCAAGAGCCCTTGATCCACTTAGGCCTATAGTCTATACATTAGGCCATAGCTACATGGGTTTAAATAAGTCCAAATGGGTTGGGCTTTCATAAAGATGAAAGTAGGCTTTTGTAAATAATTCTTAGCATAAATTAATTAATCATATGCTTAAATTAAAATTTTAACTCAATTAAATTCAATTCCACAATAATATTTTTATTTTCATCAAAATACCAAATTATTATTATTTACCTTAAAAATGCCCAAAATGATAGTTTCTTATAATTTATTCCAAAATTCCATAATAATATTTTTATTCTCTCCTAATTAAATACCTAATTTTTTGTTATTTTTCTTAATAAATTTTTGGATGTTACACTTAAGACTTTAAATTGTCCTCTCTGCCTGTCCATCTAGCTGAAGGTGATATACTATACTAGAATTTAACTTAGTCCTTAAAGGGTCTTGCAAAGATCTCTAAAATTTTGATGTAAACATAAAGTCTCTAATACAATACTATTTGGAACACCATGCAATCTTATAATCTCATAGATATACAATTGTGCTAATTTATCTAAAGTGTAAGTAGCTCTAATAAATAGGAAGTGGCTAAACTTTGTTAGTCTATCCATAATGTCATAATTCAAGGATGTCTTAGGCAACCCACAACAAAATCTATATATATACTATTCTATTTTCACTCAGAGATCTCTAAAGATTCTAATAGTTTTGCAGGCGTTTGATGTTTTATTTTCACTTTTTGACAAACTAAACACTTTGTAATATAATTCACTATGTCCAACTTTATCTTATGCCACCAAAAGCTTTTCTTAAAATCTTTATATATCTTCATGCTACCTGGATGAATTCTATATCTACTCTTATAAGTTTCTAATAGTTTAATGTCTTGCAATTGCTTATTCTTAAGTATACACATCCTCATTAGACCATCCTCATAAATATCAAATTCTTTAGGCTCACCTCATGCTATCTATTCTCTAATCCTACCTAAAAACCTCATTAGATGCCTAAGAATTTCTAATCTACCTCTTAAGATCACTTTCTATCCTAAGCTCACTCAACAAGAGACTACTAAGATGTACGGAGATGGACAAGTTCATGTCCCTAAATTCCTTAATCAACTTTTGCTCTTGAAGCATCATTATGCTCATATGGATTGGTTTTCTACTTAAAGTATTGACAATTACATTTTCCTTCTTGGATGATACTTTAGAACAAAATTGTAGTCCTTGAGGAGTTCCATCCACCTCTATAGTCTCATATTTAACTCTTTTTACTCAAACAAATACTTTTATGCTTTCATGGTCACTAAAAACCAAAAACTTCACACCATATAAATAGTGCCTTCAAATGTTGATGACAAAGACAATCGCAGTAGGATAATTTTCATCATAGGGCCTAAGCTGTCGAGACGTATAGGCTATTATTATTACTCTACCCTATCGAATTAAAACACATTCCAAACTCATTTTAGATATATCACTATAGACAGTAAAAGTCTCCTTTAGGTTGGGTATTACTAAAATAGGTGTATAAGCTAACCTAGCTTTAAGCTCTTGAAAGGCATCCTTACATCTACCATCCTAGATAGAAGGTTTATCCTTCCTAGTTAGCTTAGTCAGTGGTATCACCACTTTGAAAAATCCTTTGACAAATCTTTTATAATAGCCCATTAAATCCAAGAAATTACAAATCAATCACTGACTTGGGCCTTTCCCAATTTAGCATAACCTTTACCTTACTAGGATTAATAGCTACCCCTTCCACATAAATTACATTACCTAAGAATCTCACTTTATTCAAGCAAAACTCACACTTTTTGAATTTGGCATATGACTAATGTTTAATGTTTGAAAAACTATCTTAAGATTTCTCTCATCCTCTTCAAGGCTCTTAGAATAAATGAGTATGTTATCAATAAAAACTATTACAAACTAGTCAAGGTATAGCTTAAAGACCTTATTCGTATAATTCATAAAGATGGTTGAAGCATTTGTCAAGCTAAATAAAAGGCATAACAAGGAGCTCATAATGGTCATATTTAGTCTTAGAGGCTAGCTTCAATAAGTCATAATCTCTATCTTCAATATATCATCATCTCTCACCTTAAGTTGGTGGTAACCTGACCTCAAATCAATCTTTGAAAAGATGGAAGCTCTTGGTAACTAATCAAGTTCATCATCAATTCTAGGCAACGGACATTAATTCTTTATTGTCACTTGGTTCAATTGCCTATAATCAATGCAAAGTCAAAATGCTACCATCCTTCTTTTTCACAAACAATACCAATACATCTCAAAGGGATACACTTAACCTAATAAACCCTGTATTTAACAATTCTTCAATTTGTTTCTTCAACTTGACCAACTCAATAGGCACTATTCTATATGAGGCCTTAAAAATTGGACCTTTATTAGGTACTATATCAATAGATAATTTTTAAACTCTCTTTGAAAGAAGGCCACTAATTTCTTTAAGAAAAACTTAGGTATTCCCTAATCATTGGTATATCTTCTAACTTGTCCTCTACCTCAACATGTAAGGAAATGAAAACTAGAAACCATTAGTAACCTCACTTAAGATACCTCTTGGCTTGGGCAGTAGACAAATAAGCAAGCTCATTCAACAATTGCCATTCAACTATGTAAGCTGGCAAGGAATGACTTGCAGTTATAATTAAGTATTGCATTGTTTGCTAAGAACCAATCCATACTAATGATTATATCAATATGATGTAAAGGGATACAAATTAAATCAAGAACAGTATAATGGTTATATAATTATCTAATTGAACAACATAATTCAAATTGACTTGAGATATAACCATAGAACCTCTTGTAGGAATAGATACAGATAAATCAAAAGGCAAAGAGCTAATTTTTAGATGCAAATGCTTGACACAATCATATGAGATGAAGGAATATACAAAACTAGAATTAAATAATGCATCTACAATACAATTATGCACTAAGAGGGTACCTCTAATAAATCTAGAAGATTTACTAGCCATTTGTTGTAAAAAAGCAAATACTCAACCCTAGGTTAGTGGCGTGGCAATTAAGGTTAATTCCTGTGGTGCACTACAATTTCTAGCCAAATGCCCCTATTTGATGCAACTGTGACATACCCAACATGGTTTATTCCTATGGTTTTTCCCACATTGATTGCATACTATCAAGGTGCTCACAGAATTTCTTAGAGGACCCATGTTCTTTCTTCATGAGTTATTTCTTGTATTCGAATCACCTAAAGAAGGACCTTTACGCAACTATTTACTACAGCACCGGTAGGTTGTTTAGGTTGCAGAAAAGACTTTAAACTTGTAAAAAGTTTGCCTAACTTGGATTGATTGATTGGGGATCCTATTATACTCCAAAATTCACCAAACTTAGCATGTAATAACATATATATGAGACCTAAAGACATGTCAAGGCTTACACTAAAACCCAACCATATGGTTTTTCAATTGGACACATTCCTAAAATTGCCCCATTTTAGCTCTTTAAGTGAAAATGGTACTTCCAACATTCCTTAAACTACTCCAACCTAATCCAAAACCAACCAAACCTCCTTAAACATATTCTAAATGGCTAAGACCTCTTGAAATTGATATAACCAAGGTTTAAATCTTCTTGGACCAAAATTTAACCCAATGACTTCCTAAATCATCTAGGCTATCCCACCTACTAAAACTATAAGCCACCCTTAAAATATTATCAAATTAATAACAATTCATTTGGGACTATCCACATGTAACTATAAAATATAATTCCATGATAACATATCTAACATTAGGGGAGAAGTAAGATTACAATGCCAAAAGTAGCTTTACATCCCATTTCACAATGAGCCATATTTACACAAAAGAATCCATATGCAAAAGAATAAAAACAACATCACTTTAAACATCAATCCCACTTGTTCAAAGTGGACATATAAACAAATTATAGTGTTTACAATTATACACACCTAAAAGATAAAGTACTAAATTTTACACAAAAAGCTAAAACACTAAAATTAGCTTTCCACTTACTTTTCCTTGCCATTAGAAGATCCTTTATCTAAAAAGTGTAGCCCATAGATGTGGTAAGATATAAAATCTTAGTAACCAGTATAAAATTCCATTCACATTTAAATAGAGCAACTAACCTTGATACTTTAAATATGAAAATCATAGAATAAATAATGCATACATAAGTCAAATGAGTAAGCTTGACAATAACTTAATTATTATCCTATACTAGTAATCAAGTATTAACTTAGTCATTGGCCAATAATTCGAGGAGGGCATATTCATGGCAACAACTCCCGTAATTGAGCACTATTCAAAGCTCCACAAGTAGTTAAAACACAATTCACATTCTATAGTAATCCACAAATATAATAGTCAAACCTATTCATGGCATCATTTATATATATATACATACTACATATATACATACATGTATAAGTCATCAATATGATTTTACTGTAAATGTAATTAGAATTAAACATGGGTTACCTTTTAAAGATGCTTTCTACTCCCTAAATAGCTACTAACATATTTCAAGTGGACAACCCAAGCTTAAAGTGTTCATATACAACCAACAATACTCAATCTAAACAAGAGAATCTATATCTCTAACAAATCAATTCCTATTAAGTCAAGCAACTAACCTTATCAAGCTTCCTAAAGTCATAAATCCTCAATTTAAGCACCAAGCTCCAAGTTTTCCAAATGGGTCTCCTAACTTTTGGACATAAGAAGAATTCAAATACCAACTCAAGCTTCAAGATGAGATTTGGAAGAAAAATAACTAGAAATGGAGGGAAAATTCTTACCAAAATCATGACTTCACCTTTGCGTCATCTTCTTCACCTAAAACACCCAAAAAATCTTCAAATCTCTAACCTTATGGTTCTATAAATGGTAACCAAATCACAAACCAAATGGACTAAAGTGAAGAGGAAGAAGAGTAGAAGAAGTTTCTCTAAAGTTGCATGAGTAAATCCTTCTCCTTCTTCTTCTAGCAAGCTTCAAAGCACTAAGGAACTCGTGTATGAACAATGGAGAAAAGAAAATTTGATAAGGTTAAATTAGGTTTTAAGCTTTAAGTGCTACATTTTGGGCTAGTTATTAGTGGGTTTAGGCGTGTCATCTGGTTTGTGCCATGGGTTAAGGGTTTTGAGATCCATAATTAAAAGATATAAGTAGTCTCATGTTTAAATTATCTCTAAATCAATTTAATTCAATTTTTAAGAGTAATTGGACTCTAATTAATTTTTGGACAATTTACTAAATTTTTTAAATTAATTAATTAAACACTTAATTTAAATTATTTTCTCCATAATTTCATAATAAATCCTCTTTTCTTTATAATCTCAATTAATAATTACTAGATGTTATAAACATCGTAGTGGTACTTCCTACCACTTCTTCCAATAAATCCTTGGATGTAAAAAATCTCCTTGAAACCTTGTAAAATACAATGAGTGCCTTTTCATTACATCGATTATCCAATAATTTCCAATAAAACTAAATTGGTTTTAGTTTATTCCAATACATGAAGTCTTGATGGTAACATAGAGCTTTAGACTTTAGTATTCATTCAACCCTCTATAACCACCATCTAAGTGTAATTATACTATACTATAGTCAACTACTAAATTTCCAAATTTTGATGATTTATATATGTATGTGTGTGTGTGTGCATGCGTGTGCACGTGCACACATACACTTGCATATTTCCATTAGCATTACAATTTAACTACTTATCTAAAGCAACTTGAAATGCAACAAGAGCTACTAGGCAATCCACCAAAGCCCTTTAGTTGAAATTACTGACCACGAAAAATTATATATGTTTTCGCAAGTGCACGGGTCGAATCAAGTAGTTCAGTGATAAGTATGAGTTATTGTTCCCACGAAGAATGACTTAAATGCAATTAGGCAATGCACAACCCACTTTCATCCATGTTAAGTAACCAATTAAGCAATTCATGACTTATAACTAATTTTAAAACAAAACAATTTAAAGAAAACTTAGTTGGCAAAGAAAATTTAGACAAAAAATCCAAGGTTTTGAAGTTACCTAAAGTCACTATTCCCTTGATGCTTACTATAACTTAATTACTTGTTCAATTGCAATTGATTATCACCTTGTGGGTTAAGAGATTCATAAGCTATAACCATCCATCGATGTAATTATAGCCCTACTCTTTCCTAAAATCTAAGTGTCCTTAGAATTAGGTTAGAGTGCATTAAATACTATAACCCTCTACAAACCAATTAAGGTAATTAGGTATATTTCTATCCCAATTACAAATTAGAATAATCTCAACTTAATCTATCCAACTCTTAAGTCCAATTAGAACTCCTTTTTCAAGGTAAATTCTAATTACCCAAATTAAATCCAAGAGGTGGCCAATCCCTAAGTAAGCATTAAGCAAGAGAAGGATACTCAAAGCTCCAATCATTACAATAGACAAGAAAAACAAAGATCTAGTTCACATTAAGTTCATAGTGCTCTAGGTAAAGAGAAGTTTAGCTATACATAGCTAAATCTAACAATGAATCCCAATCAAATACATAGAGAAGATGAAGAAAAGTAGAGAAAGCAAATAAAGGAATGAGAGATATGCAGAAAATTGAGCTCCCCCTTGGATTCTTCCTCTTCCTTCACTCATCCAAGCTTAATGAACCACTAAAACCTCCCAAAATCGCCACCTAGATGCCCAGAAACCTTCTCTACCACAAACTCTTCGAAAAACTAGCTGCATCTCATGTTTTCTATCCTCATTAATTAAAACGCAGAGTTTTTATACCGATTTTCATGACCACATCTTTAGATAATGCAATCGCATCTTTGCCTGGAGTTTAAGAACAATATAATGGCTTTTAAATCCTCATAGATGATAATTCTAAAACAAGAAATAGTTTCCATTAATGCAACATCCACTCAATCATAATTAATCACAATTAACTTTGTTTCTCTCTTTCACTTTCGATTCCCTAAATTACTTAAAAATAATGAATAAATCCCACTAAAACTTTAATGGATGACTCCCAAATTCAATCAAATTGACTATAAGTAATACAAAATATTGGGAGTCATCACTCCCCCACACTTAAAAAATTGCTTGTCCTCAAGAAAAACTCACTTATCCATACTTTCAAAATAAACAATAAAACAACACAATATCTCAGAACATTTAATTCTAGCTTAAAGTTCCCTCATGCTTGAATCCAACAACCTTGTGTAACTAAGAAGCTAAACAAGCATGACTTAACTTCATAATTTACACATTTCCAATACAATTTGCAAGGCCAACCCATGCAGTAATAAAATGAAAATTGAAATTCTAAACTAGAAGAGATCATCTACTTCTTTTATTGCTTTCTCCAAATTTCATTTTATTCTTCTTTTTTTTCTTTATTTTTTTTAAAGCAAGAAGGAATATCTCTCTTCTAATCAACAACCCCAATCCCATTATAAGAATTCATGAGCAAGACCATAATTAAATTATATTAGAACATAACCAATTCGATTACTTTATGCTCCTACAATTAAATCACGCAAGTTTTAACTACTTGTCACAAGAATTGCCATAAACAAATAAGAGGGAAATTAAACTCAATTAAATTCCCAAAAATATTGTAGTCGTTCTATTGCTTTCTCATAAATCTCTATTCTTTAATATATATACGCACAAAACCAACTTTAGTAAACACCTCTCCCCCACACTTAAAGCACACATTGTCCTCAATGTGAATAAACATAACAATAAGCAAAGGAGGTAGAAGAGATGAGATATTGAGACTTCCCTGAAAGTATGGAGAAGAAAGAAAAGAGAGAAGGAGAGAAGCAAATATGCATCAGAACCTACCATCTGTATACATAGAAGCCAAAAGAGATAGGTAAGCATAGATCTGTCATGTGTCAATCAGGACAAGAAGAATTCCTAAACAGTCATCCATTAAGTTGAAGAAAATAAAGGAAGGAAACTCAAGTACAAGTATCTAACTACTAATTAACTAAGGAAATAACAAAAACAAGACAAAAGATAGAATCAAATCCTCCTGCACAAAATAGTCAACATAATGATAATCACTCCTCCCTAGCTGAGGAGTACTCCTGTGCACTATCAGTCATGCCCACACTAGTGTCTGTCCTCTGTGATTCACTTCCAAACCTTCTGATTGCCTTGAGTGCACCCCAAGCTACTGTTAAGGTTGTAAAAGGTCAATAACTTGTGCCATTTGAGATGTCAGCTCATCACAAAATAGAAGCAACAAATCAATCTTCTGTGTCATCATCTCACATTGCTACTCAAGCTGTTCTTGTTTTTTCAGAATGAGGCCTTGCTGCACAATATTGTCTTGTAAGAGCTTAACCATCCTATCCTGTGAAGCGGCCTTCAAGGAAATCTCAAGTTGTTCTGGGATAGGCTCTTGTTCATGCACTAAAGGTTTAGCTGGATGATCATCATGCTCGTCATCTTCCCCCAATAAATCTTCTTTTTCTGCCTTCAATGATTGATAAGTGACACCACCAATGGGATACAATTGCTCCTCTTGATCAGCAAAAATCCCAACAATCTTATTGGTAATAATGCCTGAAATCATGAAAGGGAAGGGTTGGGACTTCTTCATAGATGAATAAATAGACTTTAAGCCCTTGAGAATGAGAGGAGGTAAATCAATATCTAAATCTTCCATGATACAATACACTAACAATGCCCTATTTCGAGTGATAATTGTTATGGGAGCTTGGTAAGACATTACGTGAAATGAAAGTAACCCAAAATCTTGCTTCCTTATGTAGCTCATGGTACTTCAATCCACGATTCCATTTCCCTTGGCCTCTTATGGTCAACTTCCTTGCCACTTGATTGTAATCCACTTTTGTTAAATCTTGCATCATTTCTTGATAAGCACAGCTCTCCATAAAAGGAAGCACATAATGCTTTCAAATCACATCTTCATCTATGAGAACTCTTTTCTTCCTTATCCAATATAGATTGTCCTTATGCCATTTAGCATTTGCATAAAACTGGCGAACAATGGGACATATAGTATTGTCAGGCCTCTCCAAGAAATGATCCCATTAGCACTTGTGAAACTTTGAATATGGGCTATCCAATGAGGATAAGGCATAGAACCGGTCTTGGAAAAACTTCTTGCCAGAAATTTGATTAGTAAACTAATTTGTAGCATCTTGATTCAGAAAAACTTTGGGATTATACGATGCTATGGGAATATCTACTTCTTTGTCACTCTCAGAATGGACAACCTTTTGCTATTTGGAAGTAGTGACAGATTTCTTAGCTTGCTTCTTCCTTGGAACATCAAGATCAACAGACTTAGCTTTTGAAGAAGTCTTGGATGTAGCAGGTTTGCTCTGAGATTTTGAACCTTTAGATGGCATTTGTCATGTTTCTGAAATAGCCATTTCCCATATTTCTTAGTAACTGATCTTTTTGGATGCATGGCTGCAAGTGAAAAATCAAATTTTAGAACATTTATAAAAGATGTAAAACTTTTCAGCAACCCACACAAAAACACTTATTATGCAAGACTACATTGCAAAATACATGGAAACCAGAAATGCAGCACACATAGCCAGCAAATGATGAGAGAGCATCTTAGTCAGATGCATGTAAACATGAAAGTTCAAAATTATCATGCTTATTAATAGAGGAAGAATAGAGCAACCCAAGCAGAGTGACTCAGACATCAATTACAGCCAGCATGATAAATTGAACTAAACAAGACTAGACTGCTACAACAATGTTTAGCAAGAATATGCGAAAAGTGAAGAGCATGAAGTATTTGTGCCTACTTATTTAAAATGAAGCAGGAAAAGAAACAAGAGAAGCCATCAACACAAAATTGGCACAAACAAATGGCCTTCCATTCAACATTAATAGCCCCCAGCATGCTTAACAGTGTTAAATTGAATTCTAAATCACCATTTAATTCCATCTAAGGTCATGAACAAAACACACTTAAATTAAAAACCATAGAAATCTATCAACACATTAAAGTAGCAAAAGAGGTCAGAGCAACAAGTTGTACTTGGCATAGTTGCGAAATAAGAAAAACAGAGAATGCATGGTGCTACCAGTAGAGAAAAGAAAATGATTGCATACATAGGACAGAGAATAAAAGGTAGAAGAAACACCCAAAAATTCAGAAATTGAAATGCAAAAAAGAGGCATCACATATAAAGCAACAAGCTGGCAACAACTCGTGAATGTGAGAACAGAGCATGTGGCACAAATAGGGAAGAGAAAATGAAAGAATCCTTGAAACCAATCCCACTTTACTTAAGAATTTCCCAAATCCTAACTAGAATTTTCAAACCAACTATGTGATGACCCTAACTTCTTATCATTGTAATTAAGGTTAAATACGTTATTAACAACCCTAATCCATGGTTACATATGATTAAGACTAATTACATTGTAGAAATATGGGAAAATTTGAACCTTAATTTCATTAGCGTCATCAACCATATAATTACAAACACTTACGTACCTCAGGGGAAACAAACATTCATTTATGAGCCTTGATTCTATTACCTATCATTTTCAACTCACATTTATCTTCTATCAATGTTTACAACTCATCCCTTGAGGTTACAATATGGAACACCAAGATTTTCTAGTCAATATAGGAGTTTCAAGACATTCGCCGCGGCCAATTCCCCCTTAACTGCGGCCAATTCCCCTCGGCTTCAACCCTCGCATTGTTACTAATTTTGTCCTGGCTGGACCTTTGTCGTGGCCAACCTACATGACGCCGTGGCGAATAAGCCTCTTAGAACTTTCCTCGCTCGCCTCTCGCTATTGGTCGCGGCCAATACCTCCTTTTGCCGCGGCCAATTCCTCTCTGGAATGCCTAGCTCATTTTCACAAAAGTTCACCACGGCCAATTACCCACTTCGCCGTGGCGAATTTCCCTCTGGACAACTCCCAGTTTTACCTCCCACATTTCGCCATGGCCAATTCCATATTCACTGCAGTGAATTGCTCTCTGGTACTCTCCTTGGGCAACTTTGCCACTAGTGGTCGCGACTAACAATATTTTGGCCATGGCCAAATTCCGTCTGATCCTACTACACTTAAAACCTTGCCTCAAACTCTCCATTCTCTTTCTAGGGACACTCTAGGACCACTCTCCCTCTTTTTGTGAATCTTTAATGGTGTTTATTTACTTGATTTACCTAATTAATCTATCCTTATCCCTCTCAAGATTTAGAGTATTGGCTTCAACTTACTAAGCTACCACACATCAACAAAACCATAATTTAATGACAGTAAATGTACTCTGGTCATAAGATGCATGGGGCCCATGCTTAATGTTCATACAAGATCAAGTCATTTATCCATTGTTAGCCAATTACAACCATAATGTTCAATCCCATGATAATTAAATTACATATACAGTCCCTATACTTGGCAATT
Source organism: Erythrophleum ivorense (assembly GCA_026724425.1). Classification (NCBI taxonomy): domain Eukaryota; kingdom Viridiplantae; phylum Streptophyta; class Magnoliopsida; order Fabales; family Fabaceae; genus Erythrophleum; species Erythrophleum ivorense. The sequence continues at coordinate 90,728 of JAIUCV010000980.1, forward strand.
CATGATGCAATGCAGCAATGATACAAAACTAGCAATCTAGTTACAATACAATTCAACAAGGCCTCCAAACCTATGTGCTACCAAACCATTTAATGCACTTCCATTAATTTCTCTCCTTGCCACTAAGAGGTCCGGTCTTTGAAAATGTTAGCCCACAATGAGGTGAGATATATAATCTCAGTAACAAAAGGCAATTCCCATATATATGTACAAGTTAATCAATCCAATGCAATTTCATATCAACAATTCCAGAATCATCAATTCAATTCACAAATGAACTAGTTGAACTACCAATAACTACTGTCCCATGCCAGCAGTCATACATAACATGTTAATGGCTAATAACACTGGGAGAGGTTCGTCCACGACACCTATTCCATAATGAGCACAACCGGGGCTTAGTGCATCTGGGGTTTGATCACAACCCGGTGCTCGATCAAAGCACATGCACAGGTGGCAGCCGCACCACAGCTCCACCATGGACTCACAAGGTCTAATCACAATAACAATTTAAGTAGTCAACCAATCATTTAACATTTCAAAATCATATATGTGCAAACAATATCAGATTAACATGAACATATATATAGAATTGGAAAATTAACCCCGGTTATCTCAATGAAGCCAATTACTCATCCTCTAGCTACCATCATGATTCAAAGCACACCAGGACCAAGCATTCTAAGGGTCAATTGCTCAAATTCTCGGTCAAGACATCAAAGCTCATGATAGTTCACTCTCCACATTTTCATTTTCGTACATACACAAACCATGCACCAAAAGTCAATCCAAATGATGGGAATTTAGTAGATACATCTCATAAAAGGAGAGAAATCACTTACCTATACATCTAAGAGGTTAATCGACTGAGTTGAGCCTCAATTACCAAGAACACATCATGGGACATTCCCAAATTTAGATTTCAGTCATCAAGCCCAGAATTTTCAGTGTTTCACCTTCATCTCCTTGTATTTTCGCACCATAACAGAACCTATTATGAAAATCAACCCTTAGGGATATTTTTCAGCAAAATAATACACAAAATGGAAGGGAAATACTTACCCAATCATCCCTCTAGCTTTTAACTCCGAATATCTTACAAGGAAACACCAAAACACCAAGGTTCAGATTTGGAAAGGAGATGAAAATGCTCAAAACCAGAAACTAATCGGAGCAAAATGAAGAGGAGAATGAGAGGGTCAAGTTATATATAACTCACCTTGGCCAAATCATCCTCTAGGAGTAAAAAATGGAGCTGCAATGTTGGTAGAACCCTAGCCTCCCTTAAACCTCCGAATTTTCTCCCTTGCCTCTTGTGTTTTCTGCTCAATGGGGAGGGAGGCTGCTGAACCCTTAGGGTTTTTAATGAAAAATGGGTTGACTCATCAGCCCAAGGTCCAATTGGGCTTATTATTTCAAGTGGGCTGGTGCTAAATGAGATAGGCTGCAGAAAACTTAAATCTAGAAGTAGGATGTGCTGACCCAATGGCCCAATTCCTTGTGGGTTCAGATTTTCATTCTTGTTGGCCCTTATTTCATAAGTTAGGCTACAGCAACTTGATAGGGTCAAGCCAAGAGTCAGTCTAATTTGGGTCTGCATAATGTGTGTTGGGCCAACTATAAGGGCTTATGTAAATTGGGTCTTGGACCTCCATTTCATTAAATCAGATTAGGCTATTACTAAGTGATCTCTCTTAGCCCAAATCTCATGATAAGGAGTTGGGCTTACACCTAAAACTATTGGGCCTCCATAAATCCTTACCCATGGCTTATTCAAATTAATTTTGGGCCCAAATTAGGCTTTAATTTAATCGAAATCTTAAACCCAATCGAAATCTTAAACCCATATTAATAATTTATTTCTCTATAAATTTTCGTTCATATAGCTTATCCAATTATTCAATAATAATTATTCTTAATTGGTCTAAATACATTATTAACACCTTAATTAATTTTTGGGGTTTTACAAACTAAACCAAATAAAAGAATAAAAGAGATGATGCAAGCTTTACCAAATGAATTTCAAAACCAACAAGCAAACCTCCACAGTAAGCATTCAGCAAATTTTGCAACCAAATAAAAGATATGACATCAATCAAGGCCAAAATCGAGCTAGCCAATGAACAAACCAGAAAAAATATGTTGCATTATTTTCATGTAGACACAATTAAGCTATAACATAGCAACAATTCACAATTAAACAGCATGGTTACAACGCTATTCTGAGCAAACAATATTGTCCTCAAGCTAGCTCAAAAGTCTCAAAATGGAATACCTAAGCCAGCTACATCCAACAAAGTATTCCAGAAAACTAAAAACTAAGTTGAAACTACAACTAAGAACAGGGCATCAGGGAACTTACCGGTTGAAGAGAAAGAAGTAAGCACAACATAATGGAATCTTGCCCCACGGAGATTCTCAAACTCGATCTTACCGAAAGAAGCGACGAGAATGGCTAGGAAGAACGATGGGAATGGCGAGGAAGAAGCGACGAAGAATGATGGGAATGGCGACAGAAATGGCAATGGGGAGAATCGACAGGGAGAGTCGACTGGAAAACAAGAAGTGGCGAAGAGGAATCGATGGGGAAAATTGACGGGGAAGCAGAGAACTGGGTTCGATGGTAAGAACGAAAAAAATGAACAGGGAAAACCTAAATTTTTTTTGTATAAAAATTATTTTTTTAAAAAACATTATTTGTTTATTTTTAAATTGTTTTATTTTTATTTTGATTTTTATTATTTTTTTATTTAAATTTTTTTATACTAATTTTTTTTTGTTTTTTGTTTTTGTTTTTTTGTTTTGGCCAAGAGATAAAACAAGAAAAGATGCAGCCACATGCTCAAAAAAAAGTCATCGCATCATGCTATTTGGGAAAATATATGGGAAGGAGACTGCAGTATTTTTAGCTACCGCTAAAACTGAGGTTGCGATAGCTAATCCAACTAAACTTGAAATATGCTGTTGTGTTCCCAAAAAAATGCTACCGCATTAAGCACTTTGGGAAAATATAGGGGAAATTGACTGCAAAGATTAGCAATCGCTAAAAGCAGGAATGCTATCGCTAACCATGACAGAACCAGATATCAGCAACTAATTCAAATTTTTCTTTCAAGTTTTACAAAATCTGAATAAGTCATAACCAAACTTTACTCAATTTAACTCTTCATAAATAAACTGACATTTTCCCTCATAACATATGAAGAAAACAATTCATCACCAGCAAACTTCAAACTTCCACATCATCATTAAGAAATTAAATAGGTTAAGAAATACTCCCTCTTTTTATGAGATTGTTACCCATTGAATCAATCCATCCTCATGCTTATCAAGCAAAAGATTCTTTAGGAATAAGATTTGATCCATCTACAAAACAAAAACAAACAATTAAACCTATAGCAAACTAGCTAATGAACTAAGAAATGAACAAAGCAAAAGACACTTGGGTTGCCTCCCAAAAGCGCTAAGTTTAAAGTCTTTCAGCCGGACTATCTTGACACTTTTATGAAATATCTTGGAGCTGCACATTTGCTTTCATCCTGTCCACTGGTCCACCAAGGTAATGCTTCAAGCATTGGCCATTTACCTTAAAAGTTTCTCCATTTTTCTCATCTCGAATTTCAATGGCACCAAAGGTAGTGGTAGACACAACTTTAAAAGGACCAGATCACCTTGATTTAAGCTTTCTTGAGAACAACCTTAAATGAGAGTTATACAATAACACTAAATCACCAGGTATCAAGTCCCTTTTTAAAATCTTCCTATCATGCAAAATCTTTGTCTTTTCCTTATATAACCTAGAACTCTTATAAGCTTGCAACTTGAATTCATGAAGTTCATTAAGGTCCAACAACCTCTTCTCACTAGCATCTTTATAATCCAAATTCAACTTCTTTATGGCCCAAAAAGCTTTATACTCAAGTTCCAAAGGTAAATGACAAGCTTTACCAAACACTAATTGATAAGGAGACTTACCAATTGGTTTTGTAGGCTGTCTTATATGCCTATAAAACTTCATCTAGCTTATCAGACCAATCTTTTTTATTAACACTCACTATTTTTTCCAAAATTTTTTTGATCTCCCTATTAGATACTTCACAGAGGTCGTTGGTCTGAGGATGGTAAGCTAAAGCCATTTTGTGATGAACTCCATATTTTTCTAGCAAAGACTTAAACATGTGGTTATTAAAATGAGTTCCACCATCACTAATAATAGCTCTAGGGGTGCCAAAACGATAAAAAATGTGTTTCTTTACAAATCGCACCACTGTTTGAGCATCATTATGTTGGCAAGCTATCGCCTCAACCCACTTACTCACATACTCAACAGCCACTAAGATATATTGTTGGCCTCTAGAAGAAACAAAGGGACCCGTAAAATCAATTCCCCATAAATCAAACAACTCAACTTCAAAGATACCAGTTTGAGGAAGTTCATATCTTTTAGAAATATTACTGGATCTTTGACAAGCATCACAGTGAGAAACAAAAAAATGAGAATCCTTAAACAATGTAGGCCAATAAAAATCAGATTGCAATACTTTAAAAGCAGTTTTCTGACCACTAAAATGTCCCCTAAATGGTGATGCATGACATGCAAGCAAAATATCATGTTGTTCAATCTCAGGAGCACACTTCCTAAGAACTCCATCTACACATCTTTTGAACAAATAAGGGTCATTCCAAATGTAAAGCTTGACCTCACTTAAGAATTTTTTCTTTTGATAATAGTTAAATTCAAGACGTAAAACTTCACAGACAATATAATTTGCTATATCAGCATACCAAGGTACATTCAGCAACTTAGCAGCCATAATGCATTCATCAAGAAAAGCATCATTCATAAGCCTATTGTCACTAACATGCTCATGATCCAACCTAGAAGGATGATCGGCCACTAGGTTTTCACTTCCTTTCTTATCCACTATATGCAAATCAAACTCCTGAAGTAATAAAACCCACCTAATTAGTCTAGGTTTGGACTCTTTCTTTCTCAACAAATATTTAATAGCAGCATGATCAGTATGTTCTACAACTCTAATTCCCAATAGATAAACTCAAAACTTCTTAAAAGTAAAAATAATAGCTAACATTTCTTTCTTAGTAGTGGAATAATTTACCTGAGCATCTACTAATGTCTTGCTAGCATAGTAGATAGGATGAAAAACTCGATCTTGCCTCTGTCCAAGAATAGTTCCTACTGCATAGTCACTTGCATCACACATGATCTCAAAAGGCAATGACTAATCCAGGGCAACTGTTACAGGTGCAGTCACTAGCTTCTGTTTCAACTCTTCAAAACTTTTCAAATAATCATCATCAAAAAGGAACTTAGTATCCTTTTCTAATAGCTTGCACAAGGGCTTCGAAATTTTTAAAAAATCTGTGATGAATCTTCTATAGAAACCCACATGCTCGAGAAAACTTCTGACTCCCTTGACACTGGTAGAAGGTGGCAACTTCTCAATCAGTGATGTCTTGGCCTAATCTACTTCCAAACCCTCCTTAGATACCTTGTGTCCTAATACTATTCCTTCTTTCACCATGAAATGGCATTTTTCCCAATTCAAAACTAAATCAGTCTCCTTACACCTTTCAAGCACCTTAGAGAGATTCTTCAAACAAACTTCAAATGAATCACCAAAGACAGAGAAATCATCCATAAAGATCTCCATGATATCTTCAATGAAATTAGAAAAAATTGATGTCATGCACCTTTGAAAAGTTGTTGGTGCATTACACAACCCAAATGGCATTCTTCTGAAAGCAAAAGTGCCATAGGGACAGGTAAAAGTTGTTTTCTCTTAGTCTTCAAGTGCTATAGAAATTTGGTTATACCCTAAATAACCATCCAAAAAATAAAAGTATTCCTTCCCCGCTAGCCTATCAAGCATTTGGTCAATGAAGGGAAGAGGAAAATGATCTTTTCGAGTGGCTGTGTTTAATTTTTGATAGTCCATGCATACTCGCCATCCAGTGACAGTTCTTGTAGAAATCAGTTCTTCTTTTTCATTCACCACAACTGTCATTCCCCCTTTCTTAGGGATGCACTGTACCAAACTGACCCACGCACTATCTAAAATTGGATAAATGAATTCGACATCAAGCCACTTGATGATTTTTTTCTTGACAACTTCCTTCATCATCGGGTTAAGCCTCCTCTGATTCTCTATAGGTGGTTTATGATCTTCCTCCAATAAAATTTTATGCATCATAATGGAAGGGCTTATCCCTTTGATATCTACAATTGTCCATCCTAAAGCCTTTTTATGACTCTTTAGTACTTCAATTAGTCTTTGTTCTTGGTGAGAGTCCAATGATGTAGAAATAATGACATGGAGTGTTTCTGAATCCCCTAAATATGCATATTTCAGATGCTTAGAGAGAGGTTTTAACTCTAAAACTGGTGGTTACTCAATTGAAGGCTTAAGAGATAGAACTGAATGGGAAGCCAAATCTAAAGAATCCACTTACCAATGCTTTTTAACCTGAGTGGTTGAAAAATTAAATACTTAGGCTGCTTCATAACTAGCTTTAGTCTTCTCATGCTTCACTCCCATTAATAATGCTTCAATAGGATATTGAACTATCATCGTATGAAATTGTTCTCGAGCTAAATCATCAATCACTGAAACTCTGAGGCAATCTTCAACATCTCTAGGATATTTCAGTGCTTTGTCCATGTTAAACACCACCTGCTCATCCCCCAATCTCATCATTATTTGCCAACAATCAATAGATTATCTTTATCTTCTTCACAGTCTACAACAATGAAATCAACTGAATATATAAACTCACCAACCTTCACTAAAACATCTTCAATTATACCCCTTGGGTATGCTAAGGTCTGATCCGTTAATTGCAATGTTACTGTAGTTGGTCTTGCCTCACCGAATTGCAATTTCTCAAAGACAGATAATGGTATAAGATTTACACTAGCCCCAAGATCATACAAAGCTTTACCTTGAAAGTGAGTAGCTATTTTACAAGGCATAGAGAAGCTACCTGGATCTTTGCACTTCATTGAAATCCATGGGTTGATTATTTTGCTGCACTCTTTAGTAAGTGGTACAGTTTCAAATTCACCAAATCTTCGCTTCTTGCTCAGCATCTCTTTTAAAAACTTAACATACTTAGGCATGTACTCCAAAACTTCTGAAAAAGGAATATTTATATGAAGTTACTTGAACACTTCCAAAAATTTTTGATACTGCTTATCTTCCACCTTCTTTTGAAATCTTTGAGAAAATGGAAATGGAGGTATTATCCTTAGCAGTGTTTGTAGTTTTTCTCCTTGTTTCTCACCCTTATCAATATCCACATGTTTTTTATCTTCTTCACTACTCACTTTTCTCTTCTTTTCAACTGATGCATCCACATGTTCTTCTCCTATTCTTTTATCTTCACTATTCACCTCTGTAGCAATTTCACCTTCATCATCCTCTACAACAACATTTGATGTAGGTGTGTGGCTAATCACCCTTGGTGCTTGAATATCTGGCAACACTTTTCCACTTTGAAGAGTTATAGCCTTACACTCTTCCTTGCCTTCTCTTCTAGGATTAGGCACCATATCACTTGGCAATCCCTCTTGTCTCAATGAATTCATTGTTGAGGCTAATTGACCCATTTGTAACTCTAAATTTCTCAAGAAGGTGTCAACCCTAGCATTCACTTGAGCTTGCTCTTCATTTTGCTTACTTTGGATACTAATGAATTTAGCTAAGGCATCTTCCAAATTCGTCTTAGATTCTTGAATAGGTGCATTTTGCCTCACAGGTTGAACAAAACCCAGTGGTTGAGTAGGCTTAATGCCTAAAGAAGATGCTGGTTGATTCAGTGTTAGGCCATACTTCCAAGAGAAGTTAGGATGATTTCACCACCCAGGATTGTAATTATTAGAGTAGGGATTTTGATTCTTTGGAAAGTTCCCCATATAGTGAACTGATTCTGAAGATGCCAAAGGGCAATAATCCACTGAGTGTAAATCCCCATAATTTTCACAAGTAATTGGGGGCACTTGAGTAGAATAGAAATTCATATGCTGACTTCGTTGCACTTGAGATTCCAGCATATCAAACCTCTTGTTCAGAGCAAAGAGAATAGTTTCCAGTGGAATAGAGGAGTCTTCTTGAGTATTGGCAACATTAGCACTTACCCTTTTGTCACCTCCTCTTTGCACATAGCTTTCGTGTCCAATGCCTGAACAACATCATCTACAGGCATTTCATCCCAACGCCCATTTAAAATAGCATCCAACATTGTATCAGTTTATGCAGTTAGACGCGTGTAGAAATTCTGAACAATGGCATAATTATCCATCCCATGGCTCGGGCATTGGCGAAGTAAGTGTTTGTATCTTTGCCATGCAGCATACAAGTGCTCATCTGAAGCTTGCTTGAAGTTGATAAGCTCATAACGTGCATCCATTATTCTATTGTTTGGAATGAAGTGAGCTCTGAACCTTGCCTCTAGCTTATCCTAAGTATCAATTGAACCCTCCAGTAAAGTCAGTAGCCATTCCTTAACCTTTCCTTGTAGAGAGAGTGGGAATAGTCGAAGACTTAGAACATCCCTTGGTACCCCATTCTGCTTGAATGAATCACACACTTCCAAAAATGATAGAATATGACGGTTGGGATCTTCATCGGACCTCTCAACAGTAAATTGTCCATTGAGTTGCAACATGGAGATCATCACAGGCTTTAACTCAAAATTAGCAGCTTGAAAGTCTGGCACTACTATGCTAGATAGAGTGCCCTTCATAGTATAGCCCACAAATTCTTTTATGGATTGATTTTGATTCCCTTCCTGAGCCATGTCTTCATGTACTAAATTTTGAACTTTAGGAGGAGTTTCTTCAAAGTTCAAGTTCACTATAGGATCACTAACTTTCTTTGTTATGTGCTTCTTCTTTGTAGGGGATCGCCTCGGCATGTACCGTGGTACCTATAAAGGAAAATTCAACTACTGTATTACTTTAAACAAAAAAAAAAAAAACAAACGACAAAATGAAGAGAAATTCTAACTAATTAACTAACTAATGCTTAATTAAGGACTACTAAAGATTACACACTTCTAACTGAACATATAAGCCATCCCCGTCAATGGTGCCAGAAAACTTGACCATGAAAAATTATATGTGTTTCCGCAAGTGCACCGGTCGGATCAAGTAGTTCAGTGATAAGTATGAGTATCGTTCCCATGAAGAATGACTTAAATGCAATTAGGCAATGTACAGCCCACTTTCATCCACGTTAAGCAACCAATTAAGCAATTCATGACTTAGAACTAATTTTAAAACAAAACAATTTAAAGAAAACTTGGTTGGCAAAGAAAATTTAGACAAAAATCCAAGGTTTTGAAGTTACCTAGAGTTACTATTCCTTTAATGCTTACTATAACTTAATTACTTGTTCAATTGCAATTGATTATCACCTTGTGGGTTAAGAGATTCATAAGCTATAATCGTCTGTCGATGTAATTATAGCCTTACTCTTCCCTAAGATCTAAGTGTCCTTAGAATTAGGTTAGAGCGCATTAAATACTATAACCCTCTACAAACCAATTAAGGCAATTAGGTATATTTCTATCCCAATTACAAATTAGAATAATCTAAACTTAATCTATCCAAATCTTAGGTCCAATTAGAACTCCTTTTTCAAGGTAAATTCCAATTACCCAAATCAAATCCAAGAGGTGGCCAATCCCTAAGTAAGCATTAAGCAAGAGAAGGATACACAAAGTTCCAATCATTACAATAAATAAGAAAAACAAAGATCTAGTTCACATCAAGTTCATAGTGCTCTAGGTAAAGAGAAGTTTAGCTATACATAGCTAAATCTAACAATGAATCCCAATCAAATACATAGAGAAGATGAAGAAAAGTAGAGAAAGCAAACAAAGGAATAAGAGATATACAGAAAATTGAGCTCCCCCTTGGATTCTTCCTCTTCCTTCACTCGTCCAAGCTTAATGAACCACCAAAACCTCCCAAAATCACCTCCTAGATGCCCAGAAACCTTCTCTGCCGTAGACTCTCTAAAAACCTAGCTACATCTCGTGTTTTCTATTCTCATTAATCAAAACGTAGAGTTTTGATGCCGATTTTTGTGGCCGTATCTTTAGATAATGCAATCGCATCTTTGCTTGGAGCTTAGGAACAATATAATGGCTTCTAAAGCCTCATAGATGATAATTTTGAAACAAAAAATATTTTTCATTAATGCAACATCTACTCAATCATAATTAATCACAATTAACTTCATTTCTCTCTTTCACTTTTGATTCCCTAAATTACTTAAAAATAATGAATAAATCCCACAAACTTTAATGGATGACTCCCAAATTCAATCAAATTGACTATAAGTAATACAAAATATTAGGAGTCATCAATTACTTCCATAAGATAACAATCAAAAGCTAAAGTGAAGCTATTATGGAAAAGAATGAAAACCAATGTAGCAATTTAGGTACACTTGGAAAGGAGTTGATGTACAAGGTTGTTGAAGCTCTCGACCAACCACTTATAAGAAAACTCTCCAGTAAATCAAAATGGATGGCACACTTAATGAGATGTAAATGTTTAGAGGAGCTTCTCTCAACCTAAGTAGCTCACAAAACAAAGCAGAGAAAGCTTACTCATCCTCTTCAACTCTCCTAATCTTAACCAGAGGAACCAGGGGGTGAGCAAAGCTTCCAAGACATGAGGGAAAGGAAGAGGAGCTATTGGTTTCCTACATAATGAGTTGCAACTCATGTGTTAAAGCATGTTGGACTGGCAATAATGTGACATCCAGAAGCATGAAAAAGAGCTTAAAGATATAAGGAATGGGCACATGACTACAAAGGAGGAAGAGAGTTTTGGAATTCACATTATCTGGGGTTATTTGGGGCCAAAACTTAACAAGAGAACCATTGGACAATTTATTTAATAGCAAGGGAAAGGAGGGAAAAATGAGACGAAATGGTGGAAACTTCTCAAAGTGCAATTATGAAAATGTTAAGGAGACAACCTTTTTTTTTTGGGTCCCCCCTTGGTTTTAATGGCCAGGAGAGTAAAATAGGAATTAGCAAGAGTAGTAAGAGTAAGATAAGAAAGATGAAAGAAGGGGAGAAGAAATAAGTTTTAAAAAAATAATAGAAGTAGAGAAGAAAGGAAATAATATATAAAAAATTGAGAGGATAAGACAATAAGATTGGGTACTTAAAGAAAGATTTAATTTGAATTCAAGTTTTCCCATAAGAAAATTCTAAATCTAAAATTTGCTTAACCTTAATTTAAATTTCTCAAATTTTAAATCTACCTCCATAAATTAAATTGGGTTAAACAATATCTTTGGTTAATATAGTTTTATTAAAATTTTAATTTAGTCACTATACTTTCTTTGATTCTACTTTAATCCTTATAGTTTCAAAATGTTTGTAAAAGAGTTTTTATCATTAGAGACTATTATAATGTTGTTGTGTCTAGTTCTAAGTGGTAAAAGGGAGATTGATGAGGCATTATATGGCTGGCCAGACATCCACAACTTGCCACCCATCTCTAGACATAAAAAATTAAAATTGCTTGTTTACCCTTAGCCACCTTTCCTTTCGTTTGTGATTTCCATTTATTGATGCGGCCCTTCCATCTAATTTTTAGCATCCTTTCTTTTCAAATAACCCTAAATTAATATTCTAATATATGAATGTCCCACTAGCGCTTATTGGATGGTGGAGCCAACCAAGTACATTTCGTAGGAATATTTTAGTAAACACAAGAAAAGAAGAGATTTATGGATTCTAATAGGGCAAGATCTATGATGTCTCTAATTAGACTGATGACAACCTAGGTTGTGAGCTTCCATTGTTTAATCTTGCCAGCCAAGACATCATAAACGCCATCTTTGCTTAACATCAGGGCTCTTCATGACAACATCTGTAACACCCCAAAATTAATTAAGGTGTTAATCATGGATTTGGGTTAATTAAGAATAATTAATATGGAACAATCGAGTAAGTTAAGTGAGTGAAAATTTTGAGAGATAAATTATTAATATGAGTTGAGAATTAATTGAGATAGAAACTTCATCTAAGCCCAAATTAATGTAAGAGATCATGATAAGAGGCTAATGGAGGCCTAATGAGTTAGGTGCAGACCCAATCTGATTTAATGAATTAAAGGCCCAAGACCTAACTTCTATAAGCTCTTATAAATGACCCAATAAACCTTGTGCAGACCCAAAACAATAGAGTTCTTAAAACTAGGTCTGACCCAATAAAATTATGTAGCCCAACACCTTAAAGTTGGACCAACAAAGCTAAAATCTGAAGCCTATTTGGAGTTAGATCTTGGAGTAGCCCATAACCTATAGAAAACCCAACTTAAACCCTAAAAACTAACTTAGCCATCCCCATTCTGCAGAACACAAAAAACGTAAAGAAATTCGGAGGTCCAAAGGAGAGGCTAGGGTTCTTGGCATGTTTCCACATTTTCCCACTTTCAGAGCAAGATTCAACCAAGGTAATAGTTATATAACTTAATCCTCTCATCTTTCTCTTTAATTTGACCTGATTAATGTTCCAATTAGAGCACTTTCACCCACACCTAAAATCCGAAACTTGCCATTTGATTTTCTATGGTGAAATTTCGTAGGTTGAGGCTAAGACTGACATTAGGTAAGTATAAACTCTTTTCCTTGAGGTATTTCTGCTGGTTTGAGACCCCAATGATTGGATTATAGTATGGGTATTAATTTTTCACAAATTTGCTTAGGATTTAGGGTGATATATTGAAGTTTCTGGTAGAGGACACCTCCATTCTGAATTTTAAGACTTTGTAGTGTGGGGGAGGATTTTGTACCATTAGTGGCTTTTGCAATTTGTCTACAAGTAAGGTAACCGAGAACTATATTAATTCCATGCATGTATCTATTTTAATTTCATATTTGTTGTACATGAATGATTTGAAATGCTAAATGAATTAGTTGGCTATCTATTGTATTGTGTTCAGACCTTGTGAGTCCATTGTGGAGCTGTGGTGTGGCTATTACTCGTGCATGTGCTTCGATCGGGCACCAGGTTATGATCAAACCCCAGATGCATTGAGCCCTGGTTGTGCTCATTGGGGAGTGGGTGCTGTGGACAGGCCTCTCCCAGTGTTAATGGCCTTTAACATGTGGAAATATGATTGCTAGTATAGGATAGTAATCATGATAGCCTAATTATTTCATTTACTGATATGACTAGTATGTTTTTTGATACTTATGTGAAATTAGGTATATATGTTAATTAAACTAGAATATATAATGGAATTTTCCTTGGTTACTGAGATTTGCATGTCACCCTATTTCATGGAATTATACTTTCAGGTGAAGGCTCTTCGGGTAAGGATAAGGGGAAGCAAGTGGATGAAAATCCATGAGCTCCAACCATGTGGGGAGAAGGCTACACTTAGGCTAATTTATTTAGTATAGATGCTAACTTTTATATTCCTTTTTGTATAGCATCATCATGTAATCATGTTGCCAAGTGTAGGCTCTTATATTTTGATTACTTAGAATGTATTTATTGAGGAGTTAGGCCTCTTCTTAACTTGATATAGGATGTATGAACCCATAACACCTTATGTATGAATGTTGCTGAATTTATGGTATGGTATACTGTTGGAAATATAATTATGTGACGTATTAGATATTGATATGAACTACTGATGTATGAAATCTCTAACAGAATGTATATCGAATGTTAATTGTCAATAGTGCATGAATTATTGCTGTCATTAATCCATGAATTTGCTGACATGTGGTTATTGGACGTGTAGGAATTAATACTTAAGTTTTGAATTGGTAAGGAGAGAATTAGAGTGCATGGGACGAAATTTGGGAGATGTAATTATAGGAGGGAGTCACGCCATAACCAGGAAGTCCTCGTCGCGGCCAGGGGAGTGATAGAGGTGAGGAGCGCCGCAGCGTGATACGTTTTACAGCAGCTTAGAGTGTGAAAAATCGCCAGTAGAGACACAGTGAGCAACCTCGCTGCGGTGACTCAGGTTGGGCCGTAGTAAGAATTTAGGAAAAATAATTCGAGTGTCCAGTAGCGCGTCTCATTGCAGCGCAAGTGTATTCCGCCGAGGCGAGAATTATAGGCCTTAAAATAGTAGCTCCAAGAGGCATTTCCACCGTGACGCCATGTAGGCCGGCTGCGATGATGGTCCAACTTACCGTGGTGAAATTTGTGAAATTTGACCAATGATTCTTGAGAGTAACTTAGTAGCAGTGCGGAAGGTTTGGGCCGTGGAACAAAGTGAAAAACGTAGTTTTCAAGCTCTGGGATTTAACTTAGCCACAGAGGGAGGGTTCTAAGTCGCGGCGCAGGTCCCCAAACTCCTACCTTTAGCCTAGAAACCCTCGTTTCTTCAATGGTAATGCTAGGAAATGATATAGGAACACTTATGGGAGGTTTTTGTGTGTTGAGATTGATGGATGGATGAATCATAAACCCCTCATGATAGTATAATCTCTTTTATGCATTCTCACGTTTGTGATTGTTTAGTGATGACCCTAATATCAAGGTTCAAATTTTCCTATATTTTCATAATGTAATAAATTGTAACAACTCTAAACCTTGATCATATATTATTAATTACGTATTTGACCATAATTACCATGTTTAGAAGATAGGGTTGTCACAACATCTCGATAGGTTCTTCATTGGATATAATCTCTAAGACTACACTATATCAAAGGATTATCGAGAACTTGTATCAGAGTTTTCATAGATGGGTGATAGGGTGTGTTCTTTATATAAAAGCCTTGGGATTTATTGTTCATTTAAACTGTTTATAATGTTCCTTCATGATACTATTTTTTTGCACTGTTTCTTTTTTTAATAGGATCTATTATTATTTTTGGTATAGTTTATAGCAAAACAAAAAAAAATTAAATCATTTATACTATTCAAATAGCATTGATAAAATTGATTTCTAATTTTTTTTAATATTACCTTTTGTGTGGTGACCTATGGAATTGTGGGTTGCATAAAAATTTTTTAACAGGAAAATTAGAACAAAAGACCTAGACCTACAATATGTTATTATGAGGGACCTTAAAAGTTGATATTATTTTGCAAGACCAAATGAAAATCGTTGGACAAAAATGCCCTTGCTCTGTTAACAAGCAAATCTTGCACAATTTACTCCTGTCGTTGATTCTTCTTCTTCTGCCATTTTTTCCTTACTAGTTCTAATTTCCTCCATAATCATCCTCCCCTTATTTCTTTAGCTTTCTTCCTTTGCATGATTTAAAGTCAAAACCAGCACTTAGGTCAATGTATGGCATTAAGGATGAATGGCGTCAGCAAAGCACCAATGAGGTTTAGGTTTATTACTACCAAGTTGTACTTGTTAATATAAAGTTTAGGGATATTACTACACAAGTTTAAAAAATTTACTATTATGTTTAGACTCCTTATAGTGTACGTAGTTTTAGGGCCATTTTTACAAAGTTTAGGAGTGTTCCTAGTAGATTTAAAGAAATTTACCACTCCTTCTAAGGACTTACTATAGTATAGTTACTAGTTGCTTTAGGACCATTACTATAAATTTTAAGGTTGTTACTATGCAAGTTGAAGAAATTTACTATATGTTTAGGCTCTATGTATGGTAGATAGTTTTAAGGCCAAATTTAGATAACAAAGATAACTACTATCATTTCCAAAAACCAATCATTACATAAGTATAAGGAAGGAAAGAAATTAAAAATGAAAATTGGGATAATATTAAGACAAAATTGACCTCTGACCACTTGCAAGTATTCTTAAAGGGATTGAAGAAGATCCATAATAGATTTTGCTATCAAGCATGCTAGGAATGGCTCCCTTCACTTAAATACAAAGAGAAGTTGCTGTAATTGTTATGCATGGGGAAAAAAAGATGAGAGAATTGTAATAAAGGACCAAAAAGTGAAGAAATTTATTATTAAGGACCTGTTACCACTTGTTTTAGGATGATTACCACTAAGTTTAGCAACAATCAGAACTTAGTGGTAAAGGTCTTTAAAAATAAATTTTTTCACTTCTTGGTCTTTAAACATAATTTTCCCAAAAAAGATTGGCCAAGAACATTTTTTTTTATGAGCATATTACAGCTAAAATAGAGGGAATGCTTGCTACCATTCAATGCTGTATTAATTACTTATGAATTTTTTTTCCCTTATCAGTGAGGCATATATGGCATATTAAATACAAATTGAAGTAAAAGGCATCATAATATTAGAAATTTTCACTTGATACATGTAACACCCCAAAATTAATTAAGGTGTTAATAATGTATTTGGACTAATTAAGAATAATTATTATAGAATAATTAGATAAGCAATATGAACGAGAATTTATAGAGAGATAATATAGGTTCAAGATTTCATTTGGGTTAAAGCTTAATTTGGGCCCAAAATCGATTTAAATAAGTCATGGGTAAGGATTTATGGAGGCCCAATGATTTTGGGTGCAAGCCCAACTCCTTATCATGAAATTTGGGCCAAGAGAGATCACCTAATAATAACCCAATTTGATTTAGTGGAATGGAGGTCCAAGACCCAATTTACATGAGCCCTTATAGTTAGCCCAACACACATTATGCAGACCCAAGTTAGATTAACTCTTGGAACTTGGCCTAACCCATCAAATTTCTATAGCCCAAGTTATGAAATAGGGCCCAACAAGAATGAAAATCTGAACCCACAAAGAGTTGGACCATTGGGTCAGCAGGCTTCACTTAAACTTAAAATGTTATGCAGCCCACCTCACTAAACAAAGGCCCAATAAGCACACATCTAAACCTAAGTGGATTTTGGGCTTTAGGGTTGACCCAAACCCATCTAAAACCCTAACTTACTCAGCCCCTTACCCTCTATTCTGCAGACCAACTCAATCTTAGACAAAGGAGAGCTCCATTTTCGCATAGGAAGAGAGGAGGCTAGGGTTTTCTGCATTCCTCCACCATTTCTCACTTCTAGAGGATGATTTAGCCAAGGTGAGTTATATATAACTTGACCCTCTCATCCTCCTCTTCATTTTGGTCCGATTAGTTTCTAGTTTTGAGCATTTTCATCTCCTTCCCAAATCTGAACCTTGGTGTTTCGGTGTTGCTTTGGAAGATTTTCGGAGTTAAAAGCTAGAGGGGTGATTGGGTAAGTATTTCCCTCTCATTTCGTGTATTATTTTGCTGGAAAATACCCCCAAGGATTGATTTTCATAATGGGTTCTGCTATTGTGCGAAATTACAAGGAGATGGAGGTGAAAAACTGAATTTTCTGGGCTTGGTGATTGAAATCCGAATTTTGGAATTTCCCATGGTGTGTTCTTGGTAGTTGAGGCTCACCTCAGTCCATTTGACCCCTTAGGTATATGGGTAAGTGATCCCTCTTCTCTTATATGGCATATATACTGAATTCCCATCATTTGGACTGACTTTTGGTACATGGCTTATGTATGTGCGAAAATGGAAATATGTGGGGTGAACTATTGTGAGCTTTGATGACTTAACCTTGCATTGGTGCAATTGACCCTTAGGAAGCTTGGGTAAGAAGTTCTTAACGTACTCTTGTTAAGATTAATCTGTGGATAGGGAAATTCTTTACTAATGGTAGTTAAATAATGATGATTATGCTTATGTTAGGCTTGATGTGCATTTGGATTTGATGGTAGCTAGAGGATGAGTAATTGGCTTCATTGAGGTAACTGGGATTATTCTTCACTTCCATGTATATGTTCATGTTGATCTGATATTGTTTGCACATATATGGTTTTGAAATGCTAAATGATTGGTTGACTACTTGAATTGTTATTGTGATTGGACCTTGTGAGTCCATGGTGGAGCTGTGGTGCGGCTGCCACCCGTGCTTGTGCTTTGATCGGGCACTGGGTTGTGATCAGGCCCCGATGCACTGAGCCCTGGTTGTGCTCATTGGGGAGTTGGTGCCGTGGACGGACCATTCCCGATGTTATTGGCCATTAACATGTTATGTATTACTGCTGGTATGGGACAATAGTTATTGGTAGTTCAACTAGTTCATTTGCCAATTGAATTGATGATTTTGGTACTGATGACATGAACTTGCATTGGATTGATTAACTTGTACATGTATATGGAAACTGCCCTTTTGTTACTGAGATTGTATATCTCACCCCGTTGTGGGCTAACATTTTCAGGGACCGGACCTCTTAGTGACAAGGAGAAAATTAACGAGAGCTTGGTAAATGGTTTGGTAGCACATAGGTTTGAGAGCCTCGTCAAATTGTAATGTAACTAGTTTACAAGTTTTGTACCATTATTGCATTGCATCATGAATTGCCAAGTGTAGAAGTTGTATTTGGTTAACATAGAATGTAATCCCATGATATGTTCCTTATACACTTGACTATTAATGCAAGAAATACCCAATGAAATATGATTGAATGACCATTGTGGGAGATTTATAATTTGTTGATGTAAAATCCCATGGATGAGTAAGAAAATCCACATTTAAATGCTAAAAGGGTAATGATAGATTAGTTGGGTAATTAAGGTACATAATTACCACTAGAGTTGCATAAATTAAGGTAGAATGGCCCTAGAGTGATATTGGTGGGAAATTGGAGAGCATAAGATGAAATCTTGGGAGTTGTAGGAATAGAAGGGAATTGGCCGCGGCCAACATTTAATTGGCCTAGGCCAAATGGTAACAGAGAAGAATTGGCCACGGCCAACATTTAATTGGCCTCGGCCAAATGTGGCGAACCTGCCAGGGAAGAAAACAGAGAGCAATTGGCCGCGGCGAATAGTGACGTTAGCCGCGGCTAAGTCTGAGAGGCAGATTTGGGGGTGTTCCAGAGGGTATTTGGCCGCGGCGAAATGGGTATTTGGCCGCGGCTAAATGTGAAAAACTTGTGAAGGCGTAAGGAGTTGAACCGAGAGTAATTGGCCGCGGCGCAAGTGAATTTAGCCGCGGCGAAAGTGCTCTATTTCTCATATTCACCTAGAAAACTTAGTTTCTCTTAAGGTAATGCTAAGGAATGATTTAGAAACACTTGTAAGAGGATTTTAAGAGTTGGAAAGGATGGATGGGAGAATCAAAGGCTCCTCATTAATAATTAAATTCACTCATGCATTCGAACAGTTGTGGTTGTCTAGCTAATGACCCTAGCAACATTAAGGTTTCAAATTTCCTCACTTGTTCCCGATGTAATTAATTTTAATGACTTCAAACCTTGATATATGATTATTAATCATGTACTTAACCTTAATTACTATAATTGGAAGTTAGGGTCGTTACAATACAAAATAACAATATGCAAAATATTTTATATTCTGCATCACTTTGTTCAAAAAGTTTTTTGGCTTGTTTAACAACTTTATAGGCACATTTGGACAAGGCATACATATTGCATACTTTCACTGATTTTTGTGAAGCACTAGAACTCTTATGCATACTTTTATTGACCTTCACATGATGTGAAGCACTAGAACTCTATGCATACTTTCATTGATCTTCACTCGAAGTGATGCACAAGAACTCTATTCTTGAGATAAGGCCATGGCCATCAACGAAGTGAGAGTGTCACCCATCTAACTTATAGTATCATAGTATAGAAAGGATCTAACATGGGTCTAATTATTGTATACGATTTAGTTGAAGTGTGCTATTTAATAATGACCCTTTACTTATCCTGGTGTCCTTTTAGAGTTAACTTATGCACTTCTTTTTCAGGTCTTGTGATACAAAAGATTGCAAAGAGGCTTTACAAATACAATGGTGCTTATTTATCTTTGGGTGGTTGAGTTACTTTAATCTAAGCATCCTTGTCCAGCATCCTTTTATAGTATCTTTTGTTGTTTAGAATCATTGTAAGGGTAATTAAGAGACAAAGAAGAATATGTGAGATTTCCAGTAGTTAAAGCTTGGGCAGAATAATGGAGGTCATTTGATTGGTTTGGAATTGTCTTATATGACTTAAAAAAATAAGTGTTTGGGTCTTGGTATAATGATTATTAAGAGCATTGTTCTAGTTGCTGAGTAGATAGGTGGGTTTCCTTTGGAAACTAATTCTCTTTGGCATAAATTAATCAATAATAAATATGGTGTTTAGTAGATATTGTCATTTGAATCTATGCTACTCATGCAAGCACATAAAAATCAACTCTCAAGTATATCCTTCCTTTTGCACTCCTCTTAATTTTCATGTTAAGGAATGTTCTCATTTCATATTTAAAAGGAATCGTTAGGTAGGGAACTTTTCTTCTCTAGTTTTCATTTTTGTAAATCCTTCTTCCTATTTTAGGTTCATAATCTAATGGTATAGAGTTTGAGGATTATTAATACAAAATTTAGGAGTGTTACTATTGGATTTAAGAAAATTTATGCCTACTTTTAGGGACCTTCCATAATATAATTATTAGTATGGTTTAGGTCCATCACTACCAATTTTAGAGATATTATTAGTGGATTTTAGGGAATTTACTATCATGTTCAAGCTAACTGAGTTTAGGACTATTAATGCCAAGTTTAGTGACATGACTTACTGGGCCTTAAGAAAATAGACGATTATGATAGCAGAAAAAAGAACTTTAAAGAATTTCATAATCTTATTATAATCATAACAATCAAATATTTACAACCATTCTATTACAAGCCTCACAGTAGGATGTTCTTTTCTATAACTATAATAGTACAAAATCTAGGGAAGGAAACAATCAATGCATCACATCTTTCTAGTTTGGCTTCTTGGGTTATTGCCATTGCATAAGCCATTACTTCACATGACACTTGTTCAATGGATGGTTTACCAGGTCTCATATGAGTTGGACATAAAGCACATCCAACTCTTGAAAATCACAACCATTATTCCAAATTCAAGTTTCAAAGAAATCAATAATATCTAATATACAATAGCATTCACCCAAAGCTAGCAGGAATTTCTTATCCATTGTGGTCTTTCATTACCCAAATTTCCTTCACTAGCAAAACCCAGATATATTTTGATTTTAATGTAAAAGCATGTAAATACTAACATTTTTTAAGGAATGCAATTGCCAATCTTATGGCCTATCAAATGAGAAGGAAAGGTGCTACTTACTGTTGCTTCTTACAGGTTTGCAAATGAGGGAGAACTCGTCGAAGGCTAGCTCTGGCACGCAAGGGTTGTCAAATAGTTGAAGGATACACATCTAGTGAGAAATCATCCACGGATTTTCAATAACCGGTTGCAGGAGAAATCATCCAAGGATTTTCAGTAACTGGTTGCAAGAGAAATCATCGAATGATAGGTAATGGAAGCTTGAGAAGGAAAAGAACAGTATCTAGAGGGTAAAGTAGCTTTTAGATTCATTTGGAGGGAATAGCTTATTTAACAGAGAAAGGCATTTTTGTCCATCAAATTTCATTTGGTCCTAAGTAATATTGATTTTTAAGGTCTTTTATAATAATTTTTTGATGGTCTAGGTCCTCCTTTCTAATTTTTCCTTTTTTAACCTATCTATACATTCATGGATAGTACTACTAGTTCATTGTATTTAAAAAAGCAACGAACGAAAATTAGGGATGAAGGAAAAGTAGGTAAATGGGTGTGTGTGTGTGTGTGTGTGTGTGTCTCTCTCTCTCTTTCTGGCTAATGTGTGGAAATGAGCGACATGTTGTAGATGACTTGGTGTTCACATAATGTCACATTAGATCATTTGCCATGTAAGATTAGATTTGATAACATTATGATGGTCTCTAGTGGCAGGGATTCTTTAGCATTTGAAGACCCAATTACAAGTAACTAAAATGTGGAGAGTAAATTAAAATTTTGATACAACTATAAGGATTAAAGTATAGTTTAGCCTTTAAATTAATTTAAACCAATTGTTCTTGTTAATTTAAATTTATAATTAGATTGTCCATTATTTCATTTTTTTTAATTTAATTTTTTTGAGTTATTACAGTCTCTTTCCAAGATTGAATTAAATGAATCATATACTTGGAAATCTGTGCTTAAAGCCTTTGCATGGCTAGCTAAGGGCTATCAAATGTGTATTAGGGATAGGGAGTCTAATTCCCTTTAGAATGATAGATGGGTTTCTAGCATGCTCCTTCCAAAGTCACTAGGGACTCGACAGTCCAGATGATAGACCTTTATGTCTTGGCCTTCATCTCTGCTAGTAGTAGGGGCATTAATAAGCTTTTCAACCTCCTTCCTTATAAGCTTGTCGAGCCCATCCGCAATATTCCCATCTCTTATTTCATTTTAGTTCACGATCACCTTATTTAGGGTTTTAAGTCTTTGAGTCTTTATACCGCTAAAGAGACTATAGCTGGCTTTCTTACATGTGCTCTCCCTGATGTGCTAGTATCATGGCTTCTTAGGCTTAGGTTTGGACGACTAGTTTA
This sequence comes from Erythrophleum ivorense, assembly GCA_026724425.1. Taxonomy (NCBI): domain Eukaryota; kingdom Viridiplantae; phylum Streptophyta; class Magnoliopsida; order Fabales; family Fabaceae; genus Erythrophleum; species Erythrophleum ivorense. The sequence continues at coordinate 113,113 of JAIUCV010000980.1, forward strand.
CTAGAGAAATTTAAACACTTTCTTTTGATTTGTTTACATGAAGCCCTACCAACCAACTGCCTCTCTGCCACGTGAGGCTTGGCCTTGAATGGTTTGTGCAACCACTGTATGAGCTTTGAGGAGTCTCTTTTCCACTATGCACGAGATAGATATTGGTCTTTAAAAATTCAGAAAGCTTTCCATTTCAATTGCGGGCCCAATTTCTTTGCCTTTGATATTAAGTTTTGGTTTTTCACAAAGGTATTACTAGTAATTGGGGTGATAAGAAGTATGGCGATTTTGATGATGTGCCTTTTGGGTGTATCCTCTAATGGGTCTAACATACTCATAATAACATTGTTCTTGATAATGACAGTTAGTGTATTCATTCCATTAAGAGGTCAATTATTAACCTTTTCAATCTCTGCTGTCATATGTCATAGGGTAACAAGATAAATAACACTAGAGAAGTGGTGGTGGTTTGCTGGCAAAAACCTAAGGAGAGGATTACAAAACTCGATGTTGATGATTCTTACTCTTGGCAACCTAGCACATGCAGGCATAAGAGTTTTGATTTGAAATAATGCAAGGGTTCAGCTTGGTGGTTTCTTAGGTTTCCTTAAGCTTGTTTTAAATCTCCAAGCTGAACTTTATGCTCTGCTTCGAGAGCTGATTTCTATGAGGGATTAGGAGCTAATCATTTAAAGTGCGAATTCAACTTGTTTGAGGCTGTTAACCTAGTACAACATGGCAACTTGTCTACACATAGATACGATGTGATTATTTGTGATATTAGGGAGTTGCTATGTTCCTTCCAAATTGTTACTGTGAGGCATGTGTAAAGGGAAGCAAACTTTTGTGGAGTAATTCTCTCATACACCTGGTGCGCCACATCATTTATACACTCAACGGTTAAGATTTACTCTACACATAGACCCCACCTATACTATGCATGGACCCCACCTGTACAAATTCAATTTTAACCATTGATTTTCTTAGGTGCACCATGCTCTAGGTCCACCTAAGAAAATTTCACTTCTATGCTAATTTTCTCGGTAAAGTTGTGGCTTGTGGTAGTTGTGAAGTTCGAAGTCGGGCCTTTCCTCCGTCAATTACCGTTTACTAAGGAATTTGTCTTTTGTACAGGATATTAGTCATAGTATTCTTATTTTTTGTTTTTTATGTGTTTTTTGCCATTTTGTTTTCCCCTTTACTCTACCAAAAAAAAAAGTGAGCAAAATATCTATATCTATGAGTTTTCATACAACTTAGGTATATTACTTTCCCTTTTTCTAAAAGATATCTAAATTACAACCCTTTTCCTTTGTTTTGAACTATTACACTTTCCTTCTTTAAAAAAAAAAGATATGTTAAATTGATTGTCTTACAATAAAAGATAAGTTATAATTATATCTATTTTGATCAAAATACCTTCATATTTATGATTTATATAACAATAATTACATATATGAACAATATAAATGGTTACTTTTTAAAAGTTAGAATAAATTAAATTTATGGTTTTCAACTAAGAATAAATAACATTGAAATAGAAGTTTAAAAAAATCAACAAGTTATATTTTTAATAAAAGAAATTAATATTATTCTTGAAGATATTTTAATCATCTTTTGGTTTAAAGAGAGATTTGTATAGATTATCAAAATAAAGGGAAGATTGTGTTAGGCATTTCTTAAGGGAGGAGAGAATAATTTACCTTAAAATTTATCTACTTAGGTTTAGGTATAAGGATTTTTATAGGTATTTTAAGAGTTTGGGTTTGAGTCTAAATGGTATGATATCACTCCACCCCAAACTCATATGTGTATGTGAAATTTTACAATCAAGAACACTACCCAAAAATAAAAAAGGATTTCAGTGGTAAAATTTGTTGTTGCTAAAGTCGCCACTAATTAGTTTTAGTTATGACATTTGGCCGCTACTAAGTCAAGGCTAATACTCACTTAACAAAAACGCCACTTAAGAAAAAAAAAAGCTAAGGCATTTAATGGCGATGAAAGTCACCGCTAAAACTATTTAGTGACTACAATTGTCGCTACTTAAGTTTCATTAATTTTAAAAATTACAATAAAAAAATAGCTCATTCAATTCAATATTTTTTGGGTAAAAGATCACCACTAAAGGAGGAATTTTAGTGGCAGCATTAGTTGCCACTAAAAGTACTTTTTTTGGAGGCGACACATGAGCTCGCCACTAAAAAGGAATAGTTGCCACTAAAGACCTATTAGCATTATCCTTTTAGTGGCAACCTTAGCTATCACCATAAAATGATATGTAAAAAGTTTGCTTAATTTTAAAAAATTATAGTGGTGATTATGGACACCACCAAAGAGTTTCTTTTTTTACTTTTTTAAAATTTATATCATATTTTTCATTGCCTATATAGAGTTTAAATTTTAAATTGGATTAAAGAGTTTTAATCCAATATCATGCTAAATACTATCAAATTCAAATTTAAATTTGTCAAGACAGCTAATACACTAAAAGATATGCTTTAATTTTTTAGTTTAGCAATGAAAAGGATAAAAAAAAAGGCAATTTAAACTCCCAGTCAATTCTATAACATTATCAATTTTACCTACCATCACACAAACCTAAAGTGAAACAAACTTAAGGCAAATTAAAATCTATACCATAATAGCCACTTCTTTACATTTTCTTTACAAAAGACAAAGCAAAGCAAATCACAAGAGCGTTTCAAAATTGATGGTGTCCTTATTGGCTCAAAATAGCATAAAAGTAACATAACATGAATAGACTTCAACTTCGAATAATAATTTCATTATCTCATTTTGTAACACCTTAAAATTAATTAAGGATAATCATGATTAACTAAGGATTAATATAGGTTTATTTAGAAAATTACTTAAAAGAGATGTACCTTAATTTAGGCCTTATGGTTTATTTAATTATGTTTTGGGCTAAGTGTGGAGACCCAATCTTAACCTTAGAGAGACCCTATTTCATTTTCTTAAAAGCCCAATATTTACCTTGTGCAGGCCCAACTCACATTTAACCCATTTAACACCTAAACCTTGGCCCAACCCGACTAAAAGTCTGAACCCACTTGGAATTGGGCCTTTAGGTCAACCCACAACCCAACTTAAACCCATCTAAACCCTAAATACAATTAGTCTCCTCCCCATTCTATAGGAAAAAACACTAGAGACAAAGCAAAATTCAGAGGTCTTGGAGAGAGGCTAGGGTTCTTGGCACAAATCTATCATTTCCCACTTTTAGACTTAAAATCAACTAAGGTAATAGTTATATAACTTAATCCTCTCCTCTTTCTCTTCAATTTGACCTAATTTGTTTTTTGTTTGGAGCATTTTACCCACACCTAAAAATTGAAGACTTTTTGTTTAATGTTTCCATGGTGAAATTTCAGAGGTTAGAGTTAGAGGTGTTGTTAGGTAAGTATAAAGTCCTCATTTTGATGCTTTTTGTAATGCCATACTTCTAGGACTCAATTTATACAATTCCCATGCCTCATCTTATGTTTGTTCTATGGAAACAATATAGTGGCATAGGAAGTTATGAATAAAAATACATTTCTCTACAAGTAAAATTTTTCTTTCGGAGTCCCGTAGGCCATATGAAAGCATCTATCACTTTCTCATACTTAAACACATGAATATAACTCATTTCCATCATCAAATTTGGCCTACAACTCGTGGAAAGCAAAGGAGCATATGAAATCTGTGTTTGCATTTTCGGCTAGGATTTCCTCTTTTCTATCACAAACTTTGGAAAATCATAACTAAATCTAGAAAAATAAAAAACATTAAATCTTGGTCATTCTGGAAACCTTAAGATGTCTAATTCACACTAAAAATATGCCCAGGTCATAAAATTCATCACACAAGATGTTTGACATCCAAAAAGCTACAGAGTCGCTGGCTGCCTAGGCTGTTATTCAGTTTACTGATACAAATTTCTGAAATTCATAACTAATTCTATAAAAATAGAAATCATGAAAATTCGATCATTATGGAAAGCTACAAATGTTAACTTGATAGTAAAAATAATTCTAGAATGAAATAGATACGTTTAGTCAGCTGGACCCTATGGAACAGTAACCGGACTCATGGGGCTCTACTAATACTGACAGTTAACTTCAAACATGCATAACTCACTGCTCAGACCTCAAAATGAGGTGATCTCTGTGGCCACAGAAATCTTATGACCTATAGTCTATTCATGTAAAATTTCATAAGCATTAGACATCATTTGGCCATCAGGTGACACAGAATTCAAAACTGCCAGTATGAACAGTACCCATACCAGAATCCATGAAAAATCCCAACTTTGAAAATTCATCAAATATTCTCTAGGTCTCCAAAAATTATGATCTTTAGCTTCCCAAAAATTTCTTAATGAGACCTAATTGCATACCAAATTTCAGGGCAAGACTAACTCATTTGGCCAAAAAATGGCATAGGGTTCCATTATGGTCAATTTTGGCTCCATATTGGGTACCAAAATTGCCAAATGGATTTCCCTTGGTCTTGGCACCTTCTAGGCAAGTTTAAAAGCATATTTAAGACTTGTGTGAGCTGCCCAAATGGTCCCAAATCTCATGCATCTCATTTTGGCCATTCAACCCATATTTATACACATATTCATCAAACTTTATATTCTCATACCATGGCATTTCATACTCAGAACATGTGCTAATGATCATATATCATTTCCATACATCTAAACATCACATAATAGTAGGTTTACATCTATCTCAAGGTTCATAATACATATACAACATCATATACACTTTGGACCATTATCATGGTTTCAAAATAGACAAAATAAGCATAAGCTTGTCAATTGTCCCTCTTCATGGAGGTTGGCTCCCTTCACTATAATTGCTTGGTCCACCTAGCATGTTAGGACATTTAAGAGGAGGGAGTGAGATTCAAGAATCCCAATAGCTCATCTCTCATTCCATCATACATAATATGTGCAAGCAAGTTTCATAAATGCATGCATGGAGAAAGTAGAAATCATAGGTATTTTAAAAGCAACTTTGGCATGTGAATCAATCATACAAGACATTCAAGAGCTCACTAGGTGTTTGGATTGGCCTCACACTTCTCCTCATGGATTTTGGACTTGCCTCACCCATTCTTTAAGCACTTTGGACTCAACCATACTCTTGGGAGCCCACTTTACTTTTGGGAGAATCTTTACTTTGTCTCAACTAAGCTCAAGGTTCTTGGCTCATCCTCACTAATGGGAAGAGTTCTTGGCCATTCCACACTCAAGCAAACTCACACAAACATCATGTAATCATTTGAAAACATAATATAGCATCAAACATTATGGCATATAAAGGCATGCTAGCATACTTTTCTTAGCTTGAAAATACACATACACACATTCTAAAATAAGCTAAACACACATCCATGTATGAGAGAAGGTGGAGAGAGCTACCTTGCACAATTTCACACACTTTTTCCTTAGCTTTCAAGCCTACTCTTTCGGCCACACACCCACAATTTGGTGGAGATAGTTTCTCTTGGCCTAGATACAATTTATGGGAGCCAATTAGATTCATGAAACAAACTCTAAGGTCATACAATTTGCTTAAATACTAGATTGCTCTATAGGCTCCATTATGGTCCATAAATACACCTAATGAAGCAACACTCCTCAAACAATTTCTAGGCTCCATTCTTTCCTCTAAATATGATTCTTGACTCCTTTTAAGCCTCTTGGAGTCATCACACAATTAAAACAAAGAGCCTAACATCATGTTGCTTCTTTAGGTCATAATATAGAACCTAAGACACCAAATCACTTTCTATGAGTGCTAAATTTTTTCCAAGGCCTCCCCTCATTTTCATTCATCAAATATGACTCAAGAATGGCCTTAGAAAAATTTAAAACTCTCCCTAGCTAAGAGAACCCATCTAGGCCGAGGCTATGAAGCATATTGGGTTTCATGAAGCATTCTTTGTTTTCTCAAGGGAAGAAGCATATGGGAAGCCTCTTAGGGATCTTGGGAGCTCATTTAAACTCTTACTTAGGCCTAGGAATCATCATACAAAATCAGATTTTATAAGGTGCAATTGAAACCCTAGAACTTGCATCTTGAAATCTAATAGTTTTTTGATAATTCCCTTTGCATATTCTTAATCTCCACACCCTTTTTCCTTAGATTCATGCTTGGTTCTGCCTAAAAATCATCTCTTCCTATGGTTTTCTCAAGTAGGGCGAAATGGTGGAGAAAGGCACCAAAAATGACAACCATAGGAAGAGAAATTACCTTATTTTCTTGCTTTTTCTCACTTGAATCTTGTGTTCTTTGAGCTCCTCTCTTCAAATCCGAATTTTCCCCTCAATTTCTCCCTTAAAATAGATTTATAGACTTCATGATAATCATAGGAAACAAAGGCGAATGGAGAAGAAGAGATTTGGAAGAGAAAGAGCATGAAAAACTACTAATTTCCATACCTTAAGCCTTTGATTTCTCCTCCTCTTTGCCTTCCTCTTATGCGCCACTCTCCCTAGGGTTTTCCTCTGGTTTTGGGCAGAACTTGGTCGTGCATAATGAGGGGAGAAGAAGGGCTCATCATATATATAGGTGGGAGGAAGTTACACTTTTTAAAATTTCCCATTTTGCCCTTTGTTCTTGGCATTTTTGTTTCTCCTTCGTTTTAACTCCTTTTTGAGAACCATCTTCTCCATTATAAAATTTAGGTTCCCAATTTAGAAAAATGCCTTTGGAATCACTCAAATTAGAGCTAAAACCTTCTTGAACGGATTCATCAAAGTTCGGGCACACCGACGTTGGAAAACGTCCACCAGAGGAGATTTAATTGTCCCGGGGCTTCCCATGGTTTTGAGGGCCTCTGAGAACCCCGGAGAACTCAAAATTTTCATTTAAAAATCCCTCTTGTATGAATTCCAAAAATTACCTGAAATTACGAAAATGCCATTACGTTTTGTAGGCTTTTCCTAAGAAATTGTTTCTTCATTCTAGCTCCATTTTTCTTTCCTTCTGAGCATGGAATTCTCATATTTAGAAGTCTAGAATGCTTCCCAAATTTTTTGGGACCTTAACTCCATCATCTCGGGGGACTTCCTTTTGCATCCGCTAAGTTTTGTTCGTTAACGGAGAAACTGTACGTTACATTTGTCACGTTTCCTCTGGTTTTCAGGGAACCAGATGTTACACTTTTTCTGCTAGTTAGAGACCCCCATAGTTGATTTATAGCATGGGCATTAATTTTGTGCGTGTTTGCTTAGAGTTTGAGGTGATATTCTGAAGTTTTTGGTGTGGGAACAATCAAATCTAAATTTGGTTCTAGTAAAAGTTGGGTAAGTGTTTTCTAAGTAGTCATTTGTAGTTTAACTCCTTGTGTAATGGGTTTCCTGATATAACTGATGATTAGAGATAATAATGGTTAGGTTTTGTGTCCATAGGTTGAAGTAGCATTTTGTTGGCTCTTAAAGAATTATCTATAAGTGAGGTAACCGAGGTACTGTTAAATTCTATGCATATGTCTACTTTAATTTTATATTTTCTATACATATGTGATTTTAAAAAGCATAATGAATGGTTAGCTATCTGATATATTATGGTTGGATTTTGTGAGTCCATGGTGGAGTTGTGGTGTGGCTGCCACTCATGCATTATGCTTCGATCCGACACCGGGTTGTGATCAAACCCTTTTATGCATAGAGCCCAGGTTGTATTCATTAGGAAGTTGGTGTAACATCTAATTTTCTAAAAATGAGAGAAAACATGAGAAACGTAATATACGGTTTCTTCGTAAATGAATGAAACTCACTGGATACAAAAGGAAGTCCTTCAAAATGACTTAGTTAAGGTCTTAAAAAATTAGGGAAGCATTCTAGACTCCTAAAAATAAGAATCCTAGGCTTAGATGGAAAGAAAAATGGAGCTAAAATGAAAAAATAATTTCTTACGAAAAGCTTACGAAACGTAATAGTATTTTCGTAATTTTGAGCAAATTTTGGAATTCACACAAGAGGGCTTTTTAAATGAAAGTTTTGAGTTCCTCAGGGTTCTCAGAGGCTCCAAAAACCATGGGAAACCCCAGGATAGCTAGAACTGTAACATTCGATTTTTTGAAAACGAGAGAAAATGTGAGAAACATAACGTACAGTTTTTTCGTCAATGAACGAAATTCACCGGGTACAAAAGGAAGTCCTCCAAAATGAGATAGTTAAGGTCCTAAAAAATTTAGGAAGCATTTTAGACTCCCAAAAATAAGAATCCCAGGCTTAAAAGGAAAGAAAAATGGAGCCAGAATGAAGAAATAATTTCTTACGAAAAGCTTACGAAACGTAATGGCATTTTTGTAATTTTGAGTAAATTTTGGAATTCACACAGGAGGATTTTTAAATGAAAATTTTGAATTCCCCAAGGTTCTCAGAGGCCCTAAAAATCATGGGAAGCCCCGGGATAGCTAGAACCCCTCCAGTGGACGTTTTCCAATGTCGATGTACCTGAATTTTGACAAATTCGTTCAGAAAGGTTTTAGCTCTGATTTGAGTGATTCCAAAGGCATTTTATTTAATTGGGAACTTAAATTTTATAATAGAAAAGACGGTTCTAAAAAAGGAGCTAAAACGAAGGAAAAACGAAAATGCCAAGAATGAAGGGCAAAATAGGAATTTTTTGAAAAAGTGTTTCTTCCTCCCTTATAAATAGGTGGCGCCTCACACTCTCCCTCACTTAGCTTTAGATTATTTTTCCCCAAATCAGAAGAAGAACCCTAGAAGAGTGGCACACCAAGGGAAGAAGAAAAGGGAGAGAAAATCCAAGCTTAAGGTAAGTTTCCATGGTAGTTTTTCATGCTTTTCTTCATTCATACCTCCTCTCCTCCCTTCTCCTTTATTTTCTTTGATTAAAATGAAGTTTATAAATCTGATTCAAGGAAGAAATTCAAGGAAAAATTTGGATTTGAAGAGAGGAGCTCAAAGAACACAAGATTCAAGTGAGAAAAAGCAAGAAAACAAGGTAATTTCTTTTCCTATGGTTGTCATCTTTAGTTCCCTTCTCCACCATTTTACCCCACTTGAGAAAACCCTAGGAGGAGATGATTTTTAGGTAGAACCAAGCATGAATCTAATGAAAAAGGGTGTGGAGATTAAGAATATGCAAAGAGAATTATCAAAAAACCATTAGATTTCAAGATGCAAATTCTAGGGTTTGTATGCACCGTCCAAAATCTGATTTCATATGATAATTCCTAGGCCTACTTAAGAGTTTAAATGAGCTCCTAAGATCCCTAAGATGCTCCCCACATGCTTCCTCCTTCAAGGAAACAAAGAGAATTCCAAGGAGGTCAAAAAGGGGCTATGTCTTGGGCAAGCATGGATGGAGTAGCTAGGGAGAGTTTTAAATTTTTTTTCAAGCCCATTTTTGTGTCATATATAATGGATGAATATGGGGGGAGTCCTTGGAAAAAATTTAGAACCCATGGAAAGTGAATTGGTGCCTTAGGTTCCATATTATGACCTAAAGAAGCAACATGAAGTTAGGCTCTTTGTTTTAATTATGTGATGACTCCAAGAGGTTTAAAAGGAGTCAAGAATTATATTTGAAAGGAAAGAATAGAGCTTAGAATTTATTTGAGCGGTTTTGCTTCATTAGGTACATTTATGGACCATAATGGAGTTTATAGAGCCATGTAGTGTCTAAGCAAGCATATGGCCTTAGAATTGAGTTCATGAACCTAATTATCTCCCATAAAATGTGTCTAAGCCAAGAGGAGTATCTCCACAAGTTTGTGGGTGTGTGGTCAAAGCAAGGGAGGGAATTTCAAAAGGAAAAATGTGTGATTGTGTGCAAGGTAGCTCTCTCCACCTTTTCTCATGCGTGGATGTATGCTTAGCTTGTCTTAGAATGTGTTTATGTGTATTTTCAAGTCATGAAAAGTGTGATAGCATGATTTCATATGCCATGTTTTTATGATGACATATTATGTTTCATATGATGTTTTGATGTGTGCTTGGGTTTGATTGAGTGTGGTGAGGCCAAGAACCCTTAACCATGGTGAGGATGAGCTAAGAACCCTTAAGATTGATTGGTTGAGACAAAACAAAGAGTCTCCCAAAAGCAAAGTGGGCTCCCAAAAGCATGGTTGAGTCCAAAAATGCATTAAAGAATGGGTGAGGCAAGTCCAATATCCATAAGAAATTAGGTGAGGCCAATCCACTTGCCTTTGTATGCTATGTATGATATTCTCAAGTGATGAACATGCTTCTTGAATGTTTGCACATGTCAACATGACTATACATGCATTCATGAGACTTGTTTGCATCCATTATGTATGATTGAATAGGAGATGAGCTATTGGGATTCTTTGAATCTCATTCCCTCATCTCCAATGATTTAATATGCTAGGTGGACTAAGTGGACAAGATAATCGAAGCCAATTACCTTGAAGGAAAGAGTTTGACAACAAAATGCCAAGTTTTTAGTTCTTAAGGCCATAATTGTGTTAAATGATGTAATCCAATGATATATGTGGTCTATGACCCCTGGGACATATGAAAGTATGATATTATATGATGTAGGAATGAAAGAATGTGTTATGTGAATGATGGAATGTAATTTGAGTATGTTATGGCATTATAGTCTCATGAATGACTTTATGGAAATATGCATATGTGTGGATAAAATGGCCAAAATGAGATGTATAGGGTTTGGAACCATTTGGGTAGCTTACAAAAGTCTTAATCATGCTTTTAGACTTGCCCAAAAGGTGCCAAACCCTAAGGAAAGCCATTTGGTTACTTTGGTACATCATATGGAGCCAAAATTGACCATAATGGAATCCTATATCACTTTTTGGCCAAATGACATCTTCTTGATCTAAGATTTGGCATGAATTTAGAGCTTGTTGAAATATTTTTTGGAAGCTAAAGATCATAATTTTTGGAGGTCTATAGAATATTTGATGAATTTTTAAAGTTGGCAATTTTTCTGATTTTGGTTTGCTGCATTATTTATTTGGTCTAAAAATGAAATCTATCACATAGGGCTCAAATGATGTCCAATTGCCACGAAATTTTATACAAAGAAACTAGATATTCATAGTGACTCTTGCCAACTAGAAGCACCTCATTTGTAGGTCTAAAGAGGGAGATATAAAGTTTTAAACATTCTATCTAGTATCAGGAGTTTTACCTGACCTGAGTTACTGTTCTATTGAATTTTGAGGTTTGGGCTGTCTAAGCTGGTCTAGAAATATTTTTTCCCTCTAGCTAACATCCACAACTTTTCATATTGGTATCATTTGAATAGATTGGATTTTTTTGAAATTAATTGGGCATTTTCAAAATTTGATGCATAAATCTATGATAGTTCCAAAAGGTAGTTTGACCTTTGGACCTTTTCGGATCTTAAACATTCTTTGTGATATATGTTATGGTATAAACATATTTTTAGTATAAATTAGACATTTGTAGCTTCCCAGAATGATCAAGAATACATTATTTTAATTTTTTTAGAATTAGTTATGATTTTTCAAATTTTGGTCAGAAAAGGGGCCAATTCTGGCCAAAAATGCACATGACTATTTTGAGCTTTCCCTTGAGTTCCATGAGTTGTGGGCCACATTTTATAATCCAAAAGAGTTGTATTCATATAATTAAATATGATAATGTATTGTATGAGCTCACACGATCCACATGACACTGAACAAAATTTTTATACACGACGCAACGCAAGAAATTGAATTATTTTAACTCCTTTTCTTGCTCCTTCATGGAAATTACGAATGTGAGACATGTAAATGTTGTGATATGAGCTAGAAATATATGGTGTTATAGTTGGTGTCATGGATGGGCCTTTCCCGATATTATTGGCCTTTAAATGATTGTTAGTATAGGATAGTAGTCATTGATAGCCTAATTATTTCATTTACTGATATGACTGATATGATTTCTGATGCTCATCTTAATTCATATATATATGTTAATTAAATTATAATATATGAATGAAATTTGCTTTAGGTTATTGAGATTTGCATCTCACCCCGTCTCATAGGCTAACTATTTCAGGTGAAGGACCTTTTAGTAAGGATAAGGGTAAGCAAGTGGATGAGCATCCATGAGCTGAAACCATATGTGGGGAAGCTGCACTTGGATTGACCTAACTTAGGATAGATGTTAATTTTTGTTATTCTTTTGTATAACATCATCATGTAATCATATTGCCAAGTGTAGGCATTTTGTGTTTTGTTAACCTATGATGTATCTAATAGGGAGTTAGGCTATACAAAATTGGTATATGGTGTATGTATTTATTTATATCTGATATGGAGCTTGCTTAGTATGAATGTATGACTTGACTCTTGAGAGCATGCTTTTATATCTCCATGAATGATAATATTACTTGCTTATGGATCTTACTGCTATCAATACTTCATGAATTTATTGATACATGATAGTTTGATGAGTAAGAATCAACCCCTAAGTCTTGAATTGGTAATGATAGGTATATTGGATAAACTAGGTAGAGAGAAGCTATTAAAGCCTCACAAATTAAGGTAGAGTAGCCTTAGAGTGTTGCTAGATGGAGAGTGGGAGTGTAGGGGATGAAACTTAAGGAAAAATGATGCAGAATGAGGTCATGCTACGGCCAAAATGGGTTAAGTTGCAGCCAAGTGTCAAGCAAAGGCATGGAGTGTTGCGGCACAAAATGAAAATGTTGCCTAAGGAGGGTAACAGAGAGCAATCTTGACATGGTGCAACACATTCAGCCTCAGCACAAGTTGGGGAAATTAGGGAATGCGTGTTCTAGTAGTTAGTTTCGTCATGGTGCAAATTGTGAAAATTGCTACAATAGCTCTAGGATACATTTCCACTACAGTAAGGGTCCAACTCACTGTAGCTATTGTAACACTCTAAAATTTAATTAAGGTTTTAATCATGGATCTAGACTAATTAAGAATAATTATTATGAAATAATTGGGCAAGTTATGTGAATGAGAATTATAGAGAGATAAATTATTAATGAGTTTGAGATTTAATTGGGTTAGAAACCTCATCTAGGCCTAAATTAAATTAAGTAGGCTATGGCTAAAGACTAATGAAGGCCCAATGACTATGAGTGCAGACCTAACTTCTTATTGTGAGACTTGGCCCAAGAGAAAGCACCTAGTAATTGCCTAATCTAATTTAGCGAGATAAAGGCCCAAGACCTAACTTACATGATCTCTTATAGTTGGCCCAACATTGATTATATAGACCCAAGTTAGAGTGACTCTTGAAATTTAGTCTAACCTAATTAGAATCCTATAGCCCAACTCATGAAATCTAGCCTAATAAGCATAAATTCTGAAACTCATGGATGTGGGCTTTTGGGTCAACCCATAACCTATATAGGGCCCAACTTAAATCTAACTAAACCCTACACACCTTCAGCCCTTCCCCTATTCTGCAGAAAAATAAAACATAAGAAGCAAATTCGGAGGTCTTTTAGATGCTAGGGTTTCCACCACCTTCTTGGCCCTATTTCCCCTATCAAACCAAGATTCAGCCAAGGTAAGTGTTATATAACTTGATCCTCTCCTCTTCCTCTACATTTTGACCTGATTAATTTTTTGTTTGGAGCATTTCACCTACATCCAAAATTTGAAACTTTGTTATTTGGTGTTTTCATGGTGAAATTTCAAAGGTTGAGGCTAGGGGTGTTCTTAGGTAAGTATAAACTCCTCATTTTGATGCATTTTCTACTAATTAGAGACCTTATAGTTGATTTATAGCATGAGCATTAATTTTGTGCAATTTTGCCTAAAGTTTGAAGTGATAATTTAAAGTTCTGGTCTAAGGAAGAAAAATTCAAAAATTAAGTCTCTTCGTGGTTGGGTAAGTGTCCCTTAGACAATTATTAATGGGTTAATTCTTTAAGCATTGGGTTATTGCCATAATTGATGAATAGGAATGGTAATGGTTTGATTTTTGGTGTTCATAGGCTAACAAAGCATTATTATCGGTTCTCCAAAAAATTGTCCACAAGTGAGGTAACTGGGATTATTTTTCTTAATTCCATGTACATGCTCATGTTAATATGATATTTATTATACATGCTTGATTTTGAAATGCTAAATGATTGGTTGACTACTTGAATTATGATTGTGATTGAACCTTGTGAGTCCATGATGGAGCTATGGTGCTGTTGCCACTTGTGCATATGCTTCCATCAGGCATCGAGTTGTGATCAGACCCCAGATGCATTAAGCTTTAATTATGCTCATTATGGAGTAAGTGCCGTTGACGGGCCTCTCCCGGTGTTATTGGCCATTAACATGTTATGTGTGATTGCTGGTATGGGACAGTAGTCATTAGTAGCTCAATGAGTGGATCATCGCATAACCCTCAAAATAATACTAGATTGATAAAATATGTAGCGAATGGCACAACCTAGGTCATCTCCCTTGGAATTGGCGTTCAATGTTTAATTGAGTTTTCCAAATCTTAAAGACTCTAAAATTTCTAAACTAAGGGGGTTTAAACTAATCTAAAACTGAATTGAATTAAAATTCCTAAATTCTACCTAATTGTATGGATTATGAATGAAAGATGGTCTTGTGACTAGCTTTGGATTCGTCCCTTGGTATCCACTATCCTTATCCTAATCTAATTGTGATTAATTCTGGTCTAAGAGTTCCTAATTATGTTCATAACAAATTATCTTGGGTAACCACTCAAGATTCAAGAGATTAATAATCCAACGTTGAATTGAAACCTCAATCCCGCATTAAACTGTCAATTCTTGTTTCTAAGATCAATGAACATCCAATTTGATTGATTAGCCTCTGAATCATCCTAAATATTTAATTAACTAACTAAACATTAAGGAATCCTCAAATTAAACATTCAAATAAATAATCTCACTCATATATTTTATCGAACACCTTCGAAGCATACATGGGAAATTCAGATAATATTGGAATTAATCATATCAATTAATCAACAAAAATACTTCCTAATTAGTGTCTAACCAGCCACTAATTATAATTACACAAATTCCCTATCAAATACAACTTAACCAAGACAATAAATGAAAGAGAAAAAGTGTAGGAAAAATAAGGAAATTCTTAGCCAAAATTCTGAATTATTCTTCCATGGATTTAAGCTTCTCCAAGAGCTTCCTCCTTGCTAGCCTCAAGATGAACTAAAGCTTCATGGGATGGTGGATGGATGGAAGATGGAATGGAGTGGAGATGAGAAGAGGATGGAGTGGACGAGTGAATGGAAGAATGAGTGGATGGATGGAGAGGTATATGGCATTGTTGGATGGATGCTTCCTTCCCTGGTGGCCGAATGAATGAATATATAGATGATGGAATGGAGTTGCGTGAATGGAATGGATTCAATGAATGAAGGAGGCGTGAATGGGCTGGAGTCTGGACAATGTGAATCAATGAAGATGCGTGAGATGAATGGAATCAAACATGAGTGACATGATGGATTGGATGAAGGCTCTCACGTGAATTTTTAATGATTCTACATGCTATTCATGTGCTTCTCTCCATGTGCTCAGC
Organism: Erythrophleum ivorense; assembly: GCA_026724425.1. Taxonomy (NCBI): domain Eukaryota; kingdom Viridiplantae; phylum Streptophyta; class Magnoliopsida; order Fabales; family Fabaceae; genus Erythrophleum; species Erythrophleum ivorense. Next base: position 128,638 of record JAIUCV010000980.1, read on the forward strand.
TTCTTCTTTTAATATATATATCACAAGCTTGCATTGCAGATTAGTGTGGGCCCCATTGAATATAATAATCCACTTGCTTCTTCACGTTATCCATGCAGCTCTTCTTCATTTTTCTCAAGCAGGGCTACCTCTTCTTCGACGTGGGATGCTTCCAATCTAGTTCAGCAGCTTCTTCGTTCATGCAAGCTTCAGCTCGATTATTTTCTTTTATCCCTCACGTACTCTATTCTCTTCATGCGTGTAGCCCGTAGCTCTTTTTCTTCTTGCTTACGTGCTGCTGTACCCATTTAATTCTTTCTCATGTATTTTCCTTCGTATCATGCAGCTTCATCATTCTCTTCTTTGCTTTATTATTCACGTGCCCAGCCTCTCCTTGAGTTTTTGCATTCTCCACGTCTCCTCCTTCAGCTCATTCATGTTGCTTTTACGTGTTTCTTTTTAAAATCTACACATGCTTCTTCTATGCTCTGTTTTCCACGTTGGCTGCTGTCTGCTTTGCTTTCAGCTCCTTTTGCATCTTCTTCTTCATGTGTTTCCTTCCTCTCTTCCTTGTTGCATGTTCTCCAGCTCTCAAGCTTCATTAATCACGTGTTCAACCTAGTAACTCTTCCAGCTGAGCTTCTTTTTGAAAGCTCCTTCAACCCGTAGCTTCTTGTCTCACATGCAGCTCTTCTTTTACGTATTCCATATTCTGTCTCTTCTCCACACTAAATCGTGGCTACTTTTCAAATCCAGACGCAGCTTTTTCACTTTATCCACGTAAGCTTCTGCATGTGTTCTGCTCAACTGGTGCTTCCTTGTGGAACTCGTAAGTCCATTTCTTTCAGCTGCTTCTTCTTTGTTCTACCTCTGCATGTGTGTGTTTGGCAGCCCTTTTCATCTCTCCTTCTTCAGCTAGCTTGAGCTTCTCTTCTTCATTCGTTTTCTCCAGTCTTGCAACATTGTTCTTTTGTTTACTTTCACATCAAGCCCATTCTTTAGCTACTATTCCATGCATTCTAGACATCATTCTTCCACATTCATGAGCTTGCATTGCTTCTTCAATGAATGGATAGCTTGGTTAAATGACATGGGATCCGTGGCAGCTTGAATATGTGGATGTATAATCTAAACCCAAGCTTGTTTCCACTTGGAATCCAAGTCTCCTTCTCCTTCACTCTGCTCGTGATATCCAGCCCGAATGAATGAAGAAGTTTCCTTCTTGTTTTCCTTCGTTCTTGAGCCATGCATGTGTTTGATGATCACGAGACTTCATGTAAGTGTGTGGGTTCCATGGAAAGTTCATTCAAGCTTTAATTGTCCATTGAAAATCTTGCACAAAAGAGTGGGAAAAATCAAATAGGAATTTTCACAAAATTTATTTAAGCTAAATTTATGCATTAAAATCCAATAATTTGTAAATTATTTCCTAAAATGTAGAAAATGGCTATTAAAACAAAATTCCAATTAATTAGACTCCTAGAACCATATTTGGAACTAAAATGTCTAAATTAAGGAGAAAAAAATGTATATAAATTATGCTTATCACTCAACTAGTTTATCTGTAAATTGAATTGATAATTTTGATATTGATGATATGAAATTACATTTGATTGATTAATTTGTGCATATATATGGAATTTGCCTCTTGTTACTAAGATTGCATATCTCACCCCGATTGTGGGCTAACATTTTTAGGAACCGGACCTCTTAGTGGCAAGGAGAAATTAATGAAAGCTTAGCATATGGTTTGGTAGCATATAGATTTAGAAACCTTGTCAGATTGTATTATGTAATTAGATTACTAGTTTTATATAATTGTTGCATTACATCATGAATTGCCAAGTATAGGGATTGTACATGTAATATAATTATCATGGAATTGAACATTATGGTTGTAATTGGCTAATAATGGATGAGTGACTTGATCTTATATGAACATTAAGCATTGGCCCTACGCTCTTTGTGGTCGGAACACTTTTGCTATCATTAAATTATGGAATTCTCTTATGTATCATAGTTTTGTGAGTAAAAATCAACACTGAAATCTTGAAGTGGATAATGATATATTAGCTAGGTAAATCAAGTAGATAAATGCCATTAGAGTTTCACAAATTAAGGGAGAGTGGTCCTAGAGTATTCCTAGAGTGAGAATTGGAGTGCATGGGAGGGAATTTGAGAGTTATAGGAACAGAGGGGAATTGGCTGCAGCTAAAATGGAATTAGTCAAGACCAAACGTGATGAAGTTACCCAGGGAAGGAAACAGAGAGGAATTGACCGTGACAAAGAGCAATGTTAGTTGTGGCGAAATATGAGAGGCAAGTCTGGTGGTGTTCCAAAAGGTAATTTGCCATAGCAAAAGGGGTATTTAGCCACGGCAAAATTTGCAAAATTTATGAAGGTGTAAGGAGTTGAAACCAAGAGTAATTGGCCATGACGCGAGAGAATTTAGCTGCGGTAAAGGTGTTTAATTTCTCATATGAACCTAGAAACTTTGGTTTTCTCTATGGAAATGATAAAGAATGATTTAGGAGCACTTGTAGGAGGTTCTTGTGAGTTGGAATTAATGGATAATAGGACTAAAAGCTTATAATTATGGGTTTGATTCCCTTATATGCATAAATGGTTATGAGTAATTAGTTAATAACTCTAACAACATCAAGGTTTAAATTTCCTCACCTTTTTCTAATGTAAGTAATCTCATATGACTTCAAACCTCAATTGATGATTATTAATCGTGTCTTTAACCTTAAGTACCATGATTAGAAGTTAGGGTCATCACAGCTATTGTCGCAACAAGATTTGAGAAAATGTGAGAAGTGAACCTAAGAGCAACTTCGCCGTGGTGTGAAAATCTTAGACTGTGACACAAGATGCGAAACTTGATTTTTAGGTTCCAATAACCAATTTAGCCGCAGCAAAGGTTCCCAAACTCTTATTTTTAACCTAGAAACCTTGAATTTCACTATGTTAATGTTGTTCAATGACTTAGGAGCCTTTATATGAGGTTTTTGTGATTGAAATTAATAGCAAAATGAATCCAAAGCCTTAAATGAAAACTATGGACACTTGTGGACTTGATTAGTTGTGGTTGTTTAGTTAATGACCCTAATGATATCAAGATTCAAAATTTTTTCACTTTCTCCTATTTTAATTAATCATAAATAATTTAGAACTTGATTTATTATTACTAATCATACTATTAATCCTAATTACCGTAATTAAGAATTAGGATTGTTACGCATTTTTATTAGGCACTTCATTAATACTGTATATAACAAATAATGACTAAAGAAGATTTTTAAAATTTTACATGTTAATCACTTACATTTACTTGGATCAATTTCAAACTGAGACAAATTTATCTGACTTATTCGAAGTACATATAGAAAAAGAAAAATAAATGACAACACTCATTAAAAAATAATTAATAAGAACATTGAATCACATGACATCCTACTTTTTTCTAGGTTTTTTTTCCTTATTTATTTACTTACTATCACAAATACTGTCAAATAATTAAAACTTAAACATATAAATTTTAGGAAAAATTTTGCCAAAGTTTTCTCTTATAACTGAAGCATTCAGGCCATCCAATGGCTACATAACAATATCTCCCATAGTTTTAGAAATTCAACAATACATTATTACTCATAATATCTAGACTACTGTACACTAAATACAATCAACTCATATCATAATCTTCTAAAACAAGAATTTGTCGTTATATGAACATTAGACTCTATTGCTTTTACATAACTTCCATAACTCACATCTAGTACAAGGAGTAAGTCAAAATTGTTTGAGATTGCCTTTTTAGGTATTGACCTTAATCAAACTTACTCTCCTATGTAATATACAGGAAGTGTTATCCTACCAAGTTCATCAATTTTATGAAAGGAAAGAAAAGAAAATTTTGCAAGTATCTTTTACTATTCAGTTCCTTTAATTAGTGATTCAATGTAACATTTGAGCTTAAATGTATAAGACAAGAATTAGTAAAACTAATTGTGACATCATATAAATTAAGGCTAAGTAAAAGTCACAATTATAATGACTAGTTATCAATTTTAATTATAAATCCCTTTCATTCAAGCATTTTATCAAGCACGTTATGTGCCCCCCTAAAGTAGTACCATAAAATAGACACGTAGTATTTAAACCTTTCCCCAAACAAAATTTTACTATGAATCACACTCTAAGAGATTCAAAGGAAACATATTAACTAACTAATTAATGAAAAACCCTTAAGTTATAAGTTTATTAACAACTTACCAAAAGAGGAAGAAAATGGTCAATCAAGCACAAAAGAGCTAAAAAAGAAAAGAAGGATGAATTTACCAAAATATGTGAAGTTTTAGAGCTCCAAAACCACACAAATCTACAACTCCAAGAACCCATGGTACTATTCATGCTACATTATGCAAAACATGAAAATGGGGCTGTTTTGATCAGTTAAAGACTTGGGTCAGCTAAAAGTGGCTTTTCCTAACTTATATAGTAAGATTATTAGCCAAAAATCAAGCTTTACTTGCACTTCCATGGCTAAATAGTTGCATAAAGAAAGTGATGGATAAAGCTTCATAGGTATGGCTCTCAAGGTGGTTAGATGAGTATAAATAATGGTGCATTACCCTTGGACAAATATGGTGGCAAAAAGTGAAAACAATAGGTAGCAAAATGGAGGAAGGTTACAAATTTTTTTTTTTGAAAGAGAGAAAGAGAAGGATATGAGGGACTAAAAAATGAAGAAACAAAAGGAAGTTTAGTCCTTTTCTTAGTCAATATAATGTCTGATTTTCTTTAAAACGTTAGAAATAAACCAATTATAAAAGAAAGTCCCCTAAATAGGAAAATTTGAAGCCAAATAAAATTATAAAAATAATCTAAAAAAATAAAAAATTAGAATTCAAGGTTTAAGATGTCCAAAAACTAAAGCTGGAATAGCTAAATAAAATCCGACAAAAACTAGTAATATTTTTGTAATTTTGGACACTTTTTAGAAAACTCAAATGAGAAATCTTTAAATAGAAAAATTAAGTTTCCTAGGGTTTTTAGAGGCCCTAAAAATCATATGAATCCTTAGAATGGTTCAAGCCCTCTAGTTTATATTTTAAAGCGTTAGTTGACCTGAATTTTGATCGGTTTGTTCAGAAAGGTTTTAAATCTAATTTGGATAAAACCAAAGGCATTTTATAAGTTAGAGGACCTAAATTTTATGATGAAAAATATGATTCTCAAAAGGGAGTTAGAATGAACCCAAATGGAAGGAACCAAGAAAGAGGATAAAATTAAATATTTGAAAAAGTCTTAAATGAGCCCGCTTATGTCTTATTTACATGTCCCACCTCTCCTTATCTCTTTACCGACTTTAGTTCTATTTCAAACCATGGGAGCGATGCACAAGAAGGGAGCAAAGGAGGGATGAAAAGCTTAACAAAAAGGTTAGGAAACTATGGTTTTTCATGCTTCTTCCTTCACTAATCTTATTCTCCTCATTCTTCTCTCTTTTTCTATGGTTTTAATGTTTAATTTGGAACTGTTTTGGGATTGGTTCATTAGAAGAGAGTTAGAGATTGAAGGAGAAGAATAAGGCATAAGAAAGCTCCTTGGAGAAGCATTCAATTAAGGTAAGAATCATGACTCTTGTTGCTTCTTCTTGGTTGTTCTTCACGGGGGGTAGGTTCAGCCAACTAGAGCCCACCTAGAAGGGAATGAGTTCTGACTAAAACCAAGCAAAGGAACAAGGGTTTTAGAGTGTGAGAATTAAAAATATGTAATTGGAATTGAATAAGAAGCATTAGAAATCAAATTGAAGAATCTAGGGAGTTAGTTGCACATTGACAAATATGAAGCTTCCTAGTGATAATTTAAGTTGTTTAAGAGTGTGTATGAGTTTCTAAGACACCTAGCAAGTCTCATATGTACCAATCCCCTAGAGAAAATTTGCAAAACTCCATGGGTCCATAACCATAGACATGTCTTAACCAAGAAGACTTGAAGTACCTAGAGAGAGTTTTAATTAATTTTAAGGCTAAAAAGGGACTAAATATGATTAATGAACATCAAAGGAAGCATTAGAATGAATTTAGGAATTATGGTTTGTGAGATGGAAGTGTAGGCTCCATTTTAAGACATAAAGAAGCAACTTTTATCTAGACTCATTGAATTGAAATTGTGATGGCTCTAAGGAGTCTAAAAAGAGTCAAGAGACTTGGATTGAATGGAAAATTGGAGCCAAGATCATGAACTCCAAGTGTTGTTTCATTGTGTCTTGTATGGAAACATAATGGAGTCATATGAGAGAGTAAGCATGCATAGAGTTTCTATAAAGGTAAAGCTTATTCCAATGATTGAATTATGTCTCATTTGATGTGTTTGGGCTAAGAGAATCAAGCTCCACCCAATTGCATGTGTTTGACCAAAAAGGGAAAGAAATAATTAAAGAGAAAAGCTTGTGTTATTACTTCAAGGTAGCTTTCTAACCTTTCTTACATGCATTATTTGGATGTTTGTTTGTCATTGAGTGCTTGTGTGTATATTTAAACTATGAGATATGTTTCTAGCCATTCGTTACTTGTGATGGTACCATTATACTTCTTGAAAGATGTTTATGAAAAAAATGTGGCTTGAATGGGTATGATTATGCCAAAAGTCTCTTAACATGGGTGAGGATGAGCCAAAAGTCTTTAGGAATGGGTGAGATAAAGCCAAAAGTCTCAAGAATAGTGAGACTAAGTCAAAATTTCTTTAAAAGTGGGTGAGGCAAATTCAAAAATCCTAAATAAATTGCGTGAGGTTAGACCAATGCCCTTGAAAGCCTATATTTTCCATGTATGAGTTTATATTGCAAGGAAAATGATTTATGTATGTTTATTAGGAGCTTATATGGCATACATGCATTCTTTGACATATAAATGCATCTTTTATATATGTTTGAAAGGGTAAAGAGCTATTGGGATTCTTGGAATATCACCCTTCCCCCATATACGTCTAACTATGTTTAAGTAAGCCAAGTGGACTAAGAAATAGAGGCCAAACATCTTGAAGAGCAAGACTTTGACAATGGAATAGATATTTAAGCATTTTGATGGCATTTTAATGTCATGATTTATAACCACATGATGTATATGTGATGTAAACCTTTAAGCATGTTCAAATATATGTAAATATGATGTATGTATCCATCTTAGAACCATATAAATGAATATGTGAGTTTTTAACATTATGTTGATGTGTTTAAATGCAAGTGACAAGGTGAGAATGAACTCCATGATGATGTAAATCATTTGGCATACTTCGATAGGCTGTAGTTATGCTTTTAGACTTGCTCAAGTGGTTGTGGAAAGATGAGAAAGGCATTTGGTGCATGTTAAACCCTTTATGGGCTTCAATTTTGACCATTCTTGAGCTGAACCAAAGTCTAACCAAATGAATAAGTTTTTGCATGAAATTTGACCAGAAAATAGGTCTTATTTAGATCTTTTCATAAACTAAGGATCACTCAATTTGGAGATCTAGAAAATTTATTATAATTTTTCAAAGTTGCCCAAATTATGCAGAAACTATCAATGGTACTGTTCATATGGTTAGTTTGTTTTCCTATGTCATTCATAGGACAAATGAAGTCCAATACTTATGAAATTTTATAGTATAAACTAAACATCATAAGCTTTCCACAGCCACTAAGAGCACCTCATTTGGAGTTATGTAGAGGGAGAAACAAATGTTTGAAGTTTCAAGTCCTATAGTTATCTGAAAGCAGACCTGATGTACTATTCTATTATTTTTTGTAGGCTAAATCCTATTGTCTTGGTTTGAAATTATTTTTATTTACTAGTAGCTTTCTAGAAAGCTATCATATGCATGATTTTGATTTTTCTAGAATTAGTTATGAATTTTCAAAGTTCAAATCAAAAACTTGGAACACCAACCCGTGAGCAAATTTCTGGTTTTGTGAAATATAGTTCCAAATCTAAGATTCTTGAGATGAATTGTGATGTTTTTGATATGAATGGATATGTTATGGATGGAAAATAAAATTTTTAAGTTCACATGATCCCTAAAGCCAAGAATAATGTAAATTGGTTCTCAATTACGCAAATTCCATCTACACGAAGTGCCTTTTTCATGGAATTGTATTAAGATAAGCCTATGTAATATAACTTAAAGGCTAGGAAGCTAAGGTATTATAGTCAAGATGCAGATGAGATTTTTTTTTTTAAGTGGCAAGTTGGTAATAATGGCAAAGCAAGTAAGAGGAATGATGAAGGAAAAAAAAATAAAACAATTGGTCTTGCCAACTATAAAACATGTGTCCTTATATTGTAACCCAACATGTGAATTGCCTAAAGCTTCAATCTACATTCCCCTAATTAAAATTAAGCCTATGTTCTATTTTGGGTTAAAATAATTAATGACACCTCTATTCTTCCTTTGCCTCCAATTTACTAAATTTTTTGGGTCTATCATATGTAGTGAAAAAATTGGCACAATTTACAATTTAAATCCAATTTCTAAAAATATTTTTCAATTTATTATTATAATTATTATTGTTATTATTATTGTTACTACTACTTTGACACTTATATCCATCATATTTCAAGTTATTACAAATGATCCACTATCTCCATGGAAGGCTGTTGCTGTGGTGCTGGTTCATTCATGAAGATGGTGGAGGCTGGCTAGTGTGGTGGCTTCGTGGCTCTCCATTGCTTTTTGGTGTGGTGAATTTATGTGTCAAAGGCAAAATGCAAAAGAGGAAAGGGTCAAGGGTTGTGAACTTGTGATGTGCTAAAGGAGTTTTGGTGTGATAAAATGCAAGGATTCATGTGTTTAATTTATTATAAATAATGATTTTAATAATAATTAATTTAACTTTTTAGTATATATTATTTTAATAATTTGATATAAAATTTTGTTGAATTTTTTATATTGAAAACAAAATTAGATTTTTAACTTTCATCCTTTATCATTTATTTCAATTCAACATTCAACTAAGATATTATTTTAATAACCCCAAGACAAATGCCAAAATAGTTCTTTAAAAAATTTTAATCTTCAAAATTTCTCTAAAATTATTTTCTAACTTAAGTAATTTATTTTATATTAATTATTTTTTAAATTCCCTACTTAGATTTTCAACTATTAGGAATCTCATTATAAGTTAAAATTTCAAGGTTTTATAGAAGTATTTCCTAAAATATTATTATTAATCCAAAAACTTGGATTAATTCTTTAAAATTTATTTAACCTATATATATCCATAAGCTAATTTCATTTAGATTGAACAAATTACTTTTCTCAATTAAATCTTCTTATTTAATCTAAATTATCTCTTTTGATCTAAAATAATGACCAAGTGCCCATTATATTTTATTTTTTAAGGGTTAATATAGGATTAACTTTTATAGGACTCACTCTAGCTGATTCTTACTCCATCCCCCACATGCAAACTTGGAGAACCATCAATGGAAGCCTTCACTCTCTCACAACGTCGTTTTTCTGTTCTTCATGCACTGAGCATTTGTGTAAGTGAGTAGGGGAGATGGTTAGGCGCTTAAGTGACAGACAGGTCATATGTAAATGGGTATGGATCACGGTTAATGTCGTTTAGGTGTTTTTGGGCCCAATAGAATAGGTTTTAACATTATACTTGGATTTTTATTCCTTTTAAAAGCTTGGCTCATCAAAATAAAAATTGTTTTTTTGGTTTATGTTTTATTTGTTTTATTAATGATTAGATAATTCATAAAAGTAGATAAGGAATAAATAAATTGAGACCATTAATAATTCACATATAAATAAAATCACATATTAAATTAATATTAATTTTTATGAGATACTTATTAAAATTTCAATAAATATAGTATAAAATTTACTTCATAATTATCCTTTTAATTAGAAATTAAATAATTATAATAGAATTATCTATTTAATTTATTTATTTTACTTATGATTAGATAACTCACAAAACTAGACTAAGAATAATTAAAAAAGAAACTATTAACAATTATTAAAATAAATGAAAAATAATTTATATGATAAATATATCCTTTGAGATTATTTAAATTAAATTAATATTGATTTTTATAAGATAGTTATCAAAATTTCTATAAATTTTTTATAATAAAATTATCTATTTGGCTTATGTTTTATTTTTAATAAAGGTGGGTTATTAGAAATTTACACAAAAATATATTTTTTTAAATATGTTAAATATATTCTTATTAAAAAATAAAGGAGTAGAGAAGAGAGGCCTCAACCTTTGCAAGATGACCTAATAAAGATAGTTTTGAGTAGGTAAGATCTTTCTTGAATCTTCTATGTTCATCATTGTGAAAGTGGCGATCATGGTGGTGAGCTTGGACCATGTGAAGAACTAAAGAACTGAAGGAGGGTGTGAGACAACAAAATAATAAAGAAGCAGATTTGATATGTTATGGAGAAACGTGCAATATTTATGGTTCTAATTTCTTATTCAAATGGAGATATGATTTGATTTTGTTAAAGTTCTGACTTTTTATTCAAATGTTTTAGTTAATACATTATTTTTTATTTTCTATTTCTAATAAATTTTTTATTAAAATTTTGTTATATTATTTTTTAACTTTTTTATTATAAAATTTTTTATAAATATAGATAATTCTTTTTTTATGAAAATAATTTATTAGTACTTCTTAATTTTTTAAGAAATATGAAATTAGTTATAAATATTTAAAATTTATTAGTAATAAGAATATATTTATATTACATATTATAATTTATATGTTTTTATATATGCAAAACTTTTGGTGACGAATTTGGGTCGCCACTAAAAATGATTGATTTTTTAGCTACTTAAAAAAATTCAAAATTTTAGTAACTTGGTCACCACTAAAAGTTTTACATATTTACTCCCAAAAAAAAATCACTTTTAGTGGCCATATATATATGTAGCCACTAAAAGTCTCTTTAATAATGACCTAAAAGTTTTGCATGTTTTTTTTGGCAAATTTATGAAAAAGAAATCACTTTTTATGGCGATATACATATGTTATTACTAAAAGTCACTTTTGCCACTAAATGTTTTCTCTTTTTTTGACAAATTTACACCAAAAAAACTACTTTTAGTGACAACTTATATTTATCGCCACTATAAGTTTTTCATTTTTTTGGGACAAATTTATGCCAAAAAATATTTTTAATAGTGACATAAGTATGTCACCACTAAGTGTCACTTTTAGTGGCTTTTGTATTTTTTGGCAAATTTACGCCAAAAAAATCATTGTTAGTGGCACCAATAAAGGTCACTTTTTTCCATATTTTTTTTTGTAAATTTACACCAAAAAATCACTTTCAATGGCAATATACATTTGTTGCCATTAAAAGTTTTGTATCAAATTCTTTTTTGGCAAATTTATGCCTAAAAAATATTTTTAGTAGCAACATTCATATGTTGCTACTAAAAGCCACTTTTAGTGGTGTCCTAAGTTCGCTACTAAAAGTTTTACATCTTTTTTGGCAAATTTACACCAAAAAGAATCACTTTTTATTGGCCCCCTATGTCACTACTAAAAGTGAATTTTCTGTGTAAATTTGCCAAAAAAATATGCATAATTTTTAATAACATCTTTTTTTTGCCACTAAAAGTAACCTTTAGTGGCAATATTGTGTTGCTACTAAAAGTTTTAGCACAAAAATATTTGTAAAAGTTTTAGTGACAACAACACGTTGCCACTAAAAGTTATTTTTAGTAGCAACATTTTCTTGTTGCCACTAAATATGTTTGTTGAAATGAAGAATAGTATTTAGTCACAACTTTTAGAAATGACTTAAGTTTGTCACCTCTAAAAGTGAACTTTTAGTGATGACTTTCTTTGGTTGCCGCTAAATATTGTCACTAAAAATATATATTTTTTGTAGTAGAATAGTAATTTGATTTGAATATTATGTAAAAAATATATATGTACATATATAAGGATCATGGCAACAAGTTTGCTATTAGAATCCCCATGAGATTAGCAATAGAAAATGAGGGAATAAAATATCTTAAATATGGATAACTTAGGGAAAAAAATAGAAATTTAAATAGTTGACATTACTAGTAGAAAATCAGAAAATTATAACCTAGGTTGAGATACACAAGATTACCAACACTCCCTTTCAAGTTGGGGAGTAGATATCCAACACGCTTAGCTTGCTAATTAGTCCTTTGAATTTGACTTATGACAGGGCCTTGGTTAAGAGGTCAGCCACTTCATTATGGGTTGAAGTGTAGGTCAACTAAAAAATCTTAGCTTTAAGTTTCTCTTTCATGAAATGACAATCAATTTCAATATGCTTGGTCCTATCATGGTGCATTGGTTTTTCTTTTTAATAATACTTATCATTGTCATATTATCACACAGTATCTTTATAAGTCTAGCCCTAGGAATTCTTAATTCATCCATTAATCTTTTAAGCCATAGAACTTCACATATCTCATAAGCAAGGGCTTTGAATTTAGCTTCTGCACTACTTCTTGCTACCACTACTTGCTTTTTATTTCTCAGTATAATCAAGTTTCCTTCAACAAAAGTGTAATATCCCTAAAGTGGATCTTCTGTTAGTAACAAAACTTGCCTAATTTGCATCAATGAAGACCTCCATTCCTCTATTATCATTTTTCTAGAAACATATTCCTTTGCCATATCTCAAAATTCTATACATTGCCTCTGTATACTCTTTTATTGGCTTGTTTATAAATTAACTCACCACACTTATAGGAAAGCTGATATCTAGTAAGGTGTTTTCTTGTTCAAGCCCAATCTTGTATGTAGATTCCATAAGAGTGTCCACTAGTTTGCACCCAAGCACGATGGTTTCCTCAAGGTGATCTAAAGTATATTTTTGTTGAGAAATTGCAATTCCATTTTTTAACCTCATCACCTCTATTCTTAGAAAATGCCTCAACTCCCTAAGATTCTTTATTTCAAATTCTCGAGTGAGAGCTTCCTTTAACCTCTTGATTTTGTCCATGAAGTCTTCTATAACAATGATATCATCAATATATACCATAAGAATAGTGAATTTTCCTTCAAGAGAAAACTTTAGAAAAAGTGTATGATATGCTTATCCTTACACATAGCCATAGCTCTTTAAAGCTTTTGTGAACTTACCAAACTAAGCCTTTGGGGATTATTTAAGTCCATACAAGGATTTGTTCAACTTGCACACCTTATTTTCATTGTCATAAGAACCAAAGACAAGAAGAATTTCCAAGTGAACCTGCTTTTCAAAATTCTCGTGCAAGAAAAGCATTCTTTACATCCAATTAGTGAAGTTGCCAATCCAAAATTGCTGTCAATGATAACAATAATTTGATTGGGTTGAATTTGGTAATAGGTGCAGATGTTTCTTGGTAGTCTATGTCATAGGTTTAAGTAAACCTTTTAGTTACCAATCTAGCTTTATGACAATTAATACTTCTATATGGGTCGTATTTAATGGTGAAGATCCATTTGCAACCAGCTGGCCTTTTTCCTTCAGGGTGATTTATGATTTTCCATGTCCTATTCTTTTTTCAAGGCTGACATTTCTTCATAAATAGCTTGCTTCCATTCAAGTATACTTAGAGCCTCCTAAACATTTTGAGTTATCTTTTCTATAAAGATACTAGTTACAAAGGCCTTACATTTTAGTGAAAGTCTATTATAACAAATGAAATTGCCAATGGGGATAAAGCACAAGACCTGATTCCTTTCCTCAAGGAAATAGGAATATTTTATAACACCCCAAAAATAATTAAGGTGTTAATCATGGATTTGGGTTAATTAAGAATAATTAATATGGGATAATTTGATAAGTTACGTGAATGAAAATTTTAGAGAGATAAATAATTAATATGAGTTTGAGATTTAATTGAGTTAGAAACCTCATCTAGGCCTAAATCAAATTAAGCAGGCCATGGTTAGAAACTAATGGAGGCTCAATAATTTTAGATGTAGACCCAACCTTTTAATGTGAGACTTAGCCTAAGAGAGCACCTAGGGAGGGCCCAATCTGATTTAATGAGATAGAGGCATAAGACCTACCTTATATAAGCTCTTATAAATGGCCCAATAACCCTTGTGCAGACCCAAATCAATTGAGTTCTTCAAACTTGGTCCAATCCAATTAAAATTTTGCAGCCCAACAAGGTATAAATCAGAAACCCACTTACAATTGGATCTTTGGATAAGCCCATAACCCATTTAGGACCAAATTTAAACTCAACTAAAACCCTAAACACATGCAGCCCCTCCACACTTTGCTAAAACACAAACACAAGAGGCATTTTCGCACCTTGAGAGGGAGGCTAGGGTTCTAAGCAAGAAATCTACCATTTCTCACTTCTAAGCTAAAATCAGCCAAGGTACTTGTTATATAACTTAATCCCCTTCTCTTTCTCTTCATTTTGGCTTGATTAGTTTTTCATTTAGAGCATTTTCACCATACCCCAAATCTAAAATGCAGTTGTTTAGGACTTGCTTGGTGAAATTTCGTAGGTTAGGGCTAAGGGTGTTATTAGGTAAGTATAAATTCTTCATTTTGATGTATTGTCCATTGGTTTAAGACCCTCATAGTAGACTTATAGTATGAGCCTTAATTTTGTGCAAATTTTCTTAGGGTTTGAAGTGATATTTTGGTGTTTCTAGTCTAGGGAAGGCAAAACTCGAAATTTGAGGCTCTTGGTAATTAGGTAGGTGCCCTTTAGGTAACTATTGGTAATTTAATTCTTTGAGCATTGGGTTGTTACCATAAATGATGAATGGGATAGTAATGATGTGACGACCTTATCTTCTATATATGGTAATTATGGTTAAATACACAATTAATAATTAATGATCAAGGTCTGGAGTCATTACAATTTATTACCTTATGAAAATATAAGGAAATTTGAACCTTGATGTTAGAGTCATCACTAAACAATCGCAAATGTGAGAATTTTCATAAAAGAAATTATACTATCATGAGGGGTTCGTGATTCATCCATTCATCAGTTTCAACACACAAAAACCTCCCACAAGTGTTCCTATATCATTTCTTAGCATTACCGTTGAAGAAATTGGGAATTCTAGGCTAAAGGTAAGAGTTTGGGGACCTACGTCATGGCCTCAACCTTTTGCGCCATGGCTAAGTTACTCTCGAGAACCATTGGGCAATTCACGTGAAATTCGCCACGGTTGAAATGCCTCTTAAGACTACTGTTCAAAATTCCACGATTCTCGCCTCGACGAAAAACTCTTAAGCCACGGCGAGGCTCGCTACTGGACACTCCTGACCTAGTTACCTCGACTAACACTGCGGTGGTACATGTTGTGCTATGATGAGGTTTCTCTCTACCATCCTCCTGGATGTCTTTTTTCGCACTGAGCCATGATAAGATTCCTCAAGCCGCAGCGTTCCTCGCCACTGTTACTCTCCAGGCCAATTTTCTTCCCTTGTGCTGCGGCGCCCTTCGCCTCTGTCACTCATTTAGCTGTGGCGGGGCCTTTTTAGCCGCGGCGCAACCCTTGATGCAACAGCATCTCCCAAGTTTCATCCTCTACTCTCCAAATCTCTTTCTAGGGACTCTCTAGGACCACTCTCCCTCCATTTGTGAAGCTGTAATGGTGTTTATCTATTTGATTTACCTAGTTAATCTATCCTTATCCATTCCAAGATTTAAAGTATTGGTTTCTACTCACCAAGTTATCACACATAAGCAAAAACCATAATTTAGTGACAGCAAATGTATTCTAGCCACAAGGTGCATGGGGCCAATGCTTAATGTTCATACAAGAGCAAGTCGTTTATTCATTGTTAGCCAATTACAACCAAAATATTCAATTCCATGATAATTAAATTACATATACAGTCCTTATACTTGGCAATTTATGATGCAATATAGCAATGATACAAAATTAGTAATCTAGTTACAATACAATTTGACAAGGCTTCCA
The DNA here is from genome assembly GCA_026724425.1 of Erythrophleum ivorense. NCBI lineage: Eukaryota > Viridiplantae > Streptophyta > Magnoliopsida > Fabales > Fabaceae > Erythrophleum > Erythrophleum ivorense. The sequence goes on from JAIUCV010000980.1 coordinate 144,562, forward strand.
AACCTATATGCTACCAAACCATTTAATAAACTTTTATTAATTTTCTCCTTGCTACTAAGAGGTCCGGTCCCTGAAAATGTTAGCCCACAACGGGGTGAGATATACAATCTCAGTAATAAAAGGAAATTTCCATATATACGTACAAGTTAATCAATCCAGTGCAAATTCATGTCATCAATACCAGAATCATCAATTTAATTTGCAAATGAACTAGTTGAACTACCAATGACTACTGTCCCATACCAGCAATCATACACAACATGTTAATGGCTAATAACACCGGGAGAGGTCCGTCCACGACACCTACTCCACAATGAGCACAACCAGGGCTCAGTGTATCTAGGGTCTGATCACAAGCCGATGTTCGATCACATCACATGCATGGGTGGCACCCGCACCACAGTTCTACCATGGACTCACAAGGTCCAATCACAATAACAATTTAAGTAATCAACTAAGCATTTAGCATTTCAAAATCATATATGTGCAAACAATATCTGATTAACATGAACATATATATGAAATTAGAAAATTAACCCCGGTTACCTCGATGAAGCCAATTACTCATCCTCTAGGTATCATCATGATTCAAAGCACACTAGGCCTAATATAAGCATAATAATCATTATTCAACTACCATTAGTAAGAAATTTCCCTATCTATAGATTAATCTTAATAAGAATACATTAAGAACTTTTTACCCAAGCTTCCTAAGGGTCTACTGCACCAATTCAAGGTCACAACAATAAAAACTCACAATAGGTCATTCCTAACATCTTCATTTTCGCACATGTAAAAGTCATGCACCAAAAGTCAGTCCAAATGATGGGAATTTAGTACATACATCTCATAAAAGGAGAGAAATCACTTACCCATACATCTAAGAGGTTAAATAGATTGAGTTTAACCTTAACTACTAAGAACACACCATGAGATATCCCCAAATTCGGATTTGAGTCATCAAGCCCAGAAAATTTAGTTTTTCATTATTATCTCCTTGTAATTTCGCACAATAGTAGAACCCATTATGATAATCAATTCTTAGGGGCATTTTCCAGCAAAGTAATACACAAAATGGAAAGGAAATGCTTACCTAATCATCCCTCTAACCTCTAACTCTGAAAATCTTGCAACAATCATCCAAGAACCATATTCTATCCTAAGAAGAGATGAAAGATTCTTAAAATGACAAACCAATAGGACCAAAATGAAGAGGAGAATGAGAGGGACATGTTTTATATAGATTATCTTGGCCAAATCTTCCCCTAGAAGTGAGAAATGGTGGAGGAATGCAGAAAACCCTAGCCTCCTTTCTTCCTATGCGAAAATGGAGTTCTTCCTTGCCTAAGATTGAGTTGGTCTACAGAATAGAGGGTAAGGGGCTAAATAAGTTAGGGTTTTAAATGGGTTTGGGCCAACCCTAAAGCCCAAAATCCACTTAGGTTCAGATATGTGCTTATTAGGCTATAAGTTTTATGGGTTTAGTTGATGAAATGAGAGTTGGGCTCTCAAAAAATGAGATTGAACCTTCTTACCAACTAGAAGTGGGCTTTCTTACTTGGCTCATGGCAAAAATACATTGATCATAGGGCCCAAATTAAATGTCTAACTCCCTTTAGTTAGTTCCTTAATTAAACTCATAACCATAATTAATATATATCCACCAACAATAATTAGACATGATTATTAGCTCAAAATGTCTAAAATAAATTCATTTCTTTAGAAGCCTTATTTTCCTTATTTTTCCCAAATCCTTGTATTAATTCCTTAATTCACTATAATCCTTATTAATAAATTCTAGGGTGTTACAAATGGACTGATATAAAATGATAATTTTCTGATATTATGATTACAGGAGGATTTTGATACTGTTGTTAGCTTCCCAACTTATCTACAAGTGAGATAACCGGGGTTCATACTAATTCTATGCATATGTCTATTTTAATTTTGTATTTGCTGCATGATTATGATTTTGATGCTAAATGAATTAGTTGGCTATCTGTTATATGTGATTGGACCTTGTGAGTCCATAGTGGAACTGTGGTGTAGCTGCCACCCATGCATGTGTTTCGATTAGGTACCAGGTTATAATAAGACCCCAGATGCACTGAGTCCTAGTTATGCTCATTGGGGAGTAGGTGCCGTGGACGGGCCTCTTCCGGTGTTATTAACCTTTAACATATTGAATTGTGATTGTTAGTATAGGATAGTAATAATATATTGCCTAATTATTTCATTTACTGATATGGTTGGTACATTTTCTAACGTTTATATGAAATCATGCATGTATGTTAATTAAACTGGAATATATGAATGAAATTTGCCTTGGTTGCTGAGTTTTACATCTCACCCCATGTCATGGGATTATACTTTTAGGTAAAGGCTCTCGGGTAAGGATAAGGGGAAGCAAGTGGATGAAAATCCATGAGTTCCAACCATGTGTGGAGAAGGCTACACTTAGACTGATTTAGATAAAGTAGATGCTAAATTTTGTATTCTTTTTGTAAAGCATCATCATGTAATCATGCTGCTAAGTGTAGGTATCTGTATTTTGATCACTTAGAATGTATCTATTGAGGAGTTAGGCCTCATTTTGGTTTGGTATTGGATATGTGAACTTATAACCTTTGTTATGAACTATGTTAAATCTATGATATAGTTTACTATTTGGGAAATGTAATTATATGATACATTGGATGTAAACCTAGACTAGTGATGCATGAAATCTCTAATGGAATATGTATTTGAATGACAATTGTTAATAGCTTATAAAATTCTTGCTATCATTAATCCATGAACTTGCTAATATATGGTAGTTGGATGTGTAAGAATTAACACTTAAGACTTGGATTGGTAACAATAGATAAGCTGGGTAAATTGGGTAAGGGAAAGCCATTAGAGCCCTATAATTTAATGTAGAGTGTCCCTAGGGTATCACTAGGGGGAAAATTGGAGTGTATAAGATAAGTTTCAGAAGTGGTAGGATCAAAAGGCATTTCGCTGTAGCCAATAGAGGCGAAGTCACCCAGGGAGAGTACCAGAGAGCAATTTGCCATGATGAGAAGTGGAATTAGCCACGATAAAATGTGAGAGGGCAAACTGGAAGTCATCTAAAGAGTAATTCGTCACGGCTAAATGGGAATTAGCCGTGGCGAACTTTTATGAAAATGTGTCAAGCGTTCCAGAAAGGAATTAGCTGAGGCGAATGGGGGAATTGGCTGCAGCCAATAGCGAAAGGCGAGTGAGGTAGGCTCCAGGCGGTCTCCTCGCCGCGGCACCATGTAGGCTAGTCGCAGTGAAGCTCTAACTCGCTACGGTGATATAAAGGTGAACTTGAAAGCAATTGGCTATGGCGCAAGGACATTTAGCCGCAACTAACGGTCCCAAACTCTTATTCTAACATAGAAACCTTGGTTTTTCCTATGGCAACCTCAAGGGATGGCTTAGAAACACTGGTAAAAGATTTTTGTGAGTTTGAATTAATGGGTAATAGAATCAAAGGCTTATAAATGAGTGTTTATTTCTTTTGTGTATATGAATGTTTGTAATTATTTGGTTGATGACTTTAATAAAATTAAGGTTCAAATTTTCCTGCATTTTTCGAATGTAATTAGTCGTAATGTTTTGTAACCCTGATTTATGGTTATTAATCGCATATTCAACCTTAATTACAACGATTAGAAGTTAGGGTCGTCACATATTTAACTTACCATCATCAATGCTTGGACCTGGAATGGATATTTAGTGCTTTCCTTGAAGTGTGTTAGGTTCTACCTCATTATCTTTCCTTCTTCTTGAGTAAATTTGAAGTTCTTTCTATTTTGAACTTTCAAACTCCTTATTTGCCACAAGTTTCGATAGGTTTAAGGGCTTAACTTTGGGTATAGATAGTTTGGATAGATTTATGGGGCTTAGGTTTAGGTATAGATGGTCTGGACAGACTTGAAAAAACTTATGATTAGTTTTTCTTTTCAAAAACAATCCCATAGTAGTCCACACCCTTTAAAAAAATTGACAACTAATTTAAAATTTAAAACTCAATCAAATTAATTGTAAATTGATTAATTTATTTAAGTAAATTGAATTGTTGGGTTTGGTTATAAGTTAAACCATGGTAAGCGACTCATTTTCTAACAACACCTATCTATAACACACAACTCCCTTACTAGGTTTCAAATTTTACCAATAACTTTGATTATAACTTCCTTAATAGCAAAACCAATAAGCCAACACTTAAAACATTTTCCATAATATCAAAATAGTGTGATGAATAATGTCTTTTATGGTAACTTGGGATGAATTTAGCAAAATAAATTTAAGATAAAAGATCATACTTGGTGTGACTCTTTTATAGGCTATTATGTAGAGTAGTTACTAATTTGCATTTAATGAGGTAATAGTTACCAATCATTTATAAACATTTTTCAAAGACCATTGAGGAGACATCACGACAATTATAAGCTTCTAGAAAAATTGCCTACAAGCCACTTTCAATGGCTACTTGTGGATGGGCTAAAGAATTGAACTGCCCAATCATTGGGCTTAGGTATGGGCCCGGTTGTCCCCCGTTGTGGTGAGGTAAAACTTTTGTAGATTATTAATACTTCTTAACAATATAGAACTAATATTTATCAACTATTTCAAAAAGAAAAAAAAAACACTAAGATTTAAGTTTGATCATCACAATATGTAATTGACTATAAAAATAAACCATTCACCCCTAAAAAGTGATGATACTTTGACTCCAAATATATCATAAACTCTAGTTATGGCTTAATAATTCTTAAACATAGAATAATTTGTTATTAAATATTTTCATGTTCAATTGTTTAAAATACAAACTTTTTTTATAATTAATAGCTCTTAAATGGGTTAATTAATTTTTTATATAATTAATGAATATACTTATAGTAATAATTCTAATAAAATGAACAAATTATTGTTCTATATTTAATAATATTATATTATAATTAAAATTCAATGTAGCCGGATTTATAATATTATCATTCTCAACTAAAATCAAATATAAAAACCACACCAGCATATATGTGAGTAGACAAAGTATAGTCATATGGGCAGAATATGCCTTGACTAAGTATATATTCAATTCGTCTAATATCTTTTAAAAATATTCAACATTAAAAGTTGAAAAAACATTTTTGAAATATTCCATTTTCCTCTATAACAAAGGTCCAAAATCATATAGAAACATTACATGTAGATCCTCTCAATTTAAAAAGGTTACTACATAATGTCAATTAAGTGAAATCTAGACCCTCTCAATTTAAAAAGGTTACTACATAATGTCAATTAAGTGAAATCTAGACCATTCAATGAATCAACAACTCAAGGGTTTGCCACGTTGCCCTTTCTTACTCAAAAAACACAGTTTCAAGGATGCTCAAAGCGCACCGCTCTTAGAGGCTGAAACACATCATTCGATGAGCTTCACCAATTTCACCATAGCTAGAAAAAGCACAATAGGTAGCTGATTGGATTGGATTTACTTTTGAGAATGCAAAGCAGCAATTCATTCTTTCTTGAGCCGCAAATCATCAAGCAACTTTTGTGCAAAATCTGATCTCTTAGCCATAAAATCATGCTGAACTTGCACATAAGATCAGAAACGTACAAACTTGCGCTGAACTTGCCTGAAATCGTGCCGTGAAATCACAAGCTTGCAAGCGAGTTTGTGAGTTCCTATGTTGCTTTCAAATGGTTATCCCATTTAGTGGGTTAGCTTCTTGATCTTCTCTGTTGCTGTTGAGAGGATCTACTTCAGAGGGGAAAATCAGGCTAAGAGAATTCATCTTCCTTGTTATCATCAAGAGGGAAATTAGGCTGAGAGAAACCAAGGGAAATTGAGAGAAGAAAGTCGTCTTTTCGGGATGAAAATGGTGAAATTCATCGAACGGTACATTTTGGCCTTTCAGAACCGTGCCTCTTGAATGGCCTTGAAATTGTGCATTTTAAGTGAGAGCAACATGGCATATGCTTAAGCCCGTTGATTCATCAACGGTCTAGATTTCACTAAATTGATGCCGTGTAATGACCCGTCTGGTTGTTGAGAGGATCCTAACGCAAGCTGGCTCATCTTTAAGGTTGTTTAAGAATCTTCTTGTTTTAAAATGGAATACATGGAACAATTTTAAGTTGTTTCCTATTTTTTCTTTTCATATTTCTCATCTCAAAAATATGGAAAAAATAATTTTTTAAAATAAATTTAAAAATTGACTTAAGTAACATTTATATTATTTTTATTTTATAATATTATGGATTTATGATTACTATTTAATTTATATATTTTGATATATTGAATTATATTTTAAATATGGACAAGTCAAGTCTTGAATTTAAAATCTTCAAATCAATTTTTTAATGCAAACTCTGTACTTAATTGCAGGTTTCTTTTTCTAGGTCAGTCAGTGGTGTTTTCTCAATATTTGACCAAGTTCTTCCGATCAGGTGTTACTTAGGTACTTCTCACTTTATGTTGGAAATTTTAGAAGGGGATGAAATGAGGAAGAAAATGATGGGATGAGAAGGAATGGATGGAACGGAGAAAGCTTATTTTTTACTGTTTAGATAGTTATTGAGAAAAATAAAAAATAGAAATAATAATAATAATAAGTAAAATTACAATATAACCCTAATAATTTATTTATCAATTTAATTTATAGGATAAAATAGTAAAGGCAATAAAATAAAATAAATTATTCTCCTTTACTCACAATTTAAACAACAAAAAGTAAAGGTTTGAGGGGGGGAAATGAGAGGATTCTATAGTTCTCCTCAAATTTCAATTCTCAAACAAGGAAAATTGCTTTCACCTTTCATCATCTTCATTTTTCGTCTTCCAAACTTACTGTTAATATAATGTCTTTTATGGTTGAAATGATTGATAATACAAGATTCAAAGCCTAGTTTTAGATTTCATTCATTTAAGAGTTGTTTCAAATTATTATCTAATACCTATTTGCTTTTTTATGACTCGTTGTCCAAACTTCCTCCTTAGAGACTGTGCACCCATATTGAGCCTCTTACAAATTCATAGCAAGTATCTTCATCTAGAAATAACATTTTTAAATAATGATTATTACAACCTATTTTAACTTACCATCTCCACCTTGTGGTATGCAAGGCTCTTTAACCCTCCGATATGTGGGGTTATTTGTTTATTCATATTTTATTTGTTTTTTAACCTTTTCCTAACTATTGACAAAAACATATCCATTAGGTTAGAAGTAATTATTTAAAAATGTTAAAAAGTGTTATTACTTGAGTCATTGGATTTAGTCTATAGTCTACAAATGATACCCATTGATCTCTACAAATCCTAGGTGAGACCTGTTAAATTAATTACTTAATTAATTTGACAATTTCTATTAATTATTTATGGATGAACATTAATTTAATTAATAAGAATAATTGCAAACTAAAATTAAGTAATTAGGCCCAGTTAATAATACTAAGCCCAAAACAGGTTAGGTTTGGTTGTGTATAATCTATGATAGGTTAGATTATATATAAGCCTGTTGGATAGATGCCCCAACCTGCAACCCTTTTAGTGATCAGTTAGTTTCTTATCATTAAACTGATCAGTTGAATGAGAATTATTTATTATTAATTAATAATTAGTGGAATAATAGGGAGGTTACTAAGAGAGACACGATAACACTATCATCATAGAATAATATACTCTAGTAACTTTTCCTTAAAAAATTAACTCTATAACAATTCCCACTCTCTGAAAAATTCTAAAGGGTCAAAGAAGGTTGCTAAATTCACTTATTCTGATCATCCATGGCTGTTTTTAGATCATCATCAGGTATGCAATTCTACCATGCTATTAGTTGAAATAATTCTGGGATAATTAATACTGTTAACATAAATGGTATAAGAGCTTATGTTAATAGTATTATTTTGATTGCATAATTAATCTTCATTTTTCCATAATCAGAATTTCGAATTGCATGGAAATTTCCCAAATTTTCGAAACTTAAACCCTAGAAATTGGGGATTCTCAATTTCTTCAACATATTAATGAATTGGTTTGAATTATGGATGTTTTCATGCAATTGGAAGTCTATTACCTGATCTATTGTGGAAAAATTGCGTCACACCCTCATAAATGTTGAGATTAGAGGATCATTTTTTTCCATCATGATTCCTTAGTTTAATTTGATATATTAGTTAATTTTAATTTTGATTGAAGCTTAAAACATGTTTTTAGACGTTCCTAGGATTGAAAAGTAACAAATTTTGGCACTAAAATTTGCTGAAGGATGAGATACGAAAACGAGACTTTTTCAAAAATTTTCCAACTCTTTTTTGGTCTCTTTGTTACAAATTTCTATAAATTGTTTTGTGTTTATTGATTAACACATGGATTGGAATGTTTCTGAGATGAAAATCGCACGAAAGGACCCATTTTTGAAGCATAAGGTAGCTTGTCCATGGCGAAAATCTACCATGGATGAACCTTGGCTGGAGCAAGGTTGAAGACAACCTGCTCCAGCCAAGCCCACACACGTGTGGGCGGGGGGCGTGGGGGAGCTATAAGTGTCCTTTTTCATCTTCATTTTTTTCTATAGCCTCAAAATTTTATTTTCTATCCAATGGTTATTTTTTTGAAATTTTTTAAGGCCTTTAAGTATTTTTTATAATTTTGGAAAAATTTAAACAGTGCTGAATACTATTATAATTCTAAAATTTTGGCATGAAAATTTTTGTACATATACTGCACATGACCATAAATTTATTATAATGCTCACTTTCTTTGGTTGAACATTTAGGTATGTTAATAAATTTCTTGAGAATACATAAGATTTGTATATTGCATCATTAAATGCCAAAATATTTTGTTTGTATAAATTTTCATATTCTTAATGATTATTGTGGGATTGTTTATATTTACTCACACCTAATGATTGTGAGTTTACCTATCGTGGGCCGAATTATATGTGTGTGTTGCTTTGGTTAGGCTAGCAATTCATTCTAATGTGTCAATATTACTTGTACCCTATTAGTGAAAAATGTTAGATACATTTTATATGAACTCTTTTGATGAGTTAAGTCTTTTATGGTACATATGAGTTTTCTAGATTTATCATAATTTTTCAAACCTTAGGTGGAATTATAATAAACAATTTTAATATATAGTTGCTTTAACTGAGTTTTTTGGTGGGAAATTATGCTTTATAATTATGTTGTGCACACATAATTAATATTTCCAAATTTTGTTTCCTCAGTTTCTATTGCTTAGTGTAATGTCTAGTTTTCGTTAAACGACAGAAGTGAACGCGTTTTCAAAGTAAGTCCCTCAAAATGAATTAGTTAAGATCCTAAAAATTTGAGTAACATTATAGACTCCTAAAAATGAGAAATATAGGTTCAAATGGAAAGAAAAATGAAGCTAGAATGAAGAAACAATTTCTTATAGAAAACTTACGAAACGTAATGGCATTTTCGTAATTTTGAGAAAATTTTGGAATTCACACAAGAAAGCTTTTTAAATGAAAATATTTAGTTCTCCGAGGTTCTTAGAGGTCCTGAAAACCATGAGAAGCTCGGGACAATTAAATTCCCTCAGGTAGATGTTTTTCAATGTCGATGTACCTAAATTTTGACAGATTCGTTCGGGAAGGTATTAGCTCTGATTTAAGTGATTCCAAAGGTATTTTACTAAATTGGAAACTTAAATAATAAAAAAGATGATTCTAAAAAAAGAGTTAAAATGAATTAGAAATAAAAATGCTAAAAACGAAGGGCAAAATAGAAATTTTTGAAAAAGCCATTCTCCTCCACCTATATAATATGAGGCGCCCCACTGTTCCATTCATTTAGTCTCATATTTTTCTGTCCCAAACCAAAGAAGAAACCCTAGGAGAGTGGCGCACCAAGGGAAGAAGAAGGAGAAGAGAAATCATGGCTTGAAGGTAAGGAATTTTGGTAGTTTTTCATGCTTTCTTTCATCCAAACCTCTTTTCCTCCATTCTCCTTTATTTCCTTTGATTATAATGAAATTTATAAATCTGTTTCAAAGGAGAAATTAAGAGAAAAATTCAGATTTGAAGAGAGGAGCTCAAAGAAGATAAGATTCAAGTGAGAAAAAGCAAGAAAATAAAGTAATTTCTTCTTCCATGGTTGCTACCCCTTGCTCCTCTTCTCCACCCATTTTGCCCCACTCAAGAAGTCCTAGGAGGGCTTGGTTTTTAGGTAGAATCAAGGGTGATTCTTAGGAAAAAAGGTGTGGAAATTAAGAATATACAAAGAGAATTAACAAAAAACTATGAAAATTCAAGATGCAAATTCTAAGGTTTCAAGTGTTCCTTACAAAATCTGATTTGATCTCTTAATTTCTATGCCTAAATAAGAGTTTAAATGAGCTCCTAAGATCCCTAGAAGTCCCCCCATGTGCTTCCTCCATCAAGAAAACAAAATAGACTCCATTAAGCTTAAAACCTAGCATAGGTTCGGGCAATAGGGGTTAGCATAGCTAGGGATAGTTTTAAAATTTTCTAAGCCTATTTTTGAGTCATATATGTTGAATTAATATGAGAGAAAGCCTTGGAAAAAAATTAGAAACCATAGAAAGTGAGATGGTGCTTTATGTTCTATAATATGACCTAAAAAAGTAATATGTAGTTAGGCTCTTTATTTTAATTGTGTGATGACTTCAAGAAGCTTAAAAGGAGTCAAGAATCATATTTGAAAAGAAAGAATGAGAGCTATGGTTGTATGTATGGATATGCACATTTTGGTTATGTAATGGTAAATTTGCATTATGGAAGTATGTGTATAAATGGAAGTGGAGTAGCCAAAATGAGATGCATGAGGTTTGGGACTATTTGGGCAGCTAATACAAGTCATAATCATGCTTTTAGACTTGCCCAAAAGGTGCCAAACACCAAGGAAAGCCATTTGGACATTTTGGTATCTTGCATGGACCAAGAATTGACTAATTTAGAACCCTATACCACTTTTTATCCAAATGAGCTCTTCTTGATCTGATATTTGGCATGCAATTAGAGCTTATTAAGACATTTTTGGGAAGCTAAAGAACATAATTTTTGGAGGTCTAGAGAATATTTGATGAATTTTTAAAGTTGAAAAAAAATTCTAGTTTTGGTTTGATGCACTGTTCACTTGGTTTGAAAATGATTTTTATCACACATGGCTCAAATGATATCCAATTGTCACAAAATTTTATATAGAGAAACTAGATATTCCTAGAAACTGTACCAACTAGAAGCACCTCATTTGGAGTTTAGAGAGGGAGATAAGAATTTTTTAAAGATTTTGCCCAGTATCAAGCCCCCCAACTAACCTCAAGTACTATTTGATCAGGTTTTAAGGCCTAAAAGTCCCTGAACTGGTCTGGAGTTATTTTTACCTCTAGTTAACATTTGTAGCTTTCCAAATTGGTATCATTTGTATAGATTATATTTTTGTGAAATTAATTGGACATTTTTAAAGTTTGCTGCAGAAATCTGTGACAGTATCAGTAGACCGTCAGACCTCTGAACTATTTTGGATGTCAAACCTCTTATGTGTTAGATGTTATGATCTGGAAATATTTTTATCATAAAGTAGACATGTATAAATTTCTAGAATGACTAAGAATACATCATTTCAATTTTTTTAGAATTAGTTATGATTTTTCGAAGTTTGTGATAGAAGTGAGGAAATTCTAGCCGAAAATGCATATATGTATTTTATACTTCCCTTTGATTTCCACGATTTGTAAGCCACTTTTGGTAATGCAAATGAGTTGTATTCATGTAATTAAATATGAGAATGTGATGTATGAGCTCATATGGTCCACGTGACATCGAATGAAATTTTTATATGTGACGCAACACTAAAATAATCAATATTGTAATGCCTTTTTCCTTGAGAACTTATATGATTCTTGGAAATGAGTTATTTAAAGGCATGAAATGAGCTAGAAATTATGGTGTTACACTCAGCAACTATCTGTGGTGAAAACTCTAAATGGGATAAATTATAATGATTTGACGGAATCTTTGGACTTGTACCTCATAATCTCAAAAGAAGATTTGGCACTTAGAGAGCTAAAACTTGTAGATCTCACTAATGAGTCAAGTGCAGTTAGTAGGACCTGTAATATCCAGTTCTCTAAAAATAAAAGAAAATGCAAGAAACGTAATGTATGATTTCTCCGTAAACGAACGAAATTCATTGGATACAAAAAGCAAGTCCCCTGAAATGGCTTAGTTAAGGTCCCAAAAATTTTGGGAAGCATTCTTGACTCCTAAAAATGAGAATTGTGGGCTCAGAGGGAAAGAAAAATGGAGCTAGAATGAAGAAACGAAATGTAATGAAAGGTTGACAAAACATAATGGTATTTTCATCATTTTGAGCAAATTTTAGAATTCTCATAGGAGGGCTTTTTAAATGAAAGTTTTGAGTTCTTCAAGGTTCTCAAAGGCCCTGAAAACTATGAGAAGCCCCGGGATAGCTAAAGCCTTTCCGGTGGATGTTTTCTAATGTCGGTTGTCCCAAACTTTAACCAATTCGTTTAGGAAGGTTTTAAATCTAATTTGGATGAAACCAAAGGCATTTTATAAATTAAAGGACCTAAATTTATGATAGAAAAGACGGTTCTCAAAAAGGACTTAAAATAAGCCTAAATAGAGCAAACAAGCATGTAGGGGCAAAATGGTCATTTTGAAAGATTATAAAAGAGGCTTCTTAAGTAAGATTACACCTCATCACCTTCTCTAAACTTCCATTTGCAGAAAAATGGGCAGCAATGGCATGACATTAAGAGGGGGGAGAGAGAAAAAGTTTAAGCTTCCATTTAGGTAAGTAAACGACCCCATTTCATCCCGCGCTAGTAAGGAAATTTGTTCCTCTCTCTAAGAGCTCTATAATGGTGATTTTCTTTTCTTTAAAACTTGAAGATTTAGGTCTAACCCAAGCCAAAAAAGAACTCTTTTCAAGAAATCAATCGGTGAAAAATACTCTATGTGAAGAGAGCTCCGTTTTAAGGTAAGACTTTACTTGAAATACTTATAAAATCTTGTATTTCTAAGCCATTTAAGCTTAGGTCTAGATAGAAAAAGTGAGGAGGAGAGTTTTTCTTTATGTGTTCTTGATGGAACCAAAGGTTATGGAGTGTGAGGATTAAGAATATACAACTAGAATTGAAAAGGGAGTTTTAACTCAAGTTATGAAATTTAGGATTTTGATTGCACCTTGAACTCTACCATGAACCCTAGCTATATTTTATGATGTTTAAGTGTTCATATGAGTTTCTAAGACACCAAGAGAGCTTCCTACATGATTCTCCCATTAAAGGAAGCAAAGAAACTCCAAGGATGCCAAGAAGAGTATATGCTTCAGCCTAGAGTAGAAATGGCACCTAGGGGTAGTTTTAATTTATGCTAAACTTATTTTTGAGTCATGTATGATGGGAGAATATGAGAGGAAGCCTTAGAAAAATTTTAGAAACCATAGAAAGTGAGATGGCTTTATATGTTCCATATTATGGCTTAAAGAAGCAACACCTAGTTAGGCTCCTCGATTTAATTATGTGATGACTCCAAGGGGTTTAAATGGGGTCAAGAATCATAAATGAACAGATAGAATGGAGCTAAGATGATTTTTTCTTAAGGTTGCTTCATTAAGTGCATTATGGAACCATAAAAGAGCCTTATGAGTCACCTAGTTTTTCTAATGAATGTGTGGCCTTAGAATGTAATTCAAGTGTATAATTAGCTTCCATATGATGTGTCTAGGCTAAGAGAAATGATCTCCACCTTCTTAGGTGTGTGAGGTCAAGGGAGAGGACTCAAGGCTTAAGGAAAAAGTGTGCAAATGTAAGCAAGGTCTCTCCACCTTCTCTCATGCATGAATGTGTGCTTACATTGTCTTTGAATGTGTATAAATATGTTTTAAGCTATGAAAAGTATTTTAGTATGAGCTCTTATTCTATGGTACCATGATGATGCTTTATGCATGCAAATGATGTTTTATATACTTGCTTTGGTTTGCTTGAGTGTGGAGAAGCCAAGAATCCTCTAGCCATGGTGAGAATGAGCCAAGAACCCTAGAACTTGGTTGAGACAAAGTAGAGAGTCTCCTAAGAGTGAGGCAGACTCCCAAGAGTAAGGCTAATCCACTCAAGAGTGGGGTAAATCCAAAATCCATAAGTAAATGAGTGAGGCTAATCCACTCACTTGGCAAGCCTATGTATGCTAAACATGATATGTTCAAATGTCAAGAATGTTTCATGAATGCTCACATATGTCAATATGCCTATGCATGTATTTTTAAGACTTGTATTGCATACTTTATGTGTGATTGAATGGGAGATGAGCTATTGGGATTCTTTGAATCTCATCCCCTCCTCTCCAATGTCTTAACATGCTATGTGGAGCAATTGAGCAAGGTAATGGAAGCCACCAAGCCTAGAAGAAGGAGATTGACATCAAAGTGTATGAAAATGCCTAGTTTTGTCTCTCTCGTAGCCATACACATGGCATATGATGTAATCTCATGATGAAATTTTTATGTAATCATATGAGCATATGTAATTACCCAAATTTATGTTGTATGAATGAGATTTGATGCCAAATGTATGATATAGCATGGTTTGGGTATGGAATAACAAAACTAGACATATGCATTCTTGTGTATATTATGGGGTGGATGAGTGAGTTTGAGAAATATGGGTTTGTGCACCTTTAAGACAAGTTTAGAATGTCATTTTTGTGCATTGCCACGTGCTCAAGTGGTCATGGTTGCCTTGGAGCTCAATTTGGACCATTTGGACCCTTTGTAAAGCTTAAAAATAACCATTTCACAACCCAATGTCAAGATCTGACCAAATGGACGAATTTGCTCATGAAATTTGGCACACATGTAGATCTTATCTAGAGATTTTTGGGAAGCTAAAGACCAAATTATTTGGAGCTCTGTAAAATTAATTATGAATTTACAAAGTTGTCATTTTTTTGCTGAACTGATACAGGTACTGTTTATATGGTCAGAAATTTAGGCTGTGTCATTCATGGGGCCAATGATGTCCAATGCTCATGAAATTTTATAGGCATAAACCAAACATGATAAGCTTTCCATGGCCACTAAGACACCCTAATTAGACCTCTAAATAGGGAGATATGTATTTTTGAAGTTGGAGATCAGTACCAAGGATGACAGCTGACCTCTGGTACTATTCCATCCATTTCTGGTGCCTAGCAGCCTTTGTTATGGCTTGGATTTATTTTTAGCATAAATTATACATCAGTAGCTTTCTAGAATAGTATAGTATGCCTAATTTTGATTTTTCTAAAATTGGTTATGATTTTTCAAACTTCAGGCATAGAATTTGGAAAACTGATCCAAGGCTGCACTAGTGTATTTTCTCCCTTTGCTCGAGGTATGGACCATCTCTTGAGCTTGTTATGAGTGGCATTTAGATATTTAAATGTGATAATGAGAAGGATGAGTCCATATGACCCACAGAACTCCAAGAGAAAATTTTTACCCGTGGAGAAAGGCATTTTGATTTATGATTCCCTATGCTATTATGTTGTTTCCCACAGAATTTACATGAGATGAGGCATGGGATTTGCATGAGTTAAGCATTAAAGTTATGGTGTTATAGGACCCAACACAAGTAATGGTATGAGTCCAATAGAATCTATCTGGCAGTGATAAAATTCACTATTGAGAAAATAATCAGACAGAGTATTCCTAAAAAGGACATTGCAACGAAGTATTTAGATGCAATTGCAGAGAAATTCAAGAAATTTGATAAGAGTCAGAAAGCTTATTATATTTCACTGTTGGATAACACTCATTATGATGGAGTGTCAGGTGTTTGGAAACATATAATGAAGCTTATGACCTATTACAACAAACTGAAGTCCTTTAATGTAGAATTGGGAGAAAGTTACTTGGTTTACTGTGTTTTGCAGTCTCTTTCAGCTGAATATGGAGTTTTGAGGACTACTTATAATTATCAGGAGGCTGAGTGGACTGTAAACCAGATGATCTCTATTATGACTAAAGTGGAGGAATCAATCAGGAAAGCTCATTCTGTGAACTATTTGTCTCATGGCTCTAGCAGCAAGGCAGATGGTAATGACAAAAAGGGTAAGAGGCTTGAGTCACATACTGAGAACAAAAAAATAAGGGCATTTAGATCAAAGAAAGATGGAAAGCACAACAAAGAGGCAAAGAAGAAAATCTTCAAGGGTCAATGCCATTATTGTAAGAAATCTAGCAATAAGATATTTGATTATTATAAGCTAAAGAATAAGCTTGAGAGAGAAGGTACATTTTTTAAATTTACTCATCTACCTCTAGTCTATTTTGAATCCAACAATTTTGAAATATCATCTGACTCTTAGTGGTTGGATTTTAGTACAACTATACACGTTACAAATTCTTTACAGGGGCTCAAAAATAAGCAGATCCTAAGTGAAAAAGAGAGGGCTATCTTGGGAGTGGAAGGAAGTAGAGTAGTAGTTCAGTTTATTGGTTCTATTTATTTGCATTTACTGTCTAGACATGTTTTAACTTTGAATGATGTTGTTTATGTACCTTCTTCAAGAAGGAATTTGATTTCTAGTTCTACACTAGACAATTATGGTTATTCCTTTTGGCAAGGAAATGGAAAGACCAACATTTATTTTAATTCTGTTATTATTAGTTCTACTTCTTTATAGAATGGGTTATATTGTTTAAATTTAGATAATTGTCCAATTGAATCTTCAAATGGCCCTGTTAATGTTGTAATTGGACACAAACGCCAAAGGGTGAATGAAAATTCATCTATGTTCTGGCATCGATGTTTGGGTCATATTTCTAGAGAAATGTTAGAGAGGATGGTCAAACAAGGTGTATTACCAGATCTGGATTTTTCAGATTTTGAAGCTTGTGTTGATTGCATTAAAGGAAAATTCCCAGCTAGAGCTAGAAACAAAAAAGGAAATAGATATGAAAATGTCTTGGATCTAATCCATACTAACATTTGTGGCCCCATTACTCCTAGTTCTATAGGAGGATTTAAATATTTTATCACCTTCATAGATGATCATTAGAGACATGGATGGATTGAACTATTACATGAAAAATCTGAATCACTAAATGCCTTCAAAGTTTTTAAGTCAGCAATTAAGTTGAAGACTAGTAAAGTGATTAAATGTGTCAGATCATATAGAGGTGGAGAATATTATGGAAGATATACTGAGACAGGTAGAAATCCCAGTCCATTTGCGCTATTTCTACAGGAGCATGGCTTTGAAGCTCAATATATGATGCCTGGCACCCCTCAACAAAATGGAGTTACAGAGAGGCATAATTGTACTTTGATGGATATGGTAAGAAGTATGATTAGTCATTCTTCTTGACCAAAATCCTATAAGGTAAGGCTTTAAAAACAACAGTCTATATTATAAATCAAGTACCTAGTAAATCAGTGCCGAAGACTTCATATAAACTTTATTTAGGAAAGAAACCCAGTGTGAAGCATTTTCATGTATGAGGTTGTAAGGAAAAAGTGAGGCTTTATAATTCTCAACTAAAGAAACTTGATTGTAGAACAATTAGTGGATTCTTTATTAGGTATTGTTCAGGCTCAAGAGGAAGCAAATTTTATTGTCCTACACACACTACTAGAGTCATTGAATTTGATCGAGCTTATTATTTTGAAGATGACTTGGATAGTGGAAGTCAAGTTGTTAGGAATATTGATTTACATGAAGAAAGTACCATTTTACCTGTGCCTATTTTACCACCTCCTTCAGCAGAAGGAGGTGATACAGTTGAGACACTAGTTGAGGCTAGTAATGAACCATCAGCAATAAGCACTGGAAAGCCAGTTGTTGAAATAAGACGGTCCTAGAGGATTCACAAATATGCTATATCGAATGATTATATGATTTATTTACAAGAATTTGAGTCATATGCGATTGATGACACAGATCCCTTATCTTTTCAGCAAGCTATGTTAGGGCCTTACTCATCTGAATGGTTGGAGGCCATGAAAGATGAAATTGCCTCATGAATCGTAATCATGTATGGGAGCTTGCTGAATTGCCAAAGGGGCATAAAGCTGTTAGTTGTAAGTGGATCTTTAAGACCAAATGAGGAACTGATGGTGAAATTGAAAGATATAAGGTTAGACTTGTAACTAAAAGCTACAATCAGAAAGAAGGTATTGACTATACAAAAACCTTTTCTCTGGTATCTTGTTGCTCAATTTGATCTTGAACTTCACCAGATGGATGTTAAGATTGCTTTCTTAAATGGAGAATTATATGAAAAAGTATACACGACTTAGCCAGATGGTTTTGTTGAACCTGATAAGAATCACTTAGTATGTAAACTACATAGATCCATATATGGGCTAAAACAAGCCTCCAGGCAGTGGTATTTGAAGTTTGATGAGGTAAATACCTCTCTTTGGTTCATTGAAAATGTCTCAGATCAATGCATATATCAGAAATTTGATAAGGGCAAATATTCTTGTGCTCTACGTTGATGATATTATATTGGCCAACAACTCAATAAATTTTCTGAATGAAATGAAGCACATGTTGTCATGCCACTTTGATATGAAAGATCTTGGTGAGGCCTCATACATTCTTGGGATTCAAATCCATCGTGATAGGCCTTGTGGCATTCTTGGTTTGTCTCAGGCAACCTATATAGATCGAGTGCTTAAAAGATTCAATATGAGCTCTTGCGCTTCTTATGCTGTGCCCACTCAAAAAGGTGAAAGGTTATCTAAATCATAATGTCATAAGAATGACATTGAGAGGGTTGAAATGAATAAAATTTTATATGCTTTCGCTGTTGTCAGTCTCAGGTATGCCTAGATATGCACTCATCTGGACATAACTTTTGCTATTAGTGTGCTTGGTAGATACTTAAGTGATCCTGGAAGGGATCATTGGAGAGCTACAAAGAAAGTTATGAGATACCTACAGGGTATAAAACATTATATGTTGACTTATAGAAAGTCTAATCCTTTTGAAATTGTGGGATATACAGACTCAAATTATGCATCTTGTATAGATGATCGCAAATCTACTTTTGGGTACATCTTTATGATGTTTGGAGGAGCTGTTTTATGGAAAAGTGTTAAACAAACACTCACAATTACCTCAACTATGGAGGCAGAGTATATTGCTTATTATGAAGCCGCTTGTCAGGCTATATGGTTTAGGAAATTGATTTCTAGCATGAATTTGGTTAATTCTATATCACGTCCTCTGACCATCTATTGTGATAGTTCTTCTGTTGTGCATTTTTCTCAAAGTCATAAGAACTCTAGTCGTATAAAGCATTTTGATGTTAAGCTCTTGTTTGTCAGAAAGAAAATTGCTGAATCTTATACTCATGTGGTTCATATCTCTAGCAAACATATGCTTGCGGATCCCTTGACCAAAGGATTGCTTGTGGGAGTATTTCAAATCATGTTACTCGTATGGGTCTTGTTAAATTTTTGATATAATCTTGGTTTAGTGGGAGTACCATATTTCATATGATATCATTTAGTTCAAATAATGAAACATTATAAACCCATTTAATACCATTTATTTTCCTATCGAAATCAATGTTTTGCATTATTTCTTTTTCTGAATTGTGGTTAAAAGACTAATTTCGCATTCTGTTCTATTTAGTTATAAAACTTTGTATTGATGTGTTTAATATCACTTGCTTCCCTATCGGATTCAGTGATTTGGTATCATTTCTAAATTTCAATTGATGCTTAGTATATACTGATTGCTTAAGTTTATTTGAATTTTGTTATTCTGTTATTTATTCTAAGTGATTGAATTAATGCTATCCAAGTGAGAGATTGTTGAATTAATTATTTAATTAATTTGACAATTTCTATTAATTATTTATGGATTAGCATTAATTTAATTAATAAGAATAATTGCAAACTAAAATTAAGTAATCAAGCCTAGTTAATAATACTAAGCCCATAACATATTGGGTTTGGTTATGTATAATCTATGATAGGTTGGATTATATATAAGCCTGTTGGGTGGATGCCCCAACCTGTGCAGCCCTTTTAGTGATAAGTTAGTTTCTAATCACTAAACTAATCAGTTGAATGGGAATTATTTATTATTAATTAATTAATTAATAATTAGTGGAATAATAGGGAGGTTACCAAGAGAGACATGATAACACTATTATCATAAAATAATATACTCTGGTAACTTCTCCATAAAAATTAACTCTATCATAATTCCCACTCTCTAAAAAATTCTAAAGGGGCAAAGCAGGTTGTTGAATTCACTTACTCTTATCATCTATGGCTACTTGTAGATCATCATCAGGTATGCAATTCTACCATTCTATTAGTTGAAATAATTCTGAGATAATCAATACTGTTAGCAGGAACTTCAAGATCAAATGATCCCTAGTGGATATGCCATCATATGCTTTCAGCCACAATCTCTGTCTCCTATCCTTCCTAGTTCCAGGTACTTTTAAGATATATTTTTTGTGCCTCTTTGTATGAACATCAAACTTAGCCTTCAAACTCAAAGATAAAAGTTAACAAGGATATATAAATAAAAGCATAGAAATAATTTTAACATATAGTAATATTACCTAAATAGTCTTTATATATATATATGTTCTCCTTGTAGTCCAATGGCACCTTCTTCCAATTCTCATAACTTATGGGAAATTTAGTAAAGTCTTTTGCAATGGTACTTAAGAATCCACCTAGCAAGACACCACCATCTCCAATGGGTTAAGTTTGGTTGTTCCATTGCACCACAACCTTCTAGCTAGGGGGAAGTGACCAAGCATAATTTATTGTGATCCTTATTTCAGTGCCATGCTCGTTTGTGAAACCAATGTTAACACACAACTTAAGGATATCTAGAAATACTTACTGGCAACATCAACACTCCAAGCTTTACTGTGCTTAGCAAGTTAACTCTCATCATCTTCATTATCATCATCATATATGTTCACTTCAAGTGGAAGTTAAGTACTTATTTGGATAGCTTCCTCTATAGGAGTGGACAAGGTTGTTAAAACTTATATGGAATGGCCACCCTTATCATCTAATGGTGCAACAGGACCATTACTAGTGGTGTCTCAAGATTGGCCTAAACTAGTCATCTTACAGAAGAATTGCTTCATCTTCTAGAATCTTGAAAATAAAGAAAAATTTCATTAGTTAAAAGACCCAAGAAAAATATTAAGGCAAAAAGAAAATAAATATCTAACCACTTGCCAATCATATTTTCCTTTCCATCTAGAAATAATATTTCCAAGTTTTGAGATTGATATGGCTCACATTCATAGAAAGTATCTTCATCATCTTCGCCCATATCATATAAGTCCCATGGCTTAAGATGTATAGTAATGTTCCAATCTTTATCCAACTTGTCTTGTACAAAATAAACCATTTAAGTACAAAATAAACCATTTAAGTCTTTGAAACTTGGATGTATGGCTTATCATCTTCACAATCACTAGTATGGATCAAATGTGTAAAGTTTATAGATGTAAAACCCAGGTCATCTATTGTATTAGTCCACATACACTTGAATAAGGTCATTATAAATCAACCATGATAATTTAATTCAATAATATATACTAGTTTTTCATAATAAGGCACACTATCAAACCACATATGGCTATCACTACTATTCGCATAACTTGTTGTCCTGAAAGTATTAAAAACTCCACTATTTTGTGTTTTTAGGCCTTGATCTCATGCTAAAGTATGAAATTTGAATCCAATATAAACTATATCTCTTTTCACAATGAATTGGACCTAGGGCAAGAAACTATAAATCATCTGAATGAGATTCATTTCTAATCTGAAAGGAATGAAAGTGACAATTTTGTTATACCTTTGCATATCAAGGTAATGGTAATATAAGTGAAAACCACTCAACAAACTCTCTATGAGTCCTTTTGTCCATATCAAAAGAAGGGCGTGAGTGGCATTTTAATTGTCTCCATATGAGTTCTATAAATTCTTTAACTAAGTAGTTGTAATGGTTAGAAAACATACACTTCTATTTAATTTAAGTTCTTTATATTAAATATATTAAAGTTTACAAATGCAATACCCAGGTCATCCATTGTGTTAGGTCACTGTAAATTGGCTATGATAATTTAATTCAATAATGTCTATTAATTTTTCATAATAAGGCATATTGTTAAACCACATATAGCCATCATTACTACTTGCATAACTTCTTATCTCAAAAGTACCAAAAACTCAACTATTTTGAGTTTTTAGCCCTTGATGATTCTAAAGTATGAAATTTGAATCCAATATGCACTGTGTCTCTTTGCACAATTTGAATCCAATATGCACGGTGTCTTTTTATATATTCACTACAACTAAAATTTAAAAGGGCTTTTTTGGGAGAGTTTACTTTTTTTAAGAAGTTGAATTTTTCATTCGATCAATTTCTTCAAAATTTGAAGTTTTTTTTAATTAGTATATACATAAATCTTGAGGGGATCTCAAACTCCAACAAAAAGATCACCATACCAAACTTTGGTTCACCACATTTAATAATGCAAAGGAAAAGATGACTGTGATGGTATTTTTTAGTTCCCTCATATGTTATACCTTTTTCCTTTTTTAGTCTTAGCTTAAAACAAGCGAAGACATCATTATTTTTTCTTTTAATTTTCTGAAATAAATCAGCTAATCTATCTTTTCTGTTAAAGAAAGAAGGCCCAATTTTTTTTTGTTTTTTGTTTAATAGGATTTCAATATCCTATATGACCCTTTTCAATTTACCTTAATATCATTTGAAGTAGTAAATTAATAAAAAAAATCTTTAAATGAGTCAATTAAATTAAATATTCTCTACTTTTTTTTTTTACTTACATAATATGATAAATATTATGCTAAAATATGCATTACCACAAAATTTATTTGTGATAGTAAATTAAAACCTAAAAAATAAATTGAGTAACCCAAATAAATGAAATACTCTCCCCAACCTCTCTAAAGATTATATCATATGGATTGTAAACTAATACAAAATGCACTATAGTGATCTAATTTACTATAATTTTTTTATATTAATTTAGTATCAAGTATTAAACTAGAATATACTAAATCCAAATATAACCAAAAAAAGAAAGAAAAAAATACATATTGGTCAAAATAATGGCCCCCTATTCTACAAGGCCTTCTAATTGCTTTTATAAGTCGCTAACCCACTAACTATTCTTCTTCTTCTTCTTCTTGCTATAGGTCAATTGCATAAACAAGAGGTGGAAAATTCAAATCTCATTGAGGGGACTAAAGTGGAGAAATTGACAAATTTGGAGTGATGAACTCTTATTATTGTTCATGCAACGATCCCCTTGCTTAAAAAAATTAATTATAATACTCGACTTAAATGTTGATAGATCAAAAAATAACGCCATGAATGACCTAAAGCCATATTGCATCTTTGTTGGTATTGGTATATAAAAGGATGCCTCAGGAGCTCCAAAGGGAGATGTGGCAATTGTGGCACACAATAGGAAGGATTGACACCTTTAAAGTTCATATACTACGATGTTGGCATAAAACAAAATGGATCAACACATCCAAAGTCTTGCTACTCTTGTGCTAGGGTATAGGAAGACAATGTGAAACCTCTAATGGCATGGATGAAGTAGTTGCACCAATGCCATCATGATCATCATCATCCTCTATAATGGATGTCTTGGCTAACATGTATCAGTGAGCTCTTTTTTCCTAGCTTGCTTTTTGAAATTGTTAGCTTCGATAGATAAGGTGCAAATGAACAAGTTAGGAGACCATCATATTTTTATATTTGTTGAAGGCACAAAGCTTAGTCTTATTATGATTTTTGCTCAAAATACCCCTAAGATCAAATGGTGGTAAGTCATCAATTTTAAGCCTATATAAGTCCTTTGCTAGATTAGCTTTTAAGAAAATATAGAAGGTTAAACTTTTAAATAATATGAATTTAGAAAAAAAATTGATGACAATTTTCTAAAAGTTTACCATTAAACTAGTGGCACTATTAACAATATGGATCTATTGTTAACTACATCTCCAATACCATCACATGTACTTGGAGGTATGATCTATGAGCTTTGTAGACACATCAAATTGAGCTAAAGCATTGCCATTAGTTCCACATATTGATAAATGCTCTATGCTCTCACCTTAATCTTTTGATGTTTTGTTTTTCTAAGTTGTATAGTATGACAAGTGCCCAAATTTATTGGTCCCTTAGGAATTGGCTACTATTTACCAAACTAGTAGAGTACTTGATCAAGATGTGCCACTCAATAATATAGAAATAAATTAGAGAGATTGATGTAAGCTAGATATTAAATAATGCCAAGCAATATTTCAGAATCATCTAGTAGTCACTTTTTATGACATATGGACACCAAATAATTTGCAAACAACTTACACTTTGGTGAATATAAAGACATCTGTTACACGAAACAAATCTTAATGTCCCCCATCTAATCTAACAATATCCTTTGTTAGCATAGGGCTCTGTTAGTCAAATGAAAAATTGGTTTGACATTCTTCAACTTGTCAAGATCATAAGTAAAACATATTAATGAAGTCTTTAGTAGTCAATTGAAACCACATTAAAGTGTGATGAAATTATATTTCATACTTATAATCCAAAGGTGGTTGCACTGGATAAATATTAATGCAAGGATGCAGTATTAGGGGTCTTACTAGTGTTAACCTAGCGAATCAATCTTATGCCCACTATTGTAGCAATATTAGGCTATTGCTAATGATTTTCTCCTTGTAGTCTAAGCACTATAAAGCTCCCTACAAAAGTGAGCCAACATTGTTAATCCTCAATTGACCTTACCAATTTTTGCAAAAGTCCCAAATCAATGAAAGGTACATAAGATAGACCTTATGGCCCAACTTATCTAGCATCGGGTAACCTTTAAACAACCTAAATATGTACACATTTGTGAAATGCCATATATCCTCTTCGTTAGGGGTGAAGGGAGAAATTTTCTCTTAAGAGGGCTAAGATTATAAGTTATAATATGTATTATTTTTTGTTAACAAAATTTATAATTACTCAATAATGTATGTGTATACACCCTATATAAGAAACAATATATTATACTAAAATCAAGTAAGTTAATAGCACAATATGACACATATCGTTATAATTGTTTATGCAACATCACAATATAAAATATACATAAAGGGAGAATATTTTCTAAATAAGTCCTATTCTATATTATTCCTTTCATCAACTAACTTTTGATGTATTATAAACTAATTTCAACTAAAAAGAAATATATAAATCCCATGGATGACTGAATTTAGGGTTGAAATTTGATGAGCATTTAGAGAACATTTATAGCTTTGTATAGAGCCAAAGATTATAAATTTTAGAGTTTTATAGGATATTTGGTACATTTCTAAAGTTAACCCCGAAAAGCTATTATGCACTATTGTTGTTTATTCTAGTACTATAATAACCTTTATTCGTAATTACCGTGATTAGGCTTAATTACATGATTAGTGATTGTAAATCAAGGTTTAAAGTCATTACAATTAATTAAAATAGGAAAAAAGTGAAAAAATTTGAACCTTAATATTATTAGGGTTATTAGCCAAACCATCACAATTATTTAAGTCCGCAAATGATCCTAGTTATTAATTAGAGACCTTTGATTTGCTATTACTATTGATTTCAACTCATAAAAACCTCTTATAAATGTTCCCAAAGAATTACATAACATTATCATAGTAAATCTCAAGGTTTCTAAGTCAAAAAAATGAGTTTGGAAACTTTTGTCATGACTTGGACCTTTCCTGTTATGGCTAAGTTGGATATTGGAACCTAAAAACCAAGTTTGGAGACTCCGCCATGACTTGGTATACTAGTGTTGCGGCATAGGTGGCTGCTGGAACTCAAAACTAAAATTTTGCACTTTGCACCGTGACTTAGGTTTTTCGAGCTGCGGCAAATGTGCTCTTGGAAACCACTATTCACACTTTCATGATTCTTGCTGCGGGAAAGCCTTGTGGAGCTCTCCAAGCTCACCTATCGATGCTTGTTGTGGTGAGGTTACTTTTTGTTAGTCTCTCTGGGTGAATTTTTCACCTTGTGTTGTGGCAAGACAACCCTCACTATGACGCTCCTTGCTTCTAATTGACTCCTAGCTGTGACTCAGCTATTCTTGGCCGCAGTGTAACCCTCTTCTACACCTATACTTCCCAAATGTCGCCCCATACACTCTAACTCTCTCTCTAGTAGAACTTTAGGGCCACTCTACCTTAATTTATGAGGCTTTAATGGCATTAATCTACTTAATTTTCCCAACATACCTATCATTACCGATTCAAGACTTACATGTTGATTCCTACTCATCAAACTATCATGCCTCAATAATTTATCGATCAATGACAGCAAAAAAGATTCATAACTACTAACATTATCATTCATGATAATACCATAATATACTTTTAAGAAGTAAGTTATATATATATCCATCTAACAAGGTTCTATATCAAATATAAACAAGTGCATACATCAGACACCAAATTGTAAAGAGTCTAACTCCCTATTAGTTACATCATTGTTTTTTAGCACACCAAAATACCTATACTTGGCAACATGATTACATGATGATAATGTTATACAAAAAAGTAACCAAAATTAGCATCTACCCTAAATTAACTCAAACCAAGTGTAGCTTCCCACCCAAGGCCTTAGCTCATGGATGTGTATCCACTTGCTTTCCCTTATCCTTACTTGCAGAGCCTTCACCTGAAAGTACTATTACATAAAATGGGGTAAGATGCAAATCTCAGTAACCAATGGCAAATTCCATTTATATATTCTAATTTAATTAGCATATGTACATAAAATCATATAAGTATAAGAAGATATACCAGTCATATCAGCAAATGAAACAATTAGGCTATCAATGACTATTATCCTATACTAGTAATCACATTTCCACAGGTTAAAGGCTATTAACATTGGGAGAGGCCTGTCCACAACACCTACTTCCTAATGAGCACAACTAGTGTTTAGTGCATTCAGGGATTTGATTATAACCCAGTGCTTGATAAAAGCACAATGCACAGGTGGCAGCTGCACCACGACTCCACCATGGACTCACAAGGTCTAAACATATGATTCAGATAGCCAACTGTTCATTATACATTTAAAATTATACTTGTGCAACATATATAAAATTAAAGTAGACATATGCATGAAATTTAACATTAACCCTGGTTACCTCACTTGTATACAATTCTTTGAAAGTCAACCACAATGTTACTTTAGCCTATGGATATAAAACCAGACCATTATTATTCCTAATCGTCATTCATAGCAGCAAACTCAATACTTAAAGAATTAAACCATAAAGGATTACCTAGAGAACACTTACCCAGCTACTATTAGAACCAAATTCGGATCTGGTTGTGCCTACACCAGTAACCTCAGAACAACACTCCAAATTCTAAATAAATTCATACAAAATCACTACTCATATTATAAATCAGATATAGGGGTCCTAAACCAGCAGAAAATGCATCAAAATGAGAAGTTTATACTTACCCAATAACTCTCCTAGCCTTAACCTTTAAAAATCCTCCAAGAAAATATCAAACAACCCATATCAGATTTGAGGTGTGGGTGAAATGCTCCAAATGCAAAACCAATTGGGTCAAATTGAAGAGGAAGAGGAGAGGGTCAAGTTATATAACAATTGCCTTAGTAGATTTTGACTTTAGAAGTGGAAAACGGTGCCAAGAAAGTGATAGAAAACTTAACCTTCAAGGGACCTTCGAAATTTTTCTTGTCTTTAAGTTCTGCATAATGAAAAAGGGGCTGCTAAGGGTTTAGTGTAACATCCAATTTTCTAAAAATGAGAGAAAACATGGGAAACGTAACGTACAATTTCTTTGTAAATGAACAAAACTCACTGGATACAAAAGGAAGTCCCCCGAAATGACTTAGTTAAGGTCCCATAAAATTTGAGAAGCATTCTAGACTCCTAAAAATGAGAATCCCAGGCTCAGACGGAAAGAAAAATGGAGCTAGAATGAAGAAATAGAATTTCACGAAAAACTTATGAAACGTAATGACATTTTTGTAATTTTGAGTAAAATTTGGAATTCACACAAGAGGGATTTTTAAATAAGAGTTTTGAGTTCTCCAAGATTCTCAGAGGCCCTGAAAACCATGGGAAGGCCTGGGATAGCTAAAGCCCCTCCGGTGGACATTTTTCAATGTCAATGTACTCGAACTTTGACGGATTCATTCAGGAAGGTTTTAGCTCTGATTTGAGTGATTCCAAAGGCATTTTACTAAATTGGGAACCTAAATTTCATAATGGAAGAGACAGTTCTCAAAAAAGAGCTAAAATGAATTAGAAACAAAAATGCCAAGAATGAAGGGCAAAATGAGAATTTTTGAAAAGTTCTTCTTCCTCCCTTATATATATAAGTGGTGCCCCACTCCCACTCTCACCCTCATGTAGCCTCATATGTTTCTACCCTAAACCAGAGAAAGAAGCCCTAGGATGAGGTGCACAAGAGGAAGAAGAAGAGGAGGAGAAATTCAAGCAAAAAGGTAAGGAATTTTGGTAGTTTTTCATACTTTCCTCCTTCCAAACCTCTTATCCTCCATTCTCCTTTGTTTCCTATGATTATAATGAAATTTATAAATCTTTTTTAGGGGAGAAATAGAGGAAAAAATTCGTATTTGAAGAGAGGAGCTCAAAGAACACAAGATTCAAGTGAGAAAAAGCAAGAAAATAAGGTAATTTCTTCTTCCATGGTTGTTACCCCTTGCTCCCCTTCTCCACCATTTCGCCCCACTTGAGAAGACCTAATAGGATTTAATTTTTAGGCAGAACCAAGGGTGATTCTTAGGAAAAAGGGTGTGGAGATTAAGAATATGCAAAGAGAATTAACAAATAACCATGGAAATTTAAGATGCAAAGTCTAAGGTTTCATATGTTCCTTACAAAATCTGATTTAATATCTTAATTCCTATGTCTAAATGAGAGTTTAAATGAGCTCCTAAGATCCCTAGAAGTCTCCTCATGTGCTTCCTCCATCAAGAAAATAAAGCAAAGTTTAAGGAGATCATAAAGCTTCCTAGTCTCAGCCTAAAGGAGTTTGTATACCTAGGGATAGTTTTAATTTGTTCCAAACCCATTTGAGTCGTATATGATGAGTGAAGATGAGGGGAAGCCTTGGAAAAAATTTAGAAACCATTGAAAGTGAGTTGGTGCTTTATGTTCCATAATATGACTTAAAGAAGCAACATGTAATTAGGCTCTTTATTTTAATTGTGTGATAACTCCAAGAGGCTTAAAAGAAGTCAAGAATCATATTTGAAAGAAAAAAATGGATTCTAGAATTTAATTGATGGGTGTTGCTTCATTAGGTGCATTCTTGGAAATATAAAGGGGTTTATAGACCAAGCTAAAGTCTAAGTAAGTTGTGTGGCCTTAGAATTAATTCTATGAACCTAATTGGCTTCCATAAATTATGTCTAGGCCAAAAAGGAATGATCTCTACCTTCTTGAGTGTGTAAGGTCAAGGGAGAGGATTCAAGGCTTAAGGAAAAAGAGTACAAAAGTTAGTAAGGTAGCTTTCTCCACCTTTTCTCATGCATGATTGCTTGCTTTACTTGTTTTTTAATGTGTGTATATGTATTTCAAGCCAGGAAAAATGTTATAGCATGAGCTCTTACTCTATAGTACCATGATGATGCATTATGTTTTCCAAATGATGTTTGCCTTGGTTTGCTTAAGTGTGGTGAGGCGAAAAACCTTTAGTCATGGTGAGGATGAGCCAAGAACCCTTAAGATTGGTTAAGACAAAGTAAAAAGTCTCCCAAAAGTAAGGTTGACTCCCAAGAGCATAGTTAAGTCTAAGAACCTCTTAAAGAATGGGTGAGGTGAATCCAAAATCTATGAGTAAATGGGTGATGTGATAACCCTACCTCTTAAACATGGTAATTATAGTCAAATATGCAATTAATAATTAATAATCAAGGTTTGGAGTCATTACAATTTATTATGTCATGTAAATATAGAGAAATTTGGATCTTAATGTTAGGGTCATCACTAAAGAACCACAAACAAAACAAAAATGCATAAGAGAAATCATACTACCATAAGGGGTTTACGATTCATCCATTCATCAGTTTCAACACAAAAACCTCCCACAAGTGTTCCTATATCATTTCCTAACATTACCATTGAAGAAACTAGGGTTTCTAGGCTAAAGGAAGGAGTTTGGGGTTTTGCGTCGCGGCCCATACCATTCCTGCTGCGGCGGAAATGCCTATGGGAGCTACTGTTCTAAGTCCCCCGACTCTCGCCTCGATGCAATACACTTGCGTCGCGGTGAGATTTGCTACTGGACACCCCTCAGTTTATTCCCTCGACTAGCGCCGCGGTAGTATGTTATACGCTACGGCAAGGTTTCATTCTGTTACCCTTCTGGGCGATTTTTTTCACTCTGTGCTGCGACAAGATTCCTCAAGCCGTGGCATTCCTTGCCACTATTACTCTCCAGGAAAATTTTATTCGCTTGCGCCATGGTAGGATTACTCATGCCACGACGCCCTTCACTTCTGTCACTCATCTGGATGCGGCGAAGCTTTCTTAGCCGTGACGTGACTCTCTCCTGTTACTACATCTCCCAAATTTTATCCCCTACACTCCAATTCTCATCTTAGGACTACCCTAAGACCACTCTCACCCCATTTTATATAACTCTAATGGTATTTACCTGCCCTATACACCCAGCTATCCTACCATTACCAATTCAAAATTTAAATGTAAGCTTCCACTCCTCCAACTATTTTATACTGGCAAGTCCATAGAGTAATAGCAACAAGAACTCATGCACTATTAGAAATTAAAATTTGATATACATTCCATCAGAGGTTTCATACATTAATAGTTCATATTACATCTAATACATCACATAATTATATTTCCAACAGTATATCATACTATAGATTCAGCAAAATACATACGTCAAGTGTTATGGGTTCATACACCCGATATCAAGCTAAAATAAGGTCTAACTCCTCAATGAATATATCCAAGGTAATCAAAATATAAGAGTCTACACTTAGCAACATGAATACATGATGATGCTATACAATAAGGAATACAAAATTTAGTATCTATACTAAATAAGTTAGCCTATGTGCAGCCTTCTCCCCGCATGATAAAGCTTATGGATTTTCATCCACTTACTTCCCCTTATCCTTACCCGAAGAACCTTCACTTGAAATATTAATCCCATAAAATGGGGTGAGATATGAATCTCAGTAACTAAGGCAATTCTATCATATAATCCAGTTTAATTAGCATACATGCATAATTTCACATAAGCATAAGAAGAATACCAGTCATATCAGTAAATGAAACAATTAGGCTATCATGGTTACTATCCCATACTAGCAATCATATTTTCATATGTTAAAGGCCATTGACACCGAGGGAGGCCCGTTCACAGCACCTACTCCCCATTGAACACAACCAGAGCTCAATGCATTTGGGGTTTGATCATAACCCGGTGCCCGATCAAAACACATGCACAGGTGGCAGCCGCACTACAACTCCACCATAGACTTACAAGGTCCAATCACAATATAATGATAGCCAACTAATTCATTCAACATTTCAAATCATTCATGTACAGTAAATATGAAATTAAAATAGATATATGCATGAAATTAATATAAACCCGGTTACCTCACTTGTAGACAATTGCAACAGCCACCAATGGTACAAAAATCTCCCTAAAACCATAGCATCAGAAAATTACTACTTTAATTCATCATTAACAGTTGCAATAAGTATCCAAAGAATTTAAAATGCTAATCACTACCTAGGGAACACTTACCTAGCCACCACAAATCCCAAATTCGGATTGAAGTGTCCTCTATCAGAAACCTCAATATTTCATCTAAAATCCTAAGCAAATTTGTAAAAAATTAATACCCATATTATAAATTACCTATAGGGGTCTCAAACTAGTAAAGAAAGCATCAAAATGAAAGATTTATACTCACCTAATGTCAGTCCTGGCCTCAACCTACGAATTTCACCAAGAAAATCCCTAACAACCACATTTCAGATTTTGGGTATGGTGAAAATACTCCAAATGAAAAACTAATTAGACCAAAATGAAGAGAAAGATGAGAGAATTAAGTTATATAACTATTACCTTGGCTAAATCTTGCTCTAGAAGTGGGAAAATGTAAAAATATGCCAAGAACCCTAGAGCCTCCTTTGGACCTCCGAATTTTGAGATGGGTGTTTGTGTTTCAGCAAATGGGGAAGAGGCTAAAGCATTAGGGTTTTAGTTGGGTCAAATATGGGTCATAGGTTGCTCTAAGGTCCAACTCTATTTGGGCTTCAAATTTTAGCTTTATTGGGCCAACTCTTATGCATTGGGCTGCTGAAATTCCATTGGGCCAAAACAAGTTTTAAGAGCTCAAGGGTTTTGGGTCTGCACAAGTCTATTGGGCCTCCATTAACCTCTTATCATGCTCTCCTACATTAATTTGGGCCTAGATGAAATTTCTCTCCCAATTAAATCTCAAACCCATATTAATAATTTGTCTTTCCAAAATTTTCATTTTCTTAACTTACTCGATTATTTCATATTAATTATTCTTAATTAATCCAAAACTATTATTAACACCTTAATTAATTTTGGAGTACTATAGGTGAGGCCAATCCACTTGCTTGGCAAGCCTATGTATACTATGTATGACTTTTTCAAATGCTAAGAATGCTTCTTGAATGATTGCATATGTCCATATGCCATACATGCATTTATGAGACTTATTTTGCATGCTTTATGTATGATTGAATGGAAGATGAGCTATTGGGATTCTTTAAATCTCATTCCCTCTTCTCTAATGTTCTAACATGTTAGGTGGACCAAGAGAGCAAGGTCATGGAAGCCAACCATCTTGAAGATGAGAGCATGACATCAAAGTGTCTTGAAATTGTTACTTTAAGGCCTTATGGATAGCAATTGATGAAATCCCTAGTTGTATATGACCTATGATGTTATGAGCATGTATAATTATATTAATGTATTGTGTATAAATGAGAACTAGGATTATATGTATGGAAATACTCATTTTGGTCATGTAATGACAATTTTGCATTATGGAATTTCATGTACGAATGGAAGTGGAATAGCCAAAATGAAATGCATAAGGTTTAGGATCACTTAGGCAGCTTACACAAGTCATAATCATGCTTTTATACTTGCCCAAGAGGTGCCAAACCCCAAGGAAAGCCATTTGGACATTTTAGTATCTTATATGGAGCCAAAATTGACCATAATGGAACCCTACATTACTTTTTATCCAAATGAACTCTTCTTGATCTGAGATTTGGCATGAAATTAGAGCTTGTTGAGATCTTTCTGGAAAGTTAAAGAACAGAATTTTTGGAGCTCTATAGAATATTTGATGAAATTTCAAAGTTAAATTTTTTTTTTGTTTTGGTCATGTCACTGTTCATACTGGTCCAAAAATGAAATCTTTCACACAAAGCCCATATGATGTCTAATTGCTACAAAATTTTATACAGAGAAATTAGACATTCCCAGTGACTTGTGTCAACTAGAAGCACCTCATTTGGATATCTAGCAAGGGAGATATGAATTTTCAAAGAATCTGTCCAGTTTTAGGAACTCCAGCTAACCTCAGTTACTGTTTGATTGAGTTTAGAGGTCTGACATACCTGAACCAATCTAGAGTTATTTTTCCATCTAGCTAACATTCACATATTTCTAGATTGGTATCATTTGTATGGATTGGATTTTTTTGGAATTAATTGGACATTTTTGAAATTTGCTGTAAAATTCTGTGATAGCACCAATGAACAACATGATCTCTAGACTTTTTCAAATGTCAAATGCCTTCTGTGATGAATGTTATGGTCTAGAAATATTTTTAGCATGAATTAGACATGTGTAGATTTCCAAAATGGCCAAGAATGCATGATTTCAATTTTTCTAAAATTAGTTATGATTTTCCAAAGTTTGTGACAGAAATGTGGAAAATTTGGCCGAAAATATATTTATGTATTTCATGCTTCCCTTTGAGTTTTACGAGATGCAGGCCACTTTTAATGATGAAATGAGTTGTATTTATGTAATTAAATATGAAAATATGATGTATGAGCTCACATGATCCACGTGACATTAAATGAAATTTTTATACGCGACGTAATGCTAAGAAATGCATTATTTAATGCTATTTTTTCTTGCTTCTTTGTGAGTTGTTTGATATAAGGCATAGAGATAGTATGAAATGAGTTAGGAATATATGGTGTTACATTTAAGGTTTAAGTTTGGGTCTTAGGCTAACCCAAAGGCCCAGTTCTAAGTGGGTTCAGACATATGCTTGATGGGCCATGGATTTTAGGGTTACAAGAGTTAGATAAAAGTTGGGCTATGCTGAAAAGGTCCATTAACATTGGGTCTACACAAAATAAATATTGGGCCTCTAAGAAAATGGAATTGGATCTCCCTAAGACTAAAATTAGGCTTCTATACTTAGCCCAAAGCATAATTAAATTAATCATAAGGCCAAAATTAATGTCCACCTCTCTTAAGTAATTTTCCTAATTAAACCTATATTAATTCCTAATTAATCATGATTATCCTTAATTGATTTTGGGGTGTTACAAGTATAGCCATGAGTTTTGTGCCCTTTAAAGGACCAAATGGATTTATTTTAATATGAAATTTTTTCGATAGATAGTTCACATCCTAAATTTTCTAATGACACTTAATTTGCATAAATTGGAGTTGTATAGCTCAAGTTATGAATTTTTGAAATTAAGTTTCTATTATGTGATCTATAGCATAAATGAGTTAATGGCTAATTCCATGAGTTTTATCTTTACATACATGTTAACGTAGATTGAACTGATTGGTTATGCATGAATTTATAAGATGAAATGGTGAGAATCCATTTTTTAGCCTTGTGAGTCCATTTGAAGTATTTAGTGACCAAAATTTCCACTGCCAAAAGTTTGGTTATGGTTATTTTATTCAAATGGAAACTAACGGCATAAGTTAATTAGAATATAATATGATGTAACAACAATTCTTAGATAAACCTAGGTTTACTAGTCTAAGAACTCCCACTCATTTCAATATTTCTCAATTATAATATTGATAATAAAATAAGCAATATTAAATCAAGCATAATACAAATGTCTTATACATTAAATAAAGTAAACAAGTAGTCTTTGTTATATCATTACTAATGTTTTCACACCAACAATAATTTAAGTAAATTATGTCCTGAAGATGTCTCATCTTTTTGTAGGGTATTTTGTCTTCGTTGTGATTGAAACAATGTCTTATCTTTTCATAGGGTATTTTGTCTTCGTTGTGATTGAAACAATGTCAACAATTATAAAAGGCAATGTTTAGCATTTTGTACAAAGATTTCGCATGTTTCATCAACTCTTTTAAATGATATCCCTTTTCATTAGAACTATGCCCAAAACATCATGCACTTCTCATATTTGGAAATTCAAAAAGCATAATAAATCTCTTAATGTTCATGACAATATGACGTTCTTTTGCAAGCTCTATTTTAGTTGCACATTGGTAAAAATTTAAACATTTCCAACCTTTTTTCTTTATTAGGTTTATACTTCTCTCTTAGTTTTACCTTGGTTGGTGTTCAAAAAATATCATTAAGGAGTGAGTTGATCAAGCCTAGGACTTAAATAGAATGTGGAAGTTTGATTCCTTGGATCTTTAGTTAGTTTAAAAACCTCTCATGTTTTGGATGTGTCATTAGATGCAATGGTTTGGGTCCATTTTGCAAGTCAAGTAAATCTTTAGGTTGATAATGACTTATTAAAGGGAAATAAAATTGTTAATTAATAATTTAAATTTTTATGAAATTTTTATACTTAAGTACAACATTTTAAGGAAAAAAAATTCATTGAAAAATAACCAATGGTTATCTAAACATTGACAAATTATATACCAAGATGAAGCTTATAATTAAGGAACTTTTAAAGCCAAAAAAGCCCTAAACTACATGGCACGTGCCTCATGGATCACTTATAGCATTTTGGTTCAAATTTTTCCCAAAAAAAATGGAAGGAATGTCACACATGCCTAAGGTGGTATGTGCAGCCCACATGCCACTATTTATACTAGTTTTAGTGATAGTGACTTCATCATTGCCTCCCTTTTGCATTCCTCTTTCTATTGGTATGAATTTCTAGCCAAATGATGGTAGGGTTAAGCCATACGAGCCACACCCTAGAATGGTCCTCCCATTTCATCTTTAACCTCTAAATGTTCTAAAATTTTGAAATTCTTTAGATTTTAGTTTTTGAGAGGCCAACTTTGAGGCTTTCCATTTTCTAACGCTTGTAAAAATGGTGCTCTATGTTAGGAATGCCAACTTTGACCTCTTCTCTTTAATGGTGTATTGATTTTTTTTTTTAATTTTTA
The DNA here is from genome assembly GCA_026724425.1 of Erythrophleum ivorense. NCBI lineage: Eukaryota > Viridiplantae > Streptophyta > Magnoliopsida > Fabales > Fabaceae > Erythrophleum > Erythrophleum ivorense. The sequence continues at coordinate 181,070 of JAIUCV010000980.1, forward strand.
CCATAAGTTTCTCTCTATATAAACTTTCTATGATGGGAATTGTGTGGCCTATAATGGTGCTACATGTTACTATATCTCAGTTACTTTATACAATTAAATGTCCTTTTAAGTTGAATATACATCACAGATCCTTTTGCAATGGAAACTCAACTTCTAAATATATCAAGTGGATTCATGATGTCAAAAAATGGTTTTTCCATAATTTCAACTTATAATTTAATTTCAAGTATTTAGTTCCATGTAAATAATCATGTATGTAGAGCTCCAGCATATAAAAGAAACTATTTGCTCACTCTAGCCATAATGCATATAACAAAGTATTAACTTTAAAAATTTATAACTTGAGCTACACAATTCTGAATAAAGCAAATCAGTTGTCATTTTGAAGTTTATTGTAATAACATATTTATTAAGCTCATCTTTCATCATTTCTAGACTCACTTCCTTGAATCATACAAGTTTCTAAAAAAAACATTCAAATATTCAATTAATTTGTGTTACGTCATGGATAAATTTTTTGTTTCATGTCCTATAGACCATATGAACTCATCCACCTTATTATCATATTTGAATACACAAATACAACTCAAGACCATCTCAAGAAGTGGCCAAGAACTCAAGCTCATGGAACATTTACACAAATTTTACAAGTGCATGCTAGGATTGGTATTTCAACTTTCTGTCATGAATTTTGAAAAATCATAACTAATTCTAGAAAATTGAAATTGAGCACATTATGCCATTCTAGAAAGCTACAAATGTCTACTTTATTCTAAAAATAAGTTCAGACCACAATAGGGACATCTAGCCACTGGAAATTGATGGAACAGTAACCAAGGTCGCCTGTCACTACTAGTACTATCACTAAACTTCAAAAATTTATATCGTCCTGCTCAAATGTCCAATTGGGGTGATCTTGGTGGCCATATAAAGCTTATCATGTCTCATTTTTTCTTGTAAAATTTTATAAGCATTGGACACCATTTGGCTCTCAAACACAATACAAGAAACTGATTATATGAATAATGCTTATACCAGTACAACAAAAAAATGGCAACTTTGAAAAATCATAATTAATTCCACAGAGTTCCAAATAATTTTGTCTTTAGCTTCCCAAAAATATATGAATGAGATCTATATGTATGCCAAATTTCATGGTCAAATTCATTCATTTGGTCAGATCTTGATATTGAGTTTCAAAATGGTCATTTTTGTGTCTTTAATGGGTCTCAAATGGTCCAAAATTGCTTCCAAGACATCCATGGCCACTTGAGCACATGGGAAAGCACCAAAATAGTCTACTAAACATGTCTCAAAGGTGAGCAAATCCAAATTTCACAAACTCATACTCTCACCCCAAGATATACACAAGAGTTCATAAGTCATATCTTGCCATTCAATGTCCAAAAGTTGCTATATCATACATATGGCATCCAATCTCATACATACACAATATATTCATATATTTACAAGTGTTCATGGGCTCATACATCATATAAAATATTGGATTACATCATATGCCATTCATATGGCTACAAAATGGACATTTCCACACACTTTGTTGTCAATCTCCTTCCTTCATGCTTGGTGGCTTTCATTTCTTAGCTCACTTGGTCCACCTAGTCATGTTAGACAAATGGGGAGAAAGGGATGAGATTCTAGGAATCCCAATAGCTCTTCTTCCTTTCAACCATACATAAAGAATGCAAACCCAAGTCTAAAAATGCATGCATGGATATCATGGAACATTTAATCATTCATGGAATATTTCTGGCATTCAAGAAGTCATATGAAACATACATAGGCTTGCTAAGCAAGTGGTTTAGCCTCACCCATTTTCTTTATAGATTTTAACTTGCCTCACACATTTTCTTAAAGGCTTTTAACTAAGCCTTACTCTTGGGAGACTTTTAGCTTTGTCTTAACCATTCTTGAGGGTTTTTGGCTCATCCTCGCCATGGTTGGGGGACTTTTGGCTTTACCACACTCAAGCAAACCAAAGCAAGTTCACAAAACATCATTTGAATGCATAACATAACATCATGGTACCATGGCATTTAGATACAAGCTAAAACAATTTTCATAACTCAAAACATACATACATACATTCAAAGACAAGATAAACATCCACTCTTGCATGAGAGAAAGAAGAGAAAGCTACCTTTATTACAACTACATACTTTTCCTTTTGAAATGCTTCCTCTCCCATGGCCACACACTCACAAGGATGTGAGATTTGTTTCCCTTAGCCCAGACACATCATATGGAAGCCAATTACACTCTTGGAACAAATTCTAAAGCTATACATTCATTAGAAAAACTTGGTGGTTCATATGGCTCTTTTATGATTCCATAATGCACCTAATGAAGCAACCTTAGGAAAACATAATCTTGGCTCCATTCTTTCTATCCATTTATGATTCTTGACTCCTTTTAAGCCTCTTGGAGTCATCACACAATTAATTTAAGGAGCCTAACTAAGTGTTGCTTCTTTAAGCCACAATATAAAACTTAAAGTTATATCTCACTATCCATGGCTTCTAAAATTTTTTCAAGACTTCCTCTCATCCTCTTCCATCACATATGACCCAAAATCAAGCTTGGAATAAATTGAAACTACCCCTTGGTGCTCCATCTAGCCTAGGCTAAGACATGCTCCAAGGAGGCACCAAGTGAGTTTGCTTTGTTTTCTTGATGGGAGATGCATGTGGGAAGCTTCTTAGGGATCTCTAGAGCTCATTCAAATACTCATTTTGGCCTAGGAATTCTTGTATCGAAACAAAATTTTAAGGGAACACTTGAAACCTTAACTTTGCTATCTTAAAATCTAATGGTTATTTGATTATTTCCTTTGCATATTCTTGTTCTTCTCCCTTATTTTCCTAAGATTCACTCTTGGTTTAGCTAGAAATTCAACTCCTTAGGGCTGGTCGTAGGTGGGACAAAATGCTCAAGAGGAAGAACAAGAAGAAGCAAACATTAAAGTAACAAACTACCTTAGATTCTTGGCTTCCCTTGCTTGTTCCTCACTTTGGTTGGCTTCTCCTCTCCAAACTTGAAAGTTCCCTCCTTGGTATGACCTCAAAACAGACCCAAAAGCTTCAATAAAACCATAGGAAAGGAGGGAAGATGGAGGGGAAGGAATTTGCTAATGAGATTCCAAGAAAATCCATGAAAATCATACCTTTTCCTTGCTTTTTCTCCTTCCTTTCTCTCCTCCCTTGTGTGCCTCACTCCCTTGCTTCTTTCTATAGTTTAGGGCAGAAATAAAATGAGCTAAGTGAGGGGAAGAGTGGGGTGTGGTCATATATATAGCTAGGGTTCAAAACTTGCTTCTAAAAATTCTAATTTTGTCCTTTAATCTTGGCATTTTCGTTTCTTATTCGTTTTAGATCCTTTTTTATAATCATCTTTTCTATCATAAAATTTATGTCTCAATCTTATAAACTACCTTTGGAATCACTCAAATTGGAGTTAAAACTTTCCCAAATGAAAAGGTCAAAGTTTGGGTCAATTAACATTAGAAAACGTACACCAGAGGGGTTTTTATTGTCCCGGAGCTTCCTATGATTTTCATGGCCTCTAATAACCTCAAAAAACTCAAGTTTTCCATTTAAAAAGCTCTCTTGTGAGAATTCTAAAATTTTTCCAAAATTACGAAAATGCCATTATGTTACGTAGCAATTTCGTTAATTTTCGTCTGATTATTTTAGCCTCTGTTTCAGGGTACCTCTAGCCTTCTAATTTCATTACTTAATGTCTAGATCATTATTCTAATTTTTTTGGATCTTAACCAATTCATTTCAAAGGACTTTGAAAAAATATCTATTTCTATCGTTTTTACAAAAATCAGACATTACACTTCTCCCCCTTTTAAATAAATTTCATCCTCGAAATTTAGATAACATACCCCATGGAAAGAGCTCTGGATATTTCTTCCTCATCTTTTCTTCTAGCTCCCTAGTAGCTTCTTCGGAAGATAACCCCTTTTTAACCACTTTCATCAGTGGTATCGTCTTATTCCGTAACTACTTAAGTCTAACATCCACGATCTGATCTGGTGATACTAGATATGATAGATCATCCTGTAACTATACATTTTCATACTCTATGACATGTGAGGGGTCAAACTAATACTTTTTGAGCTGGGATACATGGAATACATTGTGTATTTTGCTCAAATTCGAGGGAAAGACAAGTCTATAGGCTAGAGGTCCTACTTTATCAAAAATCTGGAATAGACTTATGTATTTTGGACTGAACTTTTACTTTTGATGGACTGACCTATCCTTGTGACTAGAGACACTTTAATGAAGACATGGTCTCCAACCTCAAACTCTAACGACCTTTTTCATCTATCTACATAACTTTTTTATCTATTCTGTGCCGTTAGGAGTTTCTTTCTTTTAGTCTCAATTTGTCTATAGGTTTGGTCTACTAACTCTGGGCCTATTAGGCTTCTTTCTCATAGCTTAACCTAATATATCGGAGACCTACACTTTTTCCCATACTATACCTCGTACGGTGCCATCTGAATACTTGCATGATAGCTATTATTATAGGCAAACATCACTACAGGCAAGTATGTATCCCAGTTTCCTTTCATCTCTAATACACACGCCCTCAATATATCCTCTAAGGTTTGGATGGTTCTCTTTATCTAACCATCTATTTAGGGGTGATAGGCTGTGCTAAATCTGAGCTTAGTACCTAGAGCATCCTATAATGATCTCCAAAAATTCGAAGTGAACTTAGGATCTTTATCTGATACTATGCTTCTAGGCATACCATGTAATCTCACTATCTCTCGAATGTACAGCTGGGCTAATTTATCTATGGTAAATGTGGCTTTTATTGCTAAAAAGTGTGCTAACTTTGTTAATTTATCCATTATTACCCATATGGCATCATGCTCTGATGATGTCCTAGGTATGACAAAATCCATAGCTATGCTATCCCATTTCCACATCGAGATGTCTAGGGGTTGAAGTAACCCAACTGGCTTTTGGTGCTCTATTTTGACTCTCTGACATACTAGATATTGGGAGACATATTCTGCTATGTCTGCTTTTATTCCAAACCACTAGAACATCTTTTTTAAATCATGATATATTTTATTGCTACCTGGATGAATGGTGTATTTGCTTTTATGTGCCTCATCTAGTATTCTTTCTTTAATTTTAGTATTTCTAGGCACATACAGCTTATCCCTATATCTTACAATGTTATCCATAGACAAATTGAACTCTTGAGTGCTACCCTGGACTATCTAAGACCTAATTTTACTAATATGGTCATCTGTTTGCTGGGCCTCTCTTATTTAGTCCTTTAGGTCACTTTCTATTTGAGTTTAACTCATGAATAACTTTCTCGAATGCACCTCACATAAGAGATTCATATCTTTGAATCCCTCAATCAACTTTTGCTCTCTGATCATCATACAGGCCATATGTATGGATTTTCTACTCAGAGCATCATCTACCACATTAGCCTTACCAGGATGGTATTTTAATGTGAAATTGTAATCTTTCAAAAATTCTACCATCTCCTTTGTCTTATGTTCAATTCTTTTTGTTCAAATAAATATTTAAGGCTCTTGTGGTCATTGTAAATTTCTATGGTTGCCTCATACAAGTAGTGTCTCCATATTTTCAAAGCAAATACCACTGCAGCTAGCTCTAGGTCATGTGCGGGGTAATTTTCTTCATGAGGCTTTAACTGTCTAAAGGCATAAGCTACCACTCAGCCTTTTTGTAATGTCTAATTTTCATTAAACGACGAAAACAGGTACATTTTCAAAATAAGTCTCCCAAAATGAATTAGTTAAGGTCACAAAAAATTTAAGTAGTATTCAAGACTCTTGAAAATGAGAATCCCAGGCTCAGACGAAAAGAAAAATGGAGCTAGAATGAAGAAACAAAATTGAATGAAAAACTTATGAAACGTAATAGTATTTTCGTAATTTTGAGAAAATTTTAGAATTCTCATAGGAGAGCTTTTTAAATGAAAGTTTTGAGTTCTCTGAGGTTCTTAGAGGTCTTGAAAACCATGGGAAGCCCTGGGACAATTAAAACCCCTCTGGTGGATGTTTTTTACCTACTGTAAACCTGAACTTTGATTGATTTGTTCAGGAAGGTTTTAACTCTAATTTGAGTGATTTCAAAGGCATTTTACTAAATTGGAAACCTAAATTTCATAATAAAAAAGATGATTCTAAAAAAGGAGCTAAAACAAACTAAAAACAAAAATGTCAAGACGAAAGGGTAAAATTGAGATTTTTGAAAAATCTTTCTTAAACTCCACCTATATATATAGGGCACCCCACCTCCTCACTCACTTAGCTACATATGTTTCTGCCCTAAACTAGAGGAGGAACCCTAAGAGTGAGGCACACAAGAGGGAGAGGAAGAGAAGGAGAAAGATAAGGCAAAAGGTAAGGATTCTTGGTTGTTTTTCATGCTTTTTCTTTAGTAAACCTCTTCTCCTCCATTTCCCCTTCTTTCCTATGGTTTTATTGAAGTTTATGGATCTGTTTTGAGGGAAAAACAGAGAGAAAAATTCGTATTTGAAGAAAGGAGTCAAAGAAAGGAAGAATCAAGCAAGAAAACAAGGAAAAACAAGGTAAATCTTCCTTCCATGGTAGCTACCTCTTGGTCCCTTGTTCTCCTTGGTTTGTCCCACTCATGAAGCTTCAAGAGGGCTTGAATTTTGGGTAGAACTAAGGGTGAATCTTAGGAAAAGGAGTGTGGAGAATAAGAATATGCAAAGGGAACTAACAAATAACCATTGAAATTCAAGATAGCAAATCTAGGGTTTCAAGTGTTCCTTGTAAAATTTGATTTGATACCTTAATTTCTAGGCCTAAATAAATGTTTAAATGAGCTCCTAAGATCCCTAGAAGGCTCCCCATATGTTTCTTCCATTAAGAAAACAAAGCAAAGTCCATTGGTGCCCTTATGCTTCATAGTCTCGGCCTAAAAGAGATGAGGCACCTAGGGAGAGTTTTAAATTTTTTTCAAGCCCATTTTTGAGTCATATATGATGAGTGAAGATAAGGGGAAGCCTTAAGAAATATTTAGAAACCATAGAAAGTGAGATGGCCTTATATGTTCCATAATATGACCTAAGGAAGCAACATATAGTTAGGCTCTTTATTTTAATTGTGAGATGAATCCAAGAGACTTAAAAGGAGTCAAGAATCATAAACTAAAGGAAAGAATGGAGCCTAGAACTCATTTGATGGGTGTTGCTTCATTAGGTGCATTCTTGGAACCATAAAAGGGGTTATTAGACTAAGTTAGTGTTTAAGGAAGATGTAAGGCTTTAGAAATGATTCCATGAACCTAATTGGCTTCCTTAAATTGTGTTTAGGCCAGGAGAAACCAATTCCACACCCTTGTGTGTGTGAGGCCGAGGAAGAGAGCATTGTTCCAAAAGTGTGTGGTTGCACCAAAGGTAGCTCACTCCTCCTTCTCTTATGCATGAATTTATGCTTGACTTGTCTTTGAATGTGTATATGTATGTTTTAAGTTATGAAAAATATTCTAGCATAAGCTCTTATTTTATGGTACCATGATGATGCATTATATTTTCAATGATGTTTATTATGTTTGCTTAGGTTTACTTGAGTGTGGAGAAGCCAAGAACTCTTAGAAATGGTTGAGACAAAGCAAAGCGTCTCCTAAGAGTGAGGTTGAGCCAAAACCTCCTTAAGAAAATGGGTGAGGCAAGTTCAAAATCCATGAGTGAATGGGTGAGGCTAATCCACTTACTTGGCAAGCCTATGGATGCCTTGTATGACTTACTCACATGTCAAGAATGCATCTTGAATGATCATGTTATCCATTATTCTCACGTATGCATTTTCAAGATTTGTTTTGCATATTTTATGTATGATTGAAAGGGAGATGAGCTATTGGTATTCTTTAAATCTCATCCCCTCCTCTCCAATGCCTTAACATACTAGGTGGACTAAGTGAACAAGGCAATGGAAGCCAACAAGTTGGAAGATGAGAGTTTGACAACAAAGTGCCTTGATTTTGCTTCTTTATGGCCATATGAATGGCAAATGTTGTAATCCTTTATTGTATATGTCCTATGACCTTATGAACATGTGTAATTATGAAAATGTATCATGAACAAATAAGATTTAATGTTATATGAATGGCATAGTGAAATTTGGGAATGGAATGGCAAGACTAGCATTATGTAACCTTGTGTATAACTTGGGGTGGATGAGTGAGTTTGAGAAATCTAGGTTTGTGCACCTTTAGGACAAGTTTAGAATGTAATTTTGGTGCATTCCCACGTGCTCAAGTGGCCACACAAGCTTGGGAAGCAAAATTGGATACTTTGATGCTAGTAGAGACCATAAAAATGACCAAACTAGAACCCTATAATACAAACTAACCAAATGGATGAATCTTCTCACGAAATTTGGAAAACATGTAGAACTCATTGAGAGCTTTATGGAAAGATAAAGTGTAAAAAAATTGAAGCTCTATAGAATTAATTATAAATTTTCAAAGTTGGGATTTTTCTGCTGTTTTGGTGCATGTACTATTCATATGGTCAATTTTGTGTTCTATGTCATCTGAGGGACAAATGACTTCAAATTCTTGTAAAATTTTACCAATATAAACTAGTTCTTTTCTGTGTGTAGCTAAGGAAGAGAAATCCAATCCAAAAGGAAAAGTTTGCATTTGTAACAAAGGTAGCTCTCTCTTCTTTTTCTCATGCATAGATGAATGTTATCTTGTCTTTGAATATGTGTATGTATGTGTTAAGCCATGAAAATGTGTTTTAGCATGATTTTATATGCTATGGTACCATGATGTCATTTTATGCATTTACATGATATCTTGTGCACTTGCTTGGGTTTGCTTGAGTGTGGTGAAACCAAGACCCCTCTAACCATGGTGAGGATGAGCTAAGAACCCTCAAGAATGGTTAAGACAAAGTTTAAAATCTCCAAAAAGTAAGGCTTAGTTCAAGGCCTTTAAGAAAAAAGTAAGGCAAGTCCAAAATCCTTGAAGAGAATAGGTGAGGCTAATCTACTTGCTTGGCAAGCCTATGTATGCTATGTATAACTTTTTAAAATGCCAAGAAAGCTTCTTGAATGCTCACATATTCCATAATAGTCATACATGCACTTTTAGACATAGATTTGCATTCTTCATATGTGATTGAAAGGGAGAAGAGCTATTGGAATTCCTGGAATCTCATTCCTTCCTCCTTACTTGTTTAACATGTATAAGTGGACCAAGAGAGCCAAAGAGTGAGAGCCGCTAAGCTAGAAGGAGAAAGTGTGACAATCAAGTGTGTAAAAATGCAAATTTGTAGCTATATGAGTGGCACATGATGTAATCTCTTGTCATATATATTGTATAACCTTATGAACACATGTAAATATGTAAATGTACTATGTAGGTATGAGATTTAATGCCATATATATGATATAGTGCATTTTGGGCATTGGATGGCAAGCCTTGACATGTATGCTCTTGTATATAACTTAGGGTAGATGAGTGAGTTTGAGAAATCTAGTTTTGTGCACCTTTGAGACAATTTTAGTAGACCATTTTGGTGCTTTTCCAAGTGCTAAAGTGGCCATGGCTGCCTTAGAACCCAAATTGGACCATTGAACCCTTATAAGACACAAAAATAACCATTATGTAACCTAATATGATCAAATGAATGAATTTACTCATGAAACTTGGCATGCATATAGATCTTATCCATAGATTTTTGGCAAGCTAAAGACTAGATTATTTGGATCTCTGTGGAATTAATTATAATTTTTCAAAGTTGTCATTTTTCTGTTGAACTGATGCAGACACTATTCATATGGTCAGTAACTTGGGTTGTATCATTCAAGCACCAAATCGTGTCTAATGCTCATGAGATTTTATAGGCATAAACTAGACATAATAAAATTTTCATAGCTACTAAGATCACCCCAATTGGATATCTAAGCAGGGAGATATGAATTTTTGAAGTTGAAGGATAGTACCAATAGCGACAGATGACCTCTAGTATTGTTCTGGTCACTAGCAGCCTTTGTTATGGTCTGGACTTGTTTTTAGCATAAATTATAAATTGGTAGCTTTCTAGCATGGTAAAGTATGCTTAATTTCAATTTTTCTAGAATTAGTTATGATTTTTCAAAATTTATGTCAGAATTTTAGAATTCTACCCAAGGCTGCATCATTGAATTTTATGTGAATACTTCATTTGCTCAAGTTCTAGGCCACTTCTTAAGCTTGTTATGAGTTGTATTTATGTATTTAAATATGAGAATAAAAGGGATGAGTCCATATGGCCCACAGAACATCAAATGAAAATTTTATCCGTCACGTAACGTAATTTAATGGAATATTTTTAATAGCCTTTCTTGGAAATCTTATGTAATCCAAGGAGATAAGCCTAGTAATGGTATGAGATGAGCTTAGTAAATATGGTGTTACACAGTGGGTGGGTTACATGTGACATCCAGTTCCTTCGTAGACATGAGAAATGTAATGGTCGATTTTTCTGTAAATATATGTAACTCACTGGATGTAAAAGGAAGTCCCCTAGATAGAATGATTTGAGATCCAATAAAATTAGAGTAATAATCTAGACTTTAAATAATGATGATCTAAGGCAAGTATGCCCTGAAAACGAAGCCAGAATAATCAGATGAAATTCAACGAAGATGTGATGGCATTTTCATAATTTTAAGCACTTTTTGGAAGACTTGAAGGAGGAATTTTTAAATGGAAAAAATGAGTTTTCTGAGATTCTTAAAGGCTCTAAAAACCATAAAAATCCATAAAATTGTTCAAACCCCTCCAGTTTGCGATATAGAACGCTAGTTGACCCTAACTTTGACCATTTCGTTCAAGAAGGTTTCAGATCCAATTTGAGTGATTCCAAATGTATTTTATAAGTTAGAGAACCTAAATTTTATGATGAAAAAGATAGTTCTAAAAAAGAGCTAAAATGAGCCTAAAAGGAAAAAGCTAAAAGACAGGACGTAAATGAAATTTTTATAAACATTTTTTAAGACACATGGGCTAATATGTAGTGTCCCTCTCTTCTCCTCCTTGGAACTGGCTTAGTTGCTACCCAAACCAGAGGAGGTTCTACCCCAAAGAAACACACAACAGAGGAGGGAAAAGAGGAAGGAGAAATCCAAAAAAAGGTGAGAAAAGTGTGGAATTTCATAACTCTTCTTTCATTAATCTTATTCCTCTCCTTCTCCTCTTTATTCCCATGGCTTTTATGATGTATATGGGGCTATTTTGGGTCTGGTCCAAAGGAGGAAGATTGGAGTTTGAAGGAGAGGAATTCACCAATTCAAAGAGCTCTTAAGATAAGCTAGAAACCAAGATAATTTCATTGTCTTCCATGCCTTCTTCTTGTTGCTTTTGTTATGGTGTGTCTTGGCCTCATATAGGACAGCCAAGGGGGAGTTTTTTTTGACCCAAACTAAGTGTGAAACCTATGATTTAAAGTGTGGGAAACAAGATGATTCAAAGAAATCCAAGAAAGAACCATTGAAATTCAAGATACAATTCTTAGGGTTTCATTTGCATCTTGACTTGTAAGAAGCTTTCTAATAATAATTTAAGGTATCTAAGAGTTTGTGTGAGTTCCTAAGACATCTAAGAAGTCTCCCAAGTGCATTTCCCATCAAGAAAATAAAACAAACTCTATAGGTGCCAAAGGGAAGCATGGGCTTGACATAGACAAGAAGGGGGACCTAGGGAGTGTTTTAAATTTTTCTAAGCCTAGATTGGGACTATATATGATGGAAGAACATGAGAGAAAGTCTTGAAAAAATTTTAGAAGCCATAGATAGTGAGATGGAAGTGTAGGCTCCATAATGTAGCATATTGAAGCAACTCCTATTTAAGCTCCTCAAAATAAATGTGTGATGGCTTTAAGGAGTCTCAATGAAGTCAAAAATCATAGATTGAAGGAAAGAGTGGAGCCAAGATCATAAATTCTAATAGTTGCTTCATTAAGTGCTTTATAGAACCATAATTGAACCATATGAGAAACCAAGCCTCCCTAGAGTTTGTATGGTGTTAGAGTTTGTTTTAAGAATGTAATTAGGTCATATTTGATGTGTCTAAGCCAACGGAATCAAGCTCCACCTCATTGTAAGAGTGTGGCTGAAAGAGGGGAAGAGAATTCAAGAGAAAATTTGCAATTCTTGCTTCAAGGTAGCTCTCTAGCCTTTCTCTTATGAATTTTGGATGTTCTTTTGTCTTTGGATATGTGTGTTCATGTTTATGCCATTAAAAATATTTCTAAGAAATGCTTATATGTCATGATACCATGATGCTCTTATTATGCTCTTGAAATGCATCTTATGAATGTGTTTTGGCTTGAATGGGTTTAGTGAGGCCAAAAGTCTTTTAACTAGGGTAAGGATAAGCCAAAAGTCCTTAAGATTGGGTGAGATAAAGCCAAAATTCTCTAGAAGAGTGAGACTTAGTCAAAAGCCCCTTGAAAGTGGGTAAGGCAAGTCCAAAAGTCCTAAAGAGAATGGGTGAGGCTAAACTATTGCCTTGGCAAACCTATGTATGATGTGTATGAGTTTTTGAACATGAAAAATGCCTTATGTATGTTCATAAGTTGTAAGATTGCCATGCATTCATTCTTAGACTTGTAAATGCATCCATTATGTATTTTTGAAAGGGTGAAGAGCTATTGAGATTTTTGAAATCTCACTTTTCTCTCTCCAATGCCTAAATATGTCTAGGTGGATAAAGAGAGTCAAGAAATGGAAGTCACCACTCTTGAAGGCGAAAAGATTGACAAAGGAAATGCTAAATGGATAATTTGTAATTATAATGTTGTTAAATGATGTACTCTTATGTTGTATATGACATGTAGTCACTTGAACATATATAAATATATGGATACATGATGGATGTATTGAAATTGGGAGTATAGGAAAGAGACTGTATGTTTTTAACATTAATATGCCTTAATGAGCTTGTGAAACCTTGTGTATATGAACAAGTGGGGTACTGGTTTTGTGATGTATAAATATTTGGACCTCTTGAACAAGTTTAGTAGGCTATATTTAAGCTTCCTCACGTGCTCAAGGGGTCATGGGCAAGGTAAAAGTAAATTTGGTTCCTATTTGACCCTATATGATGCTTAAAATGGCTATTTTGGCACCTTATGTCACAAAATGACCAAATGAATGAATTTTCCCATGAAATTTGGCCTACATATAGCTCTCATCTAGGGCTTTTTGTAAAGCTAAGAACCACATTATTTGGAGCTCTAAAGAATTAACTATGAATTTTCAAAGTTAGGAAAAAGCTGTTGAAATGGTCATTACATTGTTTATATGGTCAGTTTCTTTTCCTATGTCATCCGAGGGCCAATTTTATCCAATAGCCACAAAACTTTACAAGAATAAATTAGACATGATAAGCTTTTTGTAGACATCAAGATCACCTCATTTGGATTTATATTGAGGGAAAAATGAATTTTTGAAGTTAGTGGTTATTACCAATAACACAACAAGACCTCTGGTACTATTCTATCCATTTCTGTGGAGTGAATGCTTTTGTATTGGTTTAGAAATATTTTTAGGCTCTAGTTAATATCCATAGCTTTCCATAATAATATGGTTTTCTAGGTTTTGATTTTTCTAAAATTAGTTATAAAATTTTGAAATTTATATTAGAAACTTGTGATAATAAACATGGACAGCTAGACCTTTAGTACTATTCTGTTGTCAATCATGGTCCAGTTGATATTTTCATGGCCTGAAATAATTTTTAACCTGTAGTTGACATTCAGGGCTTTTAAAAAAAACTATCATTTGCTTAATTTTGATTTTTTTAGAATTAATTATGATTTTCTAAATTTGATGATAGAAATCTAGAAAACTAAACTTGAGGCCAACTTGTAATTTTTCTGATGTGAGGCTTCTAACCCAAGTTGTATGTGATGTTTCATGTTATTTATTACTTGTATGAATGGATTATGAGTAAAGGATGGTATTGAGAAGTTCATATGGTCCATGGAGCAAAAGATGAAAATTTAACAACTTATGTAATGTTATTTAATACATTATTTTTATTGATTTTCCATAGATATCGTGTATGAAACTTAGTTGTTATAAGGAAAGGATAAAAGATGGCTAGGTATTACATTGCAACCCTCGGTGTGCAGCCATTTGACGTTTGATTCGAAATAGTGCAAGGGTTTGGCTTGTTTTGTTGAACTTGTTTCTGACCTTCAATCTAATATCTTTGCTTTGCGTAAAGGGCTAGTTTTTACCAAGGACTCAGGTGTTAATCATTTTGTGGCTGAGGCAATCAACCTTGTAAAGCTTGCGACCCATCTACTCATTGATACGGAGTGATTATTTGTGATATCAAGGCATCGATGCATTCCTTTCAATTCATTTCCGTGAGTCATGAGTACAAAAGGAAAACTTCTATGCTCATTTTGTTGGAGATTGTGCCCTAGGCCAATCATTATATTGTGAACATTATTTTTATTACGAAATAAGAGTTTTTTTTATTACATTATTATATTATTTGCATGTTTATATATAATAATATCCATGGATAAATCATTTTTTGAATTATCCAAAATGTCCATAATCAATCATCCTTGTGAGAACAACGATGAATTAAGATTAGTATGATTTTGATTAATTAAGTGTTAATCATGTATGATGATATGAATCAAAATCATAGGCATGTGTCAGAGAACAGGACACTGGATAGACCCATCATGAGATAAGCTACATAGATTAGGTCATAAGTTTATCTCAATATAACCGTGTCATTGATCTCTTGGACCTAAGATCACCATAGATTCCTACATGAAGGACACTGTACTTTGGCATAGTCTAATGTCACCTTTGACCGGGTGATTATAAATACTATGATTAGGAATAATGGAATCCATGCAAAGGAAGATGAGTGGTCAAGATGAAATTTGTCCCTCTAATTAATAGAGAGATATCTCTGGGCTCCTCGATGAGTGTGACTGAGAAATATATGGCCATGCTCAGATGGAAAGGGTTCCATCTTATATCAGTCTGCTCGAAGATCAAGAAAATTATGATCGAGCAAGTTGAGGATGACATTTCTATGCCTCATACTCGATGTAGATATCGTGTGACAAAAGGGATATGATAGGGTTATAAGATAGGTTGCATCGGATCACCGATTTCGTATGATTTGGATAGTCACAATGTCTTGCTAGAGGCCGTTTGTGATTTGTGGATCAAACAGTGCAGTTGGCCCACTGCCAACATCATATGGGCTTGTAGGGTCGCACACAAAAATAGGCCAACTTAGACTAAAATGTCCACATTCATTAAATCAGAAATGTGTCTAGATTCAATGAATATCTAGGATAGAGGAATTATTTATATATATATAAATAATTAAATTTGAAATATATTTTATATATATATATATATGTATATTATATTTGATATTATATATATGTATGTATATATATGAATTAATTTAAATTTGATTCTATTAGATAGATTTAAATTTAAACTAATCAGATAATTTAAATTTTATTCTATCAAATAGATTTAAATTTAAACTAATCAGATAATTTAAATTAAGCTCTAAATATTGTTAGTTTAAATTTAAACTATAAGATAGATTTGAATTTAAACTAATAGATATATTTAATTAATTTTGATTAATTAAATATATTTGAAACTCTAGTTTATAAATAGGGATTTCCATATCAGAAAAGATGAGCTAGAGCTGCCTCCAAAATTCTTAGAGAAAGGGACGCTGTACAGACGTCGCACAGAATTGTACGAACGTCGTACGGACTGTACGGGAATTGTACGGGGACATGCTGCTAGCACACCATTTGAGTTGCTGAACCTCGTTCGTGTGGATACCAATAGAGGGAGTTGATCTGCAGTCAGTTCCTGTGATCCAAACAAAAGTAAACAACAAAATCAATCGACAGAAAAAGGTAATTCTCTGAACCTATTCGGTTTAAGCGATTTTGACAGATCCTTAATGGGAATTGAGATCAAAATTTTAAACGTTTCCGCTGTGTACCTCCCATAATTCCCAACACATTTCACACTAAAGTTGGTGTTATAGTGGGAGTGAAGTTCAAAACTGGTTTTCTTCTTGGTCGAAACTTTTATCTCCTGGCAGCAAGGTTGTCTGTTGTGCAACAAAGTAGGGTTCAGTTTTATTTTTGTTTCTTTCTAGCTTTTTGTTTTTGCTGTTTTATTCTTACTCCTTCGGAAAAAAATAGTGGAATCCTTTCAATTATGGTATAATACCGTAGTAAAACAGACAACAACAACCAACAATAACTCTACTTATACTGAAATTTGATGTAAATTATTTTTTATAATTAGTCTCAAACCTCAAAAAATGAAGAAGATTGTCTTAAGCAGTGGACCATCAATGTAAATTGTTGTATCTTTATGATATAAATCATGGTAGTAAAACAAACATTAAAAAAAAATTCAATTTCGGTTTTAACTATTTAAACTATATTTCAAACTGAGTTAAATTTTAAAATAATTCTCAATTTTTCATTTTAAGAACACCTAAACAACTCAATTTAATCAACGGCTCCTATAATTGACAATAAGTTTTCCTTTACATAAACAGCATTCACACCAAGCGTAAGCAGGAAAAAAATATATTTCATTGCAAAATAAAATAACTTCTTGGTATTCATCTTCAAGAATTCAGCAATGCCAAATTATCCATGATCGAACATAGTGACTATTTGGCACAAACATTACAGACAACTGAAAAGTAATATAAAGAAAACAAAAATTTGCTTTCTTTCCTGTGAAACTGCAGAAGGGGCCACATAAAGCCGACATTATGGTGTTCTTATAACTTGTTCTATGAAAATTATCTTTGGAACAGTTTAGGAAACTGTTTTAACAATATGAACTCTTCAATTTCAATTTCACTCCGGTAAAATCTTACAGCATAATGAGCAACGCAAAAATTCAAATTTCTATAGCACTAAACGTACAAGTGACACCGTTCTTTAGGAGCGAATTTCAGACTTCATGTGTGAAAAATATAACCCAGAAAGTAATAAAGAAGCATGATAAACTACAAAAGTTTATAGGGAAAAAGAAGGTAGATTATGCAATTGCCATTAACAACGTTATAAAAGCAACGCCTGAAACAACTTATTATACAAAGGGGGAAAACAAAAACAAAAACAAAAATAAAAACAGAACAAAACCAAAATCTAAATTAACATGATAGGACTACATAGGATGAAGAAAAAAATTTTTTTTGGAGCCTTCTAGCTACTGTTGATTTTGGGATTGCAAATTAAAGCACATAAACTTATCTTTCATAGCTTCAGCCTCACTTCCATATTCTTTAAATTTGTACTCTTCCTGCTTAAATGTAGAAGGCACCTTTCCCTCACTGTAGCATTGGCTACACAAACTAAAATGAGATTTTATCTCCTTGAAGCGGGAACCGATAATCGGGTAGCGGCAAACTGAACACACATAGTTGCCATGGCGGTTTCTGTCCCCTGTTTCAAGCTTCACTAGAATTGGAATGATGCCAAAACCCCAATCAGGATCTTCAAACATGACAAGAAATTCCGAGAAAGAAACCATAGAAGTATCTGATTCTCCATGAACTTCCATCATTTCACTAACACCGTGCGATGGAACATAAATAGCCCTTAGCAATTTGATGTATCCAGTGGCATCAACTCTCTTGATCTGAGCTCCTCCTTCATTTGTAGGACGCCATAAAAGAGCATCAAAGGCAATCCTTTTACGCCTTTCGGGAGGACCACGACATATGGGAGCAAGAATAGCATAAAACAAGGCGAGATCCACCTTGCCTGAACCGCTTTCATCCAAAACAGAAAGAATCCTCTTATTTATGGCTTTCACTGCTCCTTGAAAAGTCTCTGGCTTTAGAAAATTAAGTAATCTGCGAAGAATTTCTTCAAGTTTTGGCTTACGTATGGACTTTTCAGGAACACCACTACCAGAATAGGATATTGGCACATCATGTTCACTCATTTCCTTCTTCAAAAGCTCCACACTGCAACTACTCAATCTAGCGACCCTCTGAAAGGCCCTGATTTGCAGGGCATTGGCTAGTTCCTGCTTCACGGTAGTCTTATCTCCAACTATCTTAAACTTTGAGGCTTCAACAACTATAAATGGAGCCTCTACAGGAACACCCCTATCAGCTTTCACCTCCTTTTTCTGAAGCTGCTTCAAATGTGATATTGCATCATGTAATTCAACCCTATTTGTCATTTTCAGGGCTTCCTTCAGAGCCTTTTTTGCTTCTTCACTCTCCCCAGCTCCCAGCAAAGACACTGCCTTGTTTAGCTGCGCCCGCCAATGGTTTGGCCACACCGCTAAAACCCTAGTATACATCTCAGAAGCCCTCTGAAACCTACCCATGTCCATATAAAGCCCACCTAAATTATACAGAGCATCTACATGACTGGGTTTTAGGTCAATCGCTTTCTGAAATACCTCAATCGCCCTCTCATCCTCACCCATGGCATGTAAAGCTGAAGCCATATCACAGTGTGCATCAGCATAGTCAGGTTTCATAAAAATAGCTTCTTCCAAGGCCTTCACAGCCGCCCTGTACTCCCCGATGCCGAAAAGGGCACTACCTAAAAGTTTCAAAGCTCTAAAATGTGTTGGACATAGAATTGCAGCCTCCCTGTAGTACTCACAGGCACTTAAAACCATACCTTCGCCTTCAAGCGTGATCCCAAGATTGACATATATTTGTGGAAGCAAATTTGTCCATTGGTTTCCACCCGCTTCGGCGGCTTCAAGTGCCAGCAAAAACTCTTCCGTGGCCTCCTTATACTCCCCAAGAACATATAAGCAGTTCCCAGATCTAAAATGTGGCCTCACATCCACAGGTTGCAACTCACAAGCCCTTCTAAAGCTCACCAGAGCCTCCTTAAACAATTGATGCTCATACAAAGCCCGACCGATTGCCATATGACCATCAAAAGCCTCCTCTCTTGACCTCGAACCATCGGCACGACTCCTCAGCGCTCCCAACTCCTTCAGAAATACTACATAGTCATGACCAGACTCTTCCCAGGAAACCCTCTTTTCTGAAATCTCAGCGGACGATGTCCCCAACTCCCTGGACCAACCAGCGTCAGAATACGTATCGAAGTTATTATTATCTGTTTTCAGTTTCCCATCTTTGGCTTGTTTCGCTTTCAATCTTTTCACCAAAATCTCCAAATCGTCCATAATCTTCCATGTGTTGTCATAAACAATGCCGTGATTCGGCGATACAGTCCACGCAGCCGTGCTCTGCTTCTTCTGGGTCTCCACCGCCACGTCTTCGTCTACAATAGAAGACGAAGCCTCGGACGCCATGGGAATGGGAAGTCCTATGCCATCATCATCCAAATTGAGCTCCAAGCCAAGCGCGTGGAAGTCACGTTCGACGTCACCAGCACCATCATCATAGGTCCGCAACAAACCCTCAAACGTGAGACCCTTTTCTCCATCAATGAACTCGCCGTAAGTTCGAAAGACTTCATCGAGAATGGCATTGATTTGTTTGTCGCTGAACTTGACCCTAGGATTCACAGACACCACAAGCGCAGCCATCTCTCCCCTGTTGAGACCCCCATCGAGGTTCGCGTCGAATTGCTGGAAAATTCTCCTCACCTTTTCTGATCTGATTCCTCTGGTCGACATTTTCTTCAATGTGCTCGTCTCAGCTTGGTGATTGAGATGATCGGGGTGGTTAACGTATTGGCGGGGATTGAAGAAGTGAGGGGACGAATTCAAAAGCTCGAACTTTCAGGGGTTTGAAAAGTAAAGTCTTACTATTGGTTGAGGGGATGATATGAAGAAGTGAGCAATTGTCACGAAGATTACAAAGAGTGAAAAATGATAATCAACTTATTTTGGTTTTACATGGTTGTATTTTTGTATCAGATACTATTTTGGGCAGTTCATATTAATTATTTAATATTATTAAAAATAATGTATTATTAATTTAGTAATTGATTAATACTAATATGAAATTGACACAAAATTTATATCAATTTTTAGCTTATTATAATATTCTGTGCATTACATAGGCTCACATACTAATTCTTTTCTGAAATTCTAATCGCCATTATCTTTTTCTAAAATCTAAATCAATTTTCAAACTCAATTGGGAAACAAAAAGGGAAAAAGAATGCTAGCGATAGAGGGATCATTCTCCCCTAGTTATTTTGTTTGGTCTGAGTAAAATGATTTAACAGAACTTACTATTGGTTAGTGAAATTATTGGGCGTAACCATGTAAGTTGGCCATGAGTGATCAACAACTAATATTTTTATTTTTATTTGATGGATGTTATTAGAAAAGAGAGAAGGCCCTATGGCCTGCACCTTTGAAGATTATGTACTAATTAAGTAATTATTTAATTTTTTGGTACGAAATATAATAATGTAAATATATTGCTTCAATATTATTACAAAGAACATGTGTAAAAAAAAAAAATCTCATACTTATGCATTTAGATCCTCTACCGGAATAGTAGTTTTGCCCTTGTCTACTTTCTTTTATTTTTTTGATTTATGTGAGTACTCATATTGTGTAATACGAAGCTATACAGTAAAAAATTTATTTGACATGAGGCTCAAATTATTTGTGTTTGGAGTAAAGATCAAGCCTACCAAACATTGGTCAATAAACAATAAATAGATAAAGTCTACCAAACAGGCAGAGACAGATTAAATTATTGAGGAGAAAAAAATTAAAAAATATATTTATGTATATAAAAAATTTAGGCTAAAAAAAATATATATTTATTTTGTTAAAGTTTGGTTAAATTATATATAATACTTTTATTGTTTTAAAAATATTATTCAACTTTGACATTTAATATATATTGTAAAAACTTTTTCAGTTATATACTTTTTGTTAATCTTTAACACAAGAATGTAATTTTATTTTTAATATAACAGTATAAAAGTTAAGTGAATTTTTTTGAGAAAAATTACATATTATGCCCATAAAAAAGATTAATTTAATTGATAAAAGTAAATAGTAAAGGATATTTTTGTAACATACAACAAATGCCAAGAAAGTTATGTAATAATTTTGAAATAAGATGAGTACCAAGTGTAGTTTAACCAAATTTTATAAAAAAATAATATAATTTTCTCTAAATAATAATATAATATATATTACTATATAGTAGCCTTTTAGAAAATTTTTATTGTTTTCATATAAAAAACTTTAACTATAGGGGTGATAAGAGAAGTTAGCTCCAATAATTATATAGATATCTAATTCAAAATAATTAGTTTGTTTTATTTTTTTTATTTTCTCAGATTATTTTATTTGTACACTTTTTTTTTTTGCAAATTGCAAATTTGTGAACATGTAAATATCTCTATCATGATGAATTAAAAAAGGTTTTTCTTTTTGGAAGGGAGAGTGCCTCTTTAGCCCCTTTTATCCCTTTTTGTAAATGTGCATTATTTTTTTTTTATAGTTTTATTTTTGAATAAAATTTTAACTTTAATAGTAGGACAAAATACACTTTATCTCTTAATTCAAGTCTACTTATCAATGATAAAAAAAAAATTCAACTGAATTGATCAATTCAACTAAAAAATCAATCAATTGACTATAATTCTAGTCTATCTGACCTTTAAAACTAATTAAGAATTGGCCAAATTGATAAAGAAACTAATAAAATTGGTAAAAATTGACTAATTTTGACACTAAGTTGATTTTGTATTGTTATTTTTTAAATTTTTTGTTCAAATCAAAGCTTTGACATTTTATAATGGAAGTTATGATGTTCAATGTATTTTATCCAACACATTCCATATAGATTTATTATTATATGGAAAAAATACTTTTAACTAATTTTTATATTATTAAATATTTAATTTATTTTAAATTTTTTTTACAACATATGCTGAAAATTTAATTTTAACAATACTACCATATGCTAGAAAATGTTCCTCAACTTTTGTGATATGATCCCTCATGCTAACATTGCTCTTCAATGTGTTTTGCTAAGAATTGGTAATTGAAATGACGGTCGTGGTAAAGGTAAGGGTGGCGATTGAGGGAGTGAAGGGACCAATTTAAAAGCTCAAATATTTAGGGGATTGAAGGGTTAATTTTTTTTTTTGAAACTCTAATCACCATGATCCCTTTCCAAAATCTAAATCAATTTTCAAATTCAATTAAAAAGTGAAAAAGGAAAAAAGAACACTAGAGATAGAGGGCTCATTCCTCTTGAGTTATTTTGTCTAATCTGGTTGAAATGATTTAAGTGTTAATTATAAGATGTTATTAGAAACTAGTCAAAGAGAGAAGGTATAACTTGCACTTTTTTTTTCTTTTTTTTTGGTGCATAATGTCAAATTTAGAAACAAACTAGAAATTACAAAAAAGAAGTGTTACTTTAATATTATTACACAAAACATGTGTAAAATCTTCTTTCATCACATACTTATATCTATTAGATTCACATTATTTATGTCTCATATTTTAAGGTGGAAATCAACATAAAGATAAAACCTATGAAATGAACATATCTTTTTCAACCTTGTAAAGATCTGTATAAGACTAACAGCATAAGAAACATATGTAGGGAAGGAGGCTACTAATTAGGAAAAATAAGTAGCCCTAAGAAACTAATCCAAAGAGCTTGAAAATTTGGGCTAATAGGATGAAACCACAAGATTGGATATGCAAACTACCTAGCATAGTAGCTTTAGCTTGGTGGATCTACCATTAAAACAAGAATTAGGTAAAAGGCCCCCTACCTTCACTTACCCTTTGTTGTTTAGGTATAATGATAGTATTATCTTAGTAGGAATAAATTAAGCAATTGTTACCACTAGTGGTACCAGTCATTAAGGCTTAGTTTCTTCCAAGAAAAGTAAAATGGGATAAAACCACCCCCTTAGAAGGAACTAAAGCCTCAATAACTAAAAACATCAACTTGCCTCATCTTTAGTGCCTTTTTTAGGAATATTAAACAACCTTTCTCGTTATAAGAAGGATTTTTCCCTGGCCTTTTATATAAAAAGGAAAACCCAATGATTAAAAGTTCCTAGCACATTCCAAGATAAGGCATGTGTCTCAAGGGACCCAAAACAACCTTTTAGAAGGGCCATAACTATCAATAAAATCAAAACATTAGATGAAACTTCTACAAGAAGCTATTATTAAGTATTTACAAAGTTACAAGGATTTGCTTAGGTGAATATTACTTGGATACTTAAGGCTAAGTAGGATACCAGTTTAGAAAAGCCTTATCATAAAAGATTACATCAACAAAAAACATGCAAAATACAAGCCCATATAGGTTTAAAATCCTATTAAAAATCCCTTAGAAGAAGCCCAAACTCACAACACAAGTTCCAAAAGAATGCTAAACCCACATCAAAGTAGAATGAAACCACAAAGGTTTAAGGAATTCCTTATCCCCATTTTGAAAACCTATAAAAAAGCACAAGAAAAAGGAGGTGGATCACTATTACTATAGAGATCAATTAAGGACACTTCCTTTCTTCCAAACACGACATAAGGTATGCACTTGATCAACCTACCATCCTTCTCAAAAATAATCAACCACATCAACCTTACCAAAATCATCTCCTCCAAACTCCATAGGAACCTTTATGGTAAAGAGAAGTCCTTGAACCCTTTATATAATGGAAAATAAAGGCCTATTGGTGATTTTTTGCAAGTGTATAGGTCACACGAGTAATATATAAGTGAGTCAAGTATCATCCCACAAGGAAATTTAACTCAGTACCAAATTCCCTAATTACTTATATTATCTAAAAAATTAACTAAATTGAATCAAACTAACTATGACCTAAGAAACTAACTGCAACACATGAAAATAAATAACTAAATTACTTAATGAATAAATGTTATATGATTTGGATTTCAATGTTTACTTCTTACTATCTGCCTTGATTAGATCTATATTTCTATGAAATCTAAATCTAAGTCTATTGCCTAGGTGATCTCTTATAACAATTCATCTTACTATAGATTAAATTTTACAAAAAATGGCCAACAATTTGAAAAAGAACTATAAATTGAGTGATAAATTAATCAGATATAGGGTTGGATGGTGATGAATTGGTCCCAGCCAACATTTATGGTGATGCAAGACCTCTAGGAACCTTGTCCTAGGAACCTTCAACAAGATGACACTTTGCCTGGGACCGACTAAAAAACAAGAATGTTAGTCAAAGGAAAAACCCTAAAAGAACCCGTCTCTTAAAACCCTAGCCTCAAGACGCAACAAAGGATGACCAATCCTTTGATCAGTCACGTGAACTCTCAGAGAACACAAAGAAGCAAAAGTCTCACCAAAAATTGAATAATACTCAAGTTCATTCATGATCTTCAAAATAGAGTACAATTGAAAGCCTTTTATAGGCAAAGTTTCTAAAAGACTTAAATCCTAATAAAAGTAAAACTTTAAAATTTGATTAAAAATATTTTAAATAGTGCCTAAAATTAAGGAACAAGATTAGGGTACTAATTTTAACTTAATCTCCACAATAAGTTCTTTGACCAAGTCCTAAAAATAATAAAATAAATAAAAAACGAAATTCATAAAGAATCCTAGTCTAAAACAATCAGCTTCTTTAAATAGTTACATGAGATGCTCATGCTTCATTAAAAATCACATGGTTGACATATGATTTTTAATCTCTTGCAATTGGACTCCAATTGGACCTTGGCACTCCTCTTGTATGTGTATAACTACATTGGGCCTTCAACATGTTGGATATAAACTCTAGTTGCTCCATGGACCTTCTTAGAACATTGGACTTCCACTTTTGCATCTTTAAGGAGATCTCATATCTAAAGTCCAATTCAACTCCAAGATCAACATGCCTAACGTATTGCTTCTTATTAGCTCTATCTCGTGTTTGGAAGCTCCGATAAAGATGATTCCAAAACAAGGTGAAAGCTGAGAGTTTAAGATTTAAGATTAACCCATTAATCATTTGAAAACTTTGTGAAATGATGATGAAAATATTCACCAAAATTGAGTGACATCCAGCATGTTCTGAATTGATCAAATATGGATCTTGGGCTCTAAACTTAGGCCGACGTCTAATATAAAAATTATCTTAAGCTCTTTGAAGTTCTTGGACATATACTAGCACAATTTAGGCCTTTTAAGCACGAGCCATCCCTTCATGAACCATTTGGGCCTGAATCATACGCTTTTTAATGATTTGGGCTTCTTGATGGATGAGAGTCTCTCGAACTTGTTATGCTCTAATGGGCATGCCTACTGGTATTGTATCATATGGGCTAAGTGTTGCACCTTCGCCAATAAGCTAACTTGAGTAACTTCCTTAATTATTTAATTGAAATCATAAAGGAAATGGGATTTATTATGAAATTATGAGAAAAATAAATTAATTTAGGGTTTAATTAATTAGTTTATGAAATTTAGTAAATTGCCTTAAGAAAAAAAATTAGAGACCATTTACCCTAAAAAGAGGAATTAAATTAATTTAAGAAATTTTGCAAATTGCCTTGAGAAAAGAGATTATAGACCATTTACCATAAAAAGTGGAATTATCTAATGTTGCATGCTCAGATTGTTCAGCCTACCTCTTCTTTCATCTCCTTCTACAGAAAATAATTGAATCCATCCATCCGCCAATTCAATTATCTATGGATCAATATACCACTACCATGCTAATGCTAACTCCACTTCCTTGGCTAGCTTGCTTTCTTTGTAGCTTGTAATTATCTTTTATCGCTTATGCTTACAACTCCAAAGCTGGAGCTTTTAGATAGACAAGAAAGGGAGAGGCAATTGTTTCATTCATTAACCCCGAACTAAGCATAGCTCCATAATCAGAAGTGCAGGAAAGGCCTAAACTCAATCCCATGGAACAATGAAGCTTCAAATTGCTCTTTTCATCCAGGTGCAGGTAGTCCACATCTTTACAGACATGTCTATTTCACCGAGATAGTGCCTAGATCATTATGCATTTCGTGCTCAAGAAGGTCAGAATAGAAAATGTATCCTTCAAGCCCTAAAGCTAATTCTAGAATAATGGATACACATTCAGTTACCTTTCTTTTCACGGATTCATCTTAAGTTCCTCCCGCATGATAGTAACCCAAAGAGAAAGACTAACAAAACTTAGCTAGCTTGGCTTGAATTGCTCAATCCTAAGTGGGGTCCACCCATAAGAGCACATGCCAGAAGCCTTTCCCCATGCTAACTTAAACCTACCCTTAACCATACGCCATCAAGGATGAACAAATTCTGACCATATACAACTAGACCCTTAGCCACATACATACCTCATCCCTTAAGAGTCCAATAGTGCCAGCAAGACTAGGAGAAGGTGAAAAGATAGGAATGAGTGGAATACTTGGAACAAGTAAGAAAAGGAGTAGAGTACTTTCCCTAAGGGGTTAAGAGGTTTGATAAAGGCTTAACCATAGGTAGAGGAGGAGGGCTTGTTTGACAAGTAGAGGGAGTTAGGAAAGCAATAAGAGCTACTAACTTTTGGATTCTATCATCTATTCAAAGAAAATGATTAAAAGAAAGACTTAGACTCAAACGAAAAGACTACCATGGGGGTAGTGTAATATCCTATAATTTAGAAATCCAAAATTATTTCTAAAGATTGGAATGAATTACTTACAAAGGATCACGAGCCTAACAAAAGTTGTAACACCCCAAAAATTAATTAAGGTGTTAATCATAGATTTGGGTTAATTAAGAATAATTAATATAGAATGATTGGGTTAGTTAAGTGAATGAAAATTTTAGAGAGATAAATTATTAACATGAGTTTGAGATTTAATTGAGTTAGAAACCCCATCTAGGCCCAAATTAAATTAAGTGGGCCAAGGTTAGGAACTAATGGAGGGCCTAATCCAATTTAATGAATTAAAGACCCAAGACTTAACTTTCATAAGCTCTTATAAATGGCTTAATAAACATTGTGCAGAACCAAAACAATGGAATTCTTTAAACTTGGTTTGGCCTAATTAAATTCTACAGCACAACATATTAAAGCTGGCCCAATAAGGCTTAAATCAAAATCCACTTGCAATTGGACCATTGGGTCAGCCCAAACCCATCCAAAACCCTAAACATATTCAACCTTTCCCCTCCCTTATGCAGAAACACAAAACACACAACTCATTTTCGGAGGTTTGAAGGGAGGCTAGGGTTTGGGGCAAGAAATCCATAATTTTTCACTTC
Source organism: Erythrophleum ivorense (assembly GCA_026724425.1). NCBI lineage: Eukaryota > Viridiplantae > Streptophyta > Magnoliopsida > Fabales > Fabaceae > Erythrophleum > Erythrophleum ivorense. Next base: position 208,327 of record JAIUCV010000980.1, read on the forward strand.
TAGAGCAAGATTCAGCCAAGGTAATAGTTGTATAACTTAATCCCTTTCTCTTTCTCTTCATTTTGGCCTGAATAGTTTTTCATTTGGAGTATTTTCATTATACCCAAAATCTAAAATGTGGTTGTTTAAGAGTTTCTTAGTGAAATTTCGTAGGTTAGGACTGAGGGTGTTATTAAGTAAGTATAAACTCTCCATTTTGATGCATTTCCTACTAGTTTAAGACCCCCATAGTAGACTTATAGTATGGGCCTTAATTTTGTACGAATTTTCATGTGATTTAGAGTGATATATTGATGTTTCTAGCGTAGGGAAGGCAAAATCCGAAATTTGAGGCTCTTGGTGATTGGGTGGGTATCCCTTAGGTAACTATTAGTACCTTAATTCTTTGAGCATTGGTTATTACCACAAATGATGAATGAGATAGTAATGGACTGATAAAAATGATCATTTTCTGATATTGTGATTTTAGGAGGATTTTGGTATTGTTGTAGCTTCCCAACTTGTCTACAAGTGAGGTAATTGGGATTATATTAATTCCATGCATATATCTACTTTAATTTCATATTTATTGTACATGAATGATTTAAAATGCTAAATAAATTGGTTAGCTATCTATTGTATTGTGTTTGGACCTTGTGAGTCCATGGTGGAGTTGTGGTACGACTGCCACTCGTGCATGTGTTTCGATCGAGCATCGGGTTATGATCAAACCCTAGATGCACTGAGCCCTGGTTGTGCTCATTGGGGAGTGGGTGCTATGGACAGGCCTCTCCCGGTGTTATTGGCCTTTAACATGTAAAAATATGATTACTAGTATGGGATGGTAATCATAGAAACCTAACCATTTCCTTTGCTGATATGACTGATATGATTCTGATGTTGATTTTGATTCATGCATATATGTTAATTAAACTAGATATTATGAATGAAAATTTCCTTGGTTACTGAGATTCGCATCTCACCTTATTTCATGGGATTATACTTTCAGGTGAAGGCTCTTCAGATAAGGATAAGGGGAAGCAAGTATATGAAAATCCATGAGCTCCGACCATGTGGGGAGAAGGCTACACTTAGATTGGTTTATTTAGAATAGATGCTAAATTTTGTATTCCTTTTTGTATAGCATCATCATGTAATCATATTGCCAAGTGTAGGCTCTTATATTTTGATTACTTAGAATATATTTATTGAGGAGTTAGGCCTCATCTTAGCTTGGTATTGGATGTATGAACCTATAACACCGGATGTATGAATTTTACTGAATTTATGGTATGATATACTATTGGAAATATAATTATGTGATGCATTAGATGTTGATATGAACCATTGATGTATGAAATCTCTAACAAAATGTGTATTGGATGTTAACTGTTGATATTGCATGAATTCTTGCTGTCATTAATCCATGAAATTGCTGATATATGGTAGTTGGACGAGTAGGAATTAGTACTTAAGTTTTGAATTGGTAATGGTAGAATAGTTGGGTAAATAAGGTAGATAAATACCACTAGAGTCATATAAAATGAGGGAAAGTGGTCCTAAGGTATTCCTAAGAAGGGAATTGGAGTACATGGGATGAAATTTAGGAGACGTAGTTACAAGAGGGAGTCATGCAGCGGCCAAGAAGGCCTCGTTGTGGCTTAGAGAGTGACAGTGGCGAGGAACGCTGTGGCTCAGTGTGAAAAAAATCGCCCAGAAGGGTGGCAGAGAGAAACCTCGTTGTGGCGCAATAGGTCTGGCCGCGACGCTATACAAGGAAACTAGGTAATGAGTGTCCAGTAGCGAGCCTCGCCGCGGCGCGAGAGTTTTCTGCCGACGCGAGAATTGTGGGAATTTGAACAGTAGTCCCAGGAGGCATTTCTACCGCGGTGCCATATATAGGCTGGCCGCGGCGATGGTCTAACTCACCTAGGTATCGGTACAGTGAAATTCACATAAATTACCTAATGATTCCTGAGAATAACTTAGCCACGGCACGGAAGGTCAGGGCCACGATGCAAAGTGCAAAACGTAGTTTTCGAGCTCCAGAACCTAACTTAGCTGGGTTTTAAGTCGCGGCGCAGGTCCCCAAACTTCTACCTTTAGCCTAGAAATCCCAGTTTCTCTAATGGTAATGCTAGAAAATGATATAGGAACACTTGTGGGAGGTTTTGTGCATTGAAACTGAAGGATGGATGAATCACAAACCCCTAATGATAGTACAATTTCTTTTATGCATTCTCATGCTTATGGTTGTATAGTGATGACCCTAACATGAAGGTTTACATTTTCTTATATTTTCATAATGTAATAAATTGTAACGACTCTAAACCTTAATCAATAATTATTAATTGTGTAGTTAACCATAATTACCATGTTTAGAAGATAGGGTCATCACAAAGGTCGGTATAAATTACGAGAAATCCAAATCAAGTTATTTGATTAATGAATGAGGACCCCAGAATAAAGTGAATTGAGACTAATTAAGATTAGAATATTAATTAGAATATTTAAACATGTGGTTAAGAGCCACAAGATAGCCCAAAATTAGAGTCAAAACAAAAAAACAGATGAATCGAAAATGCAATAACAAAACCATAATTTTAGGCAATTTTTGAAAAACTTAAAGGAAGAGGTTCTAAATGATAAAATTAAGCTTACTAGGATTTTCAGAGGCTAGAAAACCATAAGAACTATTGGAATGGTCAAAACCCTTTCGATTTATAATTTATGCTATTGATTGATCAAAAATTTGATCGGATTGGTTAGTAAGGTTTTAAATCCAATTAAAGTGAAACCAAAAGAATTTAATTAATTAGAAAACCTAAATTTCATTATGGAAAAGATGGTTCTAAAAAAGAGTTGAAATAAGCTCAATCGGAGGAATTAAAGTGGAGGGGCATAATGGGCATTTTGAAAAATGTTATAAAACACCTTTATTCTCTTTAAATTAGACTAGCACGCCCCTTGGCCTCCCATAACTGACTTTGCTCAAACCAAAAGAGCTCCCATGGTAGTGTGAAGATGGAGGAAGAGCCAAAGGAAGGGAAAGCTCCATATATGATGCCATTGTAAACTCTCTTCCACTCTTTCCCCTCTTTCTCTCCATAGTTTTAGTTTTTTAAAAGATGGAGGTTTGGGTCTGAACTCATGAAGAAAAGACCTCTTAAAAGGGAACTAAATACACCATCATATCCTCCATGAAAAGCCTTTTCAAATGGTATATGGCATAGTATGAAAACTTGCCTCTCCTTATTCTTCCATGGGCTTCCATTTTTGTCCAACATAGGGAGGCTCTAGTGGAGGATTAATTCTGACCTAAGCATGGTAGTTTTAGGGGTTTTGGAGCATGAATATTTAGATGGAATCAAAGGAAACAAGTAAGAACCTATCGATTGTAAGTTATAGAAATTAGGGTTTTGATTGCACCTAGGGAAATTTAAAACTTTAAAATGATATTTTAGATCATGTAAGAGTATGATTGGATTATTAAGAGGTTAAGGAACTTATACAGTGTTAAATTCCCTAGAAAAGCAAGCAAAACTCCATAGATGCTCTATTATGTAAGTGTCTTAACTAAGGTGGGATTCATGTACCTAGGGAGAGTTTTCTTTAATTCTAAGGATAGAAATGGTTTAGATATAAATTATAAACACCAAAGGAACTATTTTTTTGAATTTAGAAACTATATTTTGAAAGTTAGAAGTTTAGGATTCCATTATACATAAAGAAGTAACTTAGTGTTGGGCTTCTTAATTTAAGTTTGTGATAACTCCAATGAGTTTAAATAGAGTCATGTGACTTAGATTGGGTGAGAAATTGGAGCCAAGATGATGAACTATACAAGTTGCTTCATTATGCTACAATATAGAGCCATATGGAAGCCTAGAACTAAAAGTAGCTTACATAAGGCTTATGTGAGGCTAGAGATGGTCCCATTGATGTGTTTGTATCTTATTTGATGTATCTAGGCCAAGCAAATCAAGTCTCTCCCAAGTATGCTTATAAGGCTGAGAAAGGAAAGTGAGATACCAAGGAAGAAAAGTTGTACTTCTTAAGAAAAGTAGCTCTTCATCCATTCTTGTATACATATCTTGGTTGTTTAATAGTCATTGATTGCTTCTATGCGTATTTGAATTATAAAACATGACTATTGCTATTAGCTTGATGATTTGATGACATTATACTTCTTGAATTGCTTTGAAAATGTGAGATAACTCTTTATGGGTGAAGTTGTGCCAAAAGTCCTTTAAATTGGGTGAGGTGAAGCAAAAGTCACTAAGTAAGGGTGACACAAGGACAAAAGTCTCATGGAATGAGTGAGGCTAAGTTAAAAGTCCTTAAAATGAGCGAGACTAATCCAAAAGTCTCATATAATTGGAAGAGACTAAACCAAAAGACCCTAAAGCTTGTTCTTGACATTGATGGATCCATATGACTTCGTAAATATGTTTATGTTTGACATTTGGAAGTATTGGATTCATGCTTGATTTCTTTAACATGATAACTTACCATATATGTATGCTTGAAAGGGTGAATGAGCTATTAGGATTCTTTGAATTTCACTCTCCCCTATCTTATGTCTAACCTTGTCTAGGAAATTCTCATGGAGCAAAAAGTGGAGGGCAACAAGCTTGATTTATGCCACTTTGACAATAAAATAAGATTTTGTGTAATTTGCTATCAAAGTATGAATATATATGTTACTTATGTAATGTAAACCTTCACTCATATGTAAAAGTATGATATTATGATGTATGTACCATATTTAGAGGCAAATACGCAAGAATATGAATTTTTAGTATGTATGTCCTATGGAAAGTGTGTGTATAAGATCAAGTGAGATAGTGGTTTTCGAGTTCCATGATGTTTTAGATCTGTTATGATGCCCATATATGCTATAAATCATGTGTTGGACATGTTCAAATGGTCACTTGCATTATAGAATCACATTATAGATTATTTGATGCCAACTTGGTACTAAAATGAGCCATATTTTGCCCTTGAATCAAAACTATATCAAATGGACGAATTTTAGCATGAAATTAGGTAGACAAATAGATCTCATTTAGAGCTTTTCATAGAGCAAAAGAATACAATTTTTAGAACTCTATAAAATTTCCTATAATTTTTCAAAATTGGCTAAATTATGTAGAAATGACATTTCACTGTTCATTTGGTTAGTTCTAGTTTTCTATGTATATGATAGGCCAAATGAACTCTAATGCCCATGAAATGTTACAAGAGTATATTTGACATTATAAGTTTCCCATAGCCAATAAGTAATTTAGATTTGTGTAGCTCAAGATATTCAAGGTTAAAGTTTCAGGCCTGTACATGTAAGAAAATCTGATAGTGGTACTATTCCATTAGATTTTCATAGCCTAAATGAATTTTTTTTATTTGAAAATTTTACAATAGCTAGTTTATGTCATAAGATTTCTAGAAAGTGTTCATTTTCTTAATTTGGAGTTTTCTAGCTCAAGTTATGATTTTTTGAAGTTTATGACAGAATTATGGAATTACATTGAGTGGTGTAAATGGACTAGCTTGTAATGTATGACCCTAGACCTGAATTCCATGCTTCCTTTTGTGATGTTTTTGTGATGAGCAAGTGTATTAAGGATGAAGGTTAAGTTTGGTAAGTTGAGATGTTACAATTAAGCAAAAATGAAATATTTTGGCCTTTAATGTCGGTGATTTCCACTACTAAAAGTGATGAATATATGAGAATTGATGTTGTAAGTATAATACAATACAAAAATGGTACTATCTTAAGATTGTCTTATAGGCAGCAATGGGGAATCTTGGATAATAAGTGAAAGCCCGATCCAGCAATATTGTGTGAGTGAATAAAGTTCTTATATGCTTTACTTTACCTTATATGTCATCCTTTTCCCATTCTTACTAATAAAAGATGCGTAAAGAAACTGCACTTCTTTATGAGAACCTTATAGACTAAAAGGCGTTATTCCCTTCCCCCTCTAGGGGAAAACTAACTTTAGCAAAAAGTTTAATTGCATTGCATGGGATTAGGAAAATTCAAAGATAGATAAGGAAAAGAGAGTTCACCTTGCTAATCTTTAAAGAAAGCTAAGAGAAAGAATAATAAGAAAATGTCTTAGCTCCTTGCTTATGATTTGCCAGATTGCATAAAAAGAAAGTCTACTTCATTACTCTTATTTTAAGAAAGCTACTGAAGTTGCATGCCATGAGGGGCTTCCTCTCGTTGGGTTATCTTTGTCTTCTTCAATTTACTATGAACTCTTTCTTGTTGATGCATAGTGAAAGAAAGATAAAGATCCCTCCCTTTATTACCTATCCCTAGATAAAACAAATGCTAGTCTCAAGTCTAGCTTTGTAGTAGATTCCATGGCATTAAAGGCAGAGGCATTCATCTTATTTGAAGACAAGCTCTTGCCTATGCTTGTCGGGTGCTCATGCTCACTTAAACTCCTTTATTATTGAACCCAGATTGAAAATATACTCCCCTAAGGCCTATGGTAATGGATAGATGCCCCTAGGTGAGTACGTGACAAAAATATGATGAAACTAATTAAGAGATTGATGTCTGTTAGCTTAGAAGATTACCTTATATAATTGGCACCCCTTAATTGCATAGAAATATGAATTGAAGAGTAACCAATCTACTTTATAATTGGCATTAGAGCTACTAAAAACCTAGTTGACTTTATCATTTTAATAGACAAAGGAATGAAATTAACTCTTCCCTTTAACTTCTTTACAAATTCATAAAAAATAGTTTTATTAAAGACTTTGGTTTAGAAATCTTGACACCAGGTGTAGGTGGAATGTGAGGTTTTGGATTGGACAAAGCAAATAAATTTATGACACTAGAATACAAGGAAATCTGGTGAATACACTAAGTTCATTGGCCATGAATGAGAGCTTATGCTTGAAAGTAGATGTTTTCAGAGCATATTTCATTAAGATAGACTCCACTACTATTAAATAATCTCTTTCAGGCCAAATGCCATATTAGTATGAGAAGTGGGCAAAGTAAAAGCATATCCTCGCTTGGGAATCTTATCCTTTCCTCTATAATCTTATAATTAGGCCCTACTATAGATATATCTCTATTAACCTGGAGATTGACTATCCCTCTAGTTCAGATCAAGAAAAGAAATCTCAAGAGGAATCACCATCGAAAGAAATCCAATTGTAACTGGGTAAAAAGAAACATCAACTAAAACTATAGGGATGGCAAAAAGAAGGACTAAAACTCGAGACCTGTTGGCTCGCTATAAAGCTCTATACCTGAACATGTTATTTTTTTATTATAATTATAATCTTAATTTGAATTTATTCTATAGCTTGAAGTCTCATCCTTGTAGTCCTCAATTGAATTTGTTGTTTTAGACCCACTCCTTTTACTTACTTAGATTTGCTAGAAAAAAAAGTACAATCTCATTCATCGTCCTCTCCTTTCATAGAAAGAAATGGCTAGGCGCTTTTTTCTCTAACCTGAAAGGGCAGCTTATGAGTAAAAATGAGCCTTTTGCCTTAAGAAATAGGTGGCTTCTATAACATCCGTCATTTTAGAAGTTGTAAACTAAGAATTACTAAAGAAAGTCCCTAAAATTGAGTAATTAGAGGCTTGATAAAATTAGAATAATAATATAAACAATTAGAAATGGGGATACAAGGCTTAAGATACCAGAAAATTGGAGCCAGAATAGCTAAACAAAATTTGACGAAAAGGGAGTGGCATTTTTGTAATTTTGAGAAACTTTTAGAAATTGAAAGGAGAGATCTTTACATAAAAACAATTGAGTTTTTCGTAGTTTATAGAGGCCTTAAAACTATAGGAACCCCTATAATGGTTAAAACGCCTCTAGGTTATGTTTTAAAGTGTCAATTGACTAAAACTTTGATCGATTTGTTCGGGAAAGTTTTAAATCTAATTTGGGCGAAACTAAAGGCATTTTATAAATTAAAGGACCTAAATTTCATAATAGCAAAGATGGTTCTAAAAAAGGAGTTAACATGAGCTGAAAAGGAAATAACCAAGAAAGGGGCAAAATGAAAATTTTGAAACAGTGTCTTAAGTTAACCTAGCCTATATATATATATCACACCCCCACTCCTCCCATCTGCCTTGACCGACTTTCATCTACTCCAAAATAGAACCCTAGGCTTCTTGAATTGGCACACCAAGAAGGAGGAAGAGAGGAAGAGAAAACCAAGCAAAAAGGTAAGAAAATCCATGGTTTTTCATGCTTCTTCCTTCACCAACCTTGTTCTCCTCTTTCCCCCTCTCTTTTCCTATGGTTTTGGTGATTGATTTGAGGATGATTCATGGCTAGTTCAGTGAGAGGAGAAGAGAAATTGAAGGAGAGACAAGAAGCAAGTGAAAGAGCTCTTGGAAGAGCTTGTAATCAAGGTAACTTCCATGGCTTCCTTTGCATCTTCTTCCTTGTTCTTCATGGGTGGATTTCAGCCAACCCTAGACCACTAAAGGGGTGATGATTTCTAGTCTTAGCAAGGAAGAAACAAGGGTTTTAGAGTATGAGAAACAAGAATATGCAATTAAATTTAAAAGAAAGGCTTTAGAATTCAAGTTGTATAACTTAACGTTTTTGTTGCACCTAGCCATTCTTGAAGCTTTCTAAGGATAGTCTAGCCTATGTAAAAGTATGTATGAGATCTTAAGACATTTAGGAAGCATCTCAAGTGCCAATTCCTTAAGAAAAATCAAGCAAACTTCATGGGCCATTATCTTGCTCATGTCTCGGCCAAGCAAGCTTCTAGCACCTAGGGAGAGTTTTAATTAATTCTAAGCATGAGAATGGCCTAAATATGATTAATAAACATCAAGGGAAGCATTAATTTGAATTTAGAATCATGGTTTGTGATATGGAGGTTTAAGTTCCTTTTTAAGACATAAAGAAGCAACTTGAGTCTAAGCTCCTTGAATTGAATTTATGATGACTCCAAGGAGTCCAAATGGAGTCAAGAGACTTAGATTGAACAAGAAATTAGAGCCAAGATCATGAATCCTATGGGTTGCTTCATTATGCACTTATATGGAACCATAACCATGTCTTAAAATAAAGTAAGCTTGTATAGAGTTTGTATAAGATTAGAACTTGTTCCAATGATATGATCGTGTCTCATTTGATGTGTCTAGACCAAGTGAACCAAGCTTTACCTAATTGTGTGTATGTGGCTGAGAAGGGGAAAGCAAGGAGGTTATGATTTTTTATTTAAGGTAGCTCTTTAACCTTTCTTACATGCATATCTTGGATGTTTAGTTGTCATTGGATACTTGTGTGTATGTTTGAACCATGAGATATGTTTATAGCTTTCGATGAAATGCTATGGTATTATTATGCTTCTTGAAATATGTTTTGAATGTAAGATGGCTTGAATAGGTGAGGTTATGTCAAAAGTCCCTTAGAATGGGTGAGGAAATGCTAAAAGCCTTTAAGAATGGATGAAACAAAACCAAAAGTCTCAAGAAGGAGTGAGGCTAAGTCAAAAGTCTCTAAAAGTGGGTGAGACAAATCTAAAAGTCTAAAAAAATTGGGTGAGACTAGACCAAAAACCCTTAGAGCCTACGTTTAACAATGTATGTGTTTATGTGATATGAGAAAATGTTTATGTATGCTTACAAGATTGCCTTTAGTACATGGTTGCATTATTTGACTTGAAAACATGCCATGTATGTATTCTTGAAAGGGTAAAAAAGCTATTGATATTCTTTGAATCTCACTTTTTTCCAACATATGTCTAACCATGTTTAGGTGAGTCAAGTGGAGCAAGAAATGGAGGCCAAGCACCTTGAAGACTAGAACTTTGGCAATAGTTTAGGGAATTTTACATTTTGATGTCAAAGTTTGCAATTATATGATGTGTATGTGATGTAAACCTTTGAGCATGCTTAAATATATGTGACTATAATATATGTATCAATTTTGAAGTCAAATGAATGGTTATTTAGATTTTGGACATCATAGAGCCCTTATGCATATGTGTATGGATTTAAGTAGGAAGTTGATTTTAAGATGCATGATGATTTGAACCATTTGAGATGCTCTTATAGGTTGTGGTTATACTTTTGATATCCTCAAATGGTTGTGGAACGATTGGAAGACCATTTGGTGCATATTTGACCCCTTTATAGTTTCAAAAGTGACAAAAATCTTGTGTTGAACTAATGTCTAACCAAATGAATGATTTTAAGCATGATATTTGGCATGATTATAGATCTCATCTAGAGCTTTTCACAAAGCTAAAGAGTACTTAATTTGGAAATCTAAAGAATTTATTATGAATTTTCAAAATTTTTTCAAATTATGTAGAATTGTCCCAGTTACTATTCATGTGGTTAGTTTGCATTTCTGTGTCACTCAAGGGCCAACTGAAGTACAATGTCATGAAATTTGATAAGCATAAATTAGACATCATAAGCCACTGAGAGCACCTTATTTAGAGTTTTGTAGAGGGAGAAATGAATTTTTGAACTTTGAGTTTAGTTGCAGGACACATCAGTGACCTGATGTACTATTTCATCAATTTTTGTGGACAAATCTAGTTGTTTTATTCTAAAAGTTTTATGATAGTTAGAGGACATCCGTAGCTTTCCAAAATGGTATAATTTGCATGATTTCAATTTTTCTAGAATTAATTATGATTTTCAAAATTTCATATCAAAATATGGAATGGATGAGAAAATGCCAAGTGTAATATGATTTTGTGTTATATGGCTTGGACCCAAAATTTGAGCCCCCAATTGTGAAAACTCTAGTTGAAAAAATGTGTTATGGATAGAACATGAATATGGTAAGCTCATATGATCCCTAAAGCCAAGAATGAATTATTTGAGCATTCGATGTCGCTTATTTTCGCGCCAAAAGTGTGATTTTCGTGTAAATAAATGCCATAAGCTATTTTTGCTAGGGGTTGAGTCCTATATAGTTATGCTATTACAGCTTTGCCTTAGGCTATCAAGAAAATAGAGCTAATATGTGATCATGATAGTACATTGAAGCATAAGTCTACTTTATGGCCTTTTGATCATGATACATCATGAACATGCTAATATGTGATCAAGGTGAGCAGTGGTTAGATATAAGGGGCTTCGTAGGCTTGGATTGGAAGGAAGGGCTTCATTTTTTGATCACTTTTTGAGTCTAGTTTCAGTGTCTTTTGGCAATTTCTGACCTAAGACCTTATATGTCTTTAATTTTAAAACTAAACCTAACACCTATAGCCCTAATTTGATTAAAATGCTAAAGCCCATTATTTTGGCTAGCTAAAAATGTGACTTGAGCCTTGTATTACACTTAAACTCATCTTATTCTCTCTCATCAAACTTCATGCATGCTTAAGACATAGGAGAGAGAGGGGGGAGAGAGAGAGAGAAGAGAAAACCCTATAGATTACATAAACTTCATCTACTCCTCTTGCTCTTTGTTTTGATATAAACATCTTGTGATTTCATTGCTGTTCGTGAAACTATAAGGTTTGAGAATTTAATATTTAAAGGTGATTTAGAGCAAGAAGTCAAAGAGAAAGCTAAACTAATATATAGGTATCAATTTCCCCTTCATTTATGATTGATTTTTTTTCTTAAATCTCGTCTTAAAGTTGAGCTTTGTGATTAAGCTACCTATATTTGCAAATTTAGGAGGACCCATATGCTAAAATTTGATGCTTAGTGCTTGAAGTAAAGGATTTATGAAATTAAGAGGCTTAGTGAGGTGAGTTACTGATTTAATAAACCTTAACTTGTTAGAAATATGGATTCTCTTACATTGCTTAGGGTATAATTGGTTGTACTTAATGTGTTTTAGGCTTAAAGTGTGTTGGTAGTTATTAGGTAGTGGAAAGCATCTCTAAGAGGTAATTTGGATTTTATTCCAATTGTATTTATAGTAATATGCTATAGATTGCTTGTACATGGGATTTATGTGATGCAAATGATGAGTTTGATTACTTATATTTATGGATTACCATGGACTATGATAAAATAGAACCAACTACATTGTTGAAGCCTAGTCATCACCTTATTAGAAGAAAGGCATGGATGAAGAATATGTTGCCTTGCTTAAAAATAAAACTTGGACATTGATGGGAGTTACCTCAAGATAGACAAGCCATAAGGTGCAAGTAGGTGTATAAAGTGAAGAGAAATCCAAATGGCACTTTACTAAGGTATAAAACTAGGCTTGTTGCTGAAGGTTTTCATCAAAGGGAAAGTTTTTATTTTAATGAAACTTTTAACCCTATGATAAAACCAATGACTATCAAAATAATTCTCAAAGTAGCCATCTCTCAATAGTGGCACATTCATCAAGTCAATGTTAATAATGTTTTTCTCAGTTGTGTTGTAATATTTGGTCCTTCGAAAACATGAGAAGATGCGAGAAATGTAATGTTCGGTTTCTTTGTAAATGTACGAAACTTACCGAATACAAAAGAAAGTCCCCCAAAGATAAGGATTTGAGGTCTAATAAAATTAGAATAATATTCTAGACTTCAAATAATGATGAATTAAGGCAAGATGTACCCTGAAACAGAGGCTAAAATAATCAGACGAAAATTAATGAAACAGCTACATAACATAATGGCATTTTCATAATTTTAACCAAATTTTAGAATTCTCATAGGAGGACTTTTTAAATGAAAAATTTAAGTTCTTCAGGGTTCCCAGAGGCTCTGAGAATCATGGGAAGCTTCGAGACAGTTAAAACCCCTTCGATGTACGTTTTCAATGTTGGTTGACTCGAACTTTAACCTTTCGTTTAGGAAGGTTTTAGCTCCAATTTGAGTGATTCCAAAGGCATTTTATAAGATTGAGAAACTAAATTTATGATGGAAAAGACAGTTCTAAAAAAGAGTTAAAACAAACTGAAAACGAAAATGCCAAGATTAAGGGACATAATTGGAATTTTTGTGAACAATTTGCTTCTTGAACCTTCTTTATAATTCATTCCTCTTCTTTTTCTTTCTCCACCAACTTCATTTCTGTCCAAAAACCAGAAAAGACTCAAGAGGGGGAGGCACACAGAACAAAGGGAAAAGAGGAGGAGAAAAGCCAAGAAAAAGGTGAGAAATTCATGGAAATTCTTGCTCTTCCTTTAGAAAACTTCTTCCTCTCCTTTCCTCCTCTCTTTTTATGGATTTGGTGAGATGTTTGGTTCTGTTTTGAGTCCAGAACAGAGAGAGAATTTTTGAATTCAAGGAGAAGAAGCCAAGCAAAGTGAAGAGCAAGCAAAGGAAGCTAAGAAACCAAGGTAATTTGCTATGTTTCAAGCTTGTTCTTCCATTCCTTCTCTTGTGTGATTTCGCCCCATATAAGACCAGCCCTAAGGAGTTAAATTTCTAGCCAAAACAAGAGTTAATCTTAGCAAAATGAGGGAGAAGAACAAGAATATGCAAAGGAAATAATCAAATAACTATTAGATTTCAAGATAGCAAAGTTAGGGTTTCAAGTGTTCCCTTAAAATTTTATTTTCGGTGCAAAAGTTCCTAGGCCAAAATGAGTGTTTGAATGAGCTCTAGAAATCCCTAAGAAGCTCCTCACATGCATCCCATCAAGAAAACAAAACAAACCCACTTGGTGCCTCTTTGATACATAGCCACTGCCTAGAGAGGTTGGAGCACCAAGGGGTAGTTTTAATTTATTCCAAGCTTGATTTTGAGTCATATATGATGGGAGAGGATGAGAGGAAGTCTTGGAAAAATTTTAGAAGTCATGGATAGTGAGATGTAGTTATAGATTCTATATTCCGACTTAAAGAAATAACACCTAACTAGGCACCTTAAATTAATTGTGTGATGACTCCAAAAGGCTTTAATGGAGTCAAGAACCTTAGATGGATGGAAAGAATGGACCAAAGATCATGTTTTCCTAAGGTTGCTTCATTAGGTGTATTACGGAACCATAAAAGAGCCATATAAACCACCTAGCTTTTCTAATGAATGTATAGCTTTAGAATTTGTTCCAAGAGTGTAATTGTCTTCCATATGATGTGTCTAGGCCAAGGGAAA
>JAIUCV010000981.1:0-222324 GCA_026724425.1 Erythrophleum ivorense
ATTTTGATCTTTTTTTTTTAATTATTGTTTATTATGATTCGTAGCAAATGGAGGAGCAGTTCAAGACACTGATTGTTTTATCACACTATTTGGAGGTATGCATCGGCTCTCATTGCTCAAGCATTTACCCAAAATTAAGTATTAATAATCCATGTTTTTCTTCTTCAGACAGGAAGATTTCGCCAGTTCTGGGATGAAGCAGCAAAGAGTCGTCATATAGTTGAAGCTGTGCCAGGTGATGAGATATCCTAGTGTATGAAATGATCATTTGTTGTTTGGTGTTGACACTTGAAACTGATTGAGCTTTCTAGCTTCTGCTTTTTAATTTCTGCATGCTTGTACATTGGCCTAAAAAGCAATCAATTGCAGGATTCGAGCAAGCAATCCAAGGTTATGCAATTCATGTCCTCTCCTTAACTTACCAAAAAGTTCCTAGATCTGTGCTTGCTGAGGTGTGTTGTTATTTTGTCCATTTGAACCTTTGGTTTACTAATTACTGGAATTGGCTTTGTCTCTAGCTTGTAGTTGCTAGCACAAAGCTCTGCTCATTTTTTCTCATTGTTAGTCAAACTCATGTTTGATGTGGAACATCATTAATAATGCTCCTTGTTAACAAAAACATACAGTCAAAAACCATTGAATGGTGTTCTAGACTTTAATTCTATAGGGGACCGGCCTTGGGGGAGGCCGTAGGGTTCTGTCTACACTGTCTGTTTTTCTGATGTAGACCCTGTTATTTGAGCATGAAAGATAATATGATTTTCTCGTTACTCTCAAGCATAAAATAATTAATTCCGTGTCACTCTTACAGGCTATCAACATAGAAGGTTTGTCCTTAGACAAATTCCTTGAACACCAAGTAGCCAACAGTGGTTGGGTTATTGAGAAAGGCCACGGCAAGGGTCAAGTCATCTTGCTGCCAAGAAACGAATTCAATGACCCTGCATTGAAGAAAAACACTGCAGATAGTGTGCCATTGGAGCACATTACACGCATTTTCCCTATTCTGGGCTGAGATTTCTGTGGATGCCTCCTCATTTTCTTTCCGGGAGGGAGATTTTTGAATTTGAGATTAGTTGGAGGGTTACGGTCTCTTTCCCTTTGGATGCTTCAGTTTGATGACAGTGGACAGCCGTTTGTCGGTGATCAAAAATTAAGTTGCTTTACTAGTGGATTATTATACTTGAAGAGTGATTCATGATTCATTTAACGGTTGTCACGTCTACTATTAGTTTATAGTTTGCCTAAGGACAAATTGGGTTTGTGTATGAACTCGATACGAGTTATGTTGCGGCCATGAGGAGATCTAAAAAATATGCAATCTTATTCTTATCAGATAGTTTAACTACCACTACATCCTAATCTTTTAAATCTTTTTTTTAATCAAAGTAATTTTTGAAATCTTGAAGCTTCTTATTATAGTTAACAAAGTCCAGAAAATTTTCTAACGGCTTTAACCCACTTATGGGAAAAAGTACATGTGCTTCAATGATTGCAAATCCAAAAAAGGAAGATGAGACTATAATGTCTGTAGTTGGACAATATTAGATATATAAAGAGAAATGGAAATAGATAAAACGAGAAATAATAATTTTTTTTAAAAAAATAATAATGAAAAATAAATATTAACATAATAGATATTATAAAAAAATTACAGCAAGTGAGCCAAACGAATACTACGTTGCTAAGCAGCTATCTGGAACACCTAGAAATGCAACATGCAGTTCGTACTAATGTTTAGGCAAGCCAAGTTTAACCCAAAAACAGAATTCACACACCATCTTCCTCAGCAATAAGGGCCCCTTTTATCCAGACAAATCAATCTTTGAAGTATTAAATATAATATTGTCAATGGATCGTTCATTACAATTATCTCTTTAGATTAACCTTTAGTTGTAATTTTCCCCGAAATAAATTTGAATTGGTATTACCACAACATTGCATAAATCGAAAAAGAACATATAAACAAATTTAATATTGGACAAATTTTAAGACGTTTGCTATTAAATTCCTTGGCAACACAATTGATTATTTCAAAAAAATTTTAACATTTTTATTGAAAAATCAAATATCTAAAATACTTTACTTAAATTTTGTCATTTATTATTTTAATCAAATAGCTACGCAGAAAATGACTTGAATGGGAACGGGCAAGTTCCAGGGATTTTATTACTTCCACTCTTTAAGCCTGAAACAGCCCAAAAATCACCGCTACAGGGAAAACCCACGCAGCAGTTACAAGAAGTAATGTTAAGTAAAAGAATCAATTATCTGCAATTCTAAAAAGTGGAGCTCCAACGGGCATCGTAACAATATTTACAGAAGTGCGCCTACGAATATCGTGAAGAAGTGAAAAGAAGAATGGAAACTGAAAACAATGAGCTCCAACAAAGAAAAAGAGAAAAAGAATTTTACAACCCTTCGCTATTTACTTTTCTCTACCATGCTTTCATATTTAATTGAGAATTTCACAATAGAATTAATGCTGCAAGTCAATAAACTGAAAGCCTGCAGGATTGCTCCTTGGATCAGCATCTTACAGTTACAGAGAAGCCAACTTGAATGCCTCTGTTTCTTTCCCTTAACCACTCCCTTGCCATAAGCTGTCACTACTCTCTACTTAGTAGCCTCTTTTCAGAGCAAACCCAAGTCAACCAAGTGTAGATTATATATTAGTGCAAATGATCATTGTGCCAAAATTCAATGGCAAAGGGTCTGTCCATAAGTCACCCACTGTACAAAACTATCTGGAAATTCCTCTAGAACATTGGACCGTGTATTACCATAGGATAACTCTGATCGAGTTTGCTCCCTTCCCTGAGAATATTAAATGGAATTGGTAAGTCACATAAAGACGAAGTCATTTAGAAGTCAAACACACTTCAACTATTGGAGGACAAGTTTGTACATGACATAAACACAAACATCAGTTACATCTTAAATTAATAAGGGATTTTTGCATGCACAATACGTGATCTACCATGTTGGAACTCACCTATTCTTAGTGGTCCAAGAACAGTCAAGACCTCTTTTCACTCACCAGAACAAATAATTCAAAACCCAAGCCACAAAAATTTAAATAATGCAGAGTGAACGTAGATCCATGTAGATAAGGAAGATGCGATCTATTACAGCACCGGTATAATAAAAATCTCAGAAAAATTTAGGAGCTGTCAGTACAATATAGTACTATACAGGAGTGGTACCTTCATGCTGGAACCATATTCACTAGTGGAGGGAGTTGTCTCTCCCATCATTCCATTGACATTTTCTGACGAGAGCCCAGCTATTGGGGAGTTGGTAATTGATGACCTGCAGCCAATACATATAGGCCTTTAAAGAAACAAGGAAGGACTTCGGTAAACATAAGAAATGAGGTGCAAGAAAAAGCACATCATACATGCAAACATAGACACGAACAAACTACTCATCTCTTTCCAACCCATTTTGTTGCCTATTGCCTATGTATCTCCCCCCATAAAAATTATACCTTCAATTAAACTATTTTGGTAGGCACTTGCAACATTGCCTCATAGGAAAAAAGTGAAGCATTACCTCTCGTACAGATCTTCCTCACATGAATTTCCTGAAGAAGATAGCCAATCCAGGTCAACGAAGTTGGAGCAACTGAATGAACCCCCATGCTCAGAATAGTACATATGATCACTTTCAAGGCAGCGCTCTTTTTGCATGCCTCCAAAAAACTGTCTCTGAGGCATTGGAGGAGTATACCTACACAAACACACAGAATGGTAGATCAATCACAAACTGATTAGATAGACAAAATGAAGCAGCAACTAGCTGAATGTGTCATCATACAAGCAGGCACTGTAAGTTTCTAACTTGTACCAGCATGGTATATAGGGTGAATACCACAATTTAGATTACAAATTACATGTTTTGTGATTGGGCAATTCCATGCATAATAATCACAGCAGAGGATACTAAAAAGAGGACTTTTATCTGAAATAAAAACTAAGTTTCAACATCCTCCAAAAAATTTAAGTTGGGAATAATTATTACTTTGGTCTGCTACAAGGAGACATCAAAATTCTCTACAATATGATAACTCCAGTAAAAATGACAGAAAATGTATAAAATGGACAATTTATCTCTTCATGCATGCTTTGACATGAATTACGGATTTCCATACACATTAATAGAGTACAGACCTTGAAAAAGCTATGTTACTCTCAGAAGTTATTTCAGGAGAAGACTCGCAATGAGCATTGCTTCCTTCTTCTGATCCACGAGGCAAAATTGGTCTAGAGAATTTTTCCTGCTTGGAATTAGGAGTCGACAAAGGTGTCAAACTGCCATGAAGAATGCTCCCATCTGATAAGGATCTCTTGAAAAATGACCTAAAATACCAAATTTCAATGTTACTGCACGAGTTGCATCAACAAGCAATTTCGATGTATATGCTTCATGTCATCGTGATATCTGCATCAAGTCCATAATATGACTTCAGTAATAGCAACAATTGTATAACTCATGCCATTTATTAGCCCTTCTCTTGCTCTCCCTCTCCCTCCTAACCACCAGATAACAGATCATGCCACACTAACTTCTGCTAATACCCTATGTAAGGTTTTCACACCTAAACTCCTGGATTGAAAGACTGTCAGCACTCCTCCATCTTAGACAACAATAGGAAATTAAAGGCTATCCCCAAAATCACCATGGAAAAGTTTGGAATTCACATAATGAATTCTAGCAGGTCTTCTATATTATACTACAGATAAAATGTAACAAAATTCATTTGCACATGTATTCTGTTAGATGGGATTAGTGGAGTTAATAGTTAATTAGAAGTTGTTAGGGAATAAGAATGACGAGTCTGTCTGTTTGTTATTGCTGTTAGGAAGCCCCAGTTATATCTCTATCAGTATAAATAGGAGATATACAGATGTAATTGAATTAAATAGAATTGTGTTACGTTTTTCTCTGTATCATATTCACACATGTAAGAACAGAATTGAGTCACGTTTGATGATAAATCTTTAAATATCATTTTTAGGGCCATTTCTGGCTAGACCATGACTGATAGACAAGAGACCCAAAATACATAGATGGGGAAAGAAGTAGAGGATCATGGAGAAGAGTATAATGAAATTTCCAATCTGTTCTACAATCAAACAAATAGTACCAAGTACTCCAGTAGGGAAATAATTTAGAAGGTTCAAGAAGAAATTAACACCAAAATTTAACCTAGCAGTGGAGAGGTTGGTTCACAATAGATTCACAGACCTTATGCCTTACGTCTTTTGTCAGTGTTAACATAATAGTGACGTTTGGTTTTGAGTAAATGTGCATAACTAAGCTGAGATTAGTCATGCATCAGGTTGCAATTAATGATAAAAACAATACTAATAATAATGCTTGTTTCTCCTATCATTCTAAAAAGATGCAATCAAGATTATAAATCTAAAATTTTTCTTAATTCAGGATGATAATTACTGATGTTGATGTGACGGTGTTAGCAGTCTTAATTCTGGTACTCTTTCTTCAAATAAGCTGAGTTTTTGGATTTTCCAATGTTAAGAAAACACTGGATGCAGTAAAATAAATATCCATGGCAAGAAAGTCCTGGGAAACTCACAATACAAGGTTTCTAATCCTCTAGGTTACCTCCAGAGCCATCTTGGCTAGCACAGGGAGCCATGGATTAGTACATTTTAACATTCAAACACCACAAATATTTGATAGAATGACTTTCGATGACAATGAGAAACATGAAGGGCACTTTACATCTTTAAATATTGTACTTATCTTCCTATTTTCATGCCTTGTCCCCCAAAAACAAGCAAACAGCGTGACTCTAAACTCCAGATAAAGCAAAAATATTACCATAATAAAGGGGTAAGACTGAATCATTAAAAAAGCCAAAGTACATCACTGAGACAGACCAAAAGTCAAAGTGTGTTATGTATAAGCCTTAAGGTTGTTGGATGATCAGCCTGCTCATTCTTTCCTTGTCTGCACTCCCTAAAGACAAATCCCAGCCCCCCAAAAAATTTCATCATGAATTCATAGCCTAGAGTTTCAAATGAAATTAAATAAACTACCATCATGCTAGACACACTAATTGCAAACCATATCAAATGGGAGTAAATAACTAAACATGCCAATTAAGTGAAAAAACCTGCTTAGAAGTTATTTTTCCAGAAATGCCGTTCTATTTTCAGAAGAAAAATATGATATAGTAATTTGTTAGGGAAGGTGGAATATGGAAGTTCCAGATGCAGAAACCTAATCCAAGCTCCTAGAATTTCAATCAGGGAACAATTTTTGAAAGTATAAACACAGCCAGGTATTTTATTCCACATAAATTTGATTCAAATACCTTCCATCTTTATCTCCATGTTTCCCAGCATCATAGTGCTGATCTGAATCCAACTCCCATAGAGTAGGCTTACCCTGTTGAGGCTGAAAGTGCCCTAGGAATCTGCTCCAACAAAATAGGCAAGTCATCTTATGGTGTGTGTAGAACAAAATATTTTAACATCTCTTATGCCCAAAAAAAAAAAAAGTAATTGTTTTGCACCCCACAGACATCTTTACACGCACACCAAAAGAAAAAATATATATCACAAAATTATTAGCTGCCAATAATTTGACAAAAACTGCTAAAGTGACTCAAGAGCCACCCAGCAAGATCCAATTAGAGTCCAAACAATATCAGAGAACTAAATGGGCAAGAAGAACTGCTGCAATACCAGCAAAATCTTTCTCCAATCAAGTAAAAAAATGGCACAGGAAGTGGTCAGGCCAAGTGATCTATAAAAATCTACTAGCAGTTTGGACGTCATGTATCTGTTAGAAAAGAAATTAACAGAGTACTAAATAATATAGAGAAATCACTATATTGTAGGGTATGGCCAAACACACAGCATTGGCCTGAAGGATTGGTTGCAATTCAATAATCACTTTTATAAGATGGAATCAATTGGAGAGTATAGACATCTAAAATAGAATTGATAAATTGCTCATGCCTTGCGCATGCACAAATTAAGAAGGGGCAAAATACCCAAGAATTAATTAACAAAGTCCTATTCCCTGCCGTTTCCATTCTCTAGGTCAAATTGATAAACAACAAAAATGCAAGTAAACTACAGTGAACCTAGAATAAGATTGTCCTTAGGAAATTGATAGAGAAGGTAGTATGGAATGCCAAAGTCCCACATTTGAGTAATATGGGATACTCAATGGGATACTTAAGTAGGATAGTTCTCCCACTAAGAAGCACGGATACATCATTTCTAGAAGCATACCCGTATCGGATACATTTCTGGTATGGATACGTGTACTGTACGGGTACAAATGTACCCCATACGTTTTTGTTTTTGCTGTACGTTTCGAAACGTTTCGGAAACTGCTTCAAAACGGCTCTGAAACGTAACAACGCCATTTCTGCCTCATTAACCTGCCCTTCTCTGTTGAACCCGACGCATCTCCCTCGCTCTTCTCTAGATCTGAAGTTTCCCGTTGCTGCTGCGTCTCGCCTCGCATCACTCGTCGTCGCTCATCTCCTCCATCCGTGAAGCTTTCTGTTCCTCCGTTGTCTTCTTCGATGGCAGGTGCGTCTTCATCTCTGGTGGCAAAGCTTTTGTCTTCTTCTCTGGTCCTCTGTTGTCTTCTCCGTCTGTTCTTGATTGCAAATTTGATAGGTGTTAATTCTTACCTTCTTCATAAAGAAAATTCACATCTTGACTTCTTTGTGCTGCTTTGTGTGATGTCCATCTTAAGTAAGAAGTAAGGAAACAAAAATTAATTTTGGACGGGACTGTGACCTTTACTGAGTAATATATATAGTGCATAAATTAATTGGAAATGAAAAAACAGGGAATAGGGGTGGGAATGATTTTTGGTGAAACAACAACTCAGACATTAATATTGTCATTGATGACTATTCATTGCAACTGGGACTGAGAGTATTTCTTGATCAAATATAGAAATCTACGTGTTATGATATTTGTTGGAAATGTAACTTATTATGAACATCTTCTTTATGCTTGTAAATTGTTTTATTATTTATGCTATTGTAATTTATTTATAGTTTAATTTAGTTTTTAACGTGTTAGATTATTGAATATATATATAATTATATATATATATTCTCGTACCCGTATCCTAAAATTTTAAAAATTGTCGTATCTCACGTATTGTATCGTGTTATACCCGATACGCGTACCCGTATCGGTACTTCTTAGTTCTTCCACCTCAATAGCTAGCTTTTGAGGGAAGGTTCCCCACCTTGCGTAGGTGCCCAAAAGCTAGCTATTGAGATGGGAGAACTATCCTACTTAAGTACCTCATTGAGTATCCTATATTATTCAATGTGGGATTTTAGCATACCCATATTACCTTAGTCTTCATCATATACTAAATATCAATATTCAGTTTTCCTTCCACAACTGATATATATATATATATATATATATATATATAAACATTCAACTCCAATGATAAAGATATTTATAAGGGTTCTCAGATCTGATTTGATCTGCTATACAGGTTTAATGATGCAGTATTATTGGAAAAATGTCATAAATAATCTTCTCCCAAACTCCTCTCCCCTTTATGTTTTCTATTTATGGGATTATCCTTCTAACCATAGAATAGGCTTTTCAAATCTTTGGCCTCCAGAATTTTTTTTTAATTCCCTTTTATAGTCCCATTGTCATTCCTCCTTCTGTATAATCCTCATTGTATTGATTCTGCCCCTTTAAGCCTCTTATCTATTAATATTTTAATTAGCACAAAGTTGATGGAAAAAGAATTTGACCAAAAAAAAAAAGTAAAAAAGATAATATCATAAACCAAGAAAGACGGAGAGCAAATATGTGTGATTTTGGCTGATCAAAGACAGGATTAGAACTCTTTAAGATAAAGCCAATTTCATAAATTTAATTTGTAATTGTTTTTTAATCATATTAGTTTATTTGAAATTTGGTTTTGAAGTAGTTCTAATGTCAAACACTGCTTGGTGATTCAATTTTAAGATGTGAAATCACAAACAAATGTACAAATCAAAACAGAAAGAGGGAAGGGAGAGAGATACAGAGGAATACCATATTTCTAGTATTCTTGTAAAAGTTTGGTACGGCTCCAGTTCCCATAAATATTTTTACAAGAACCCCTGCCAAATTTTAATTTCCAGCAAAGAAGTCTATGTGGAAAAATGAGTATTTTAAAAGCATGTTAGGAACCCGCCAAGGCTCTAAAGCATGCCTGATGTGTCCTGGGGCATGATGTGCTTCAGGCATCCGTCTTTTCATGTTTTGGCAAGATGACATACTTAGCCCCATTTAAATCAGAAAATAGTCAATTGGAAAATCAGTGAAAGGGGCTAAAACACAGATGGAAAACCAACAAAGACGCCTTGCATTTTATTTTTTAGGGGTGGACCTGCATGAAAGGCTTTGCTAGTTCAGAAAGAGAAGCAGCCATCAAGAAATCTTGGGCTCTTTCTGAGACTGATATTGCTGATAGACCCTCTGAGATGAGTCTACTGCTGCATTGAGTCCTATCTCTTAGCCATTCTTTCTCTGTTTTAACATCTCTGCTGAATCCTTGCTGCCTTCCCCCACCCCCCCCACCCCCCTTTTTTCCCAACTCAACTGTTGCCAAACCCATTGTAGGACTTGTGTCATGATTTAGTTCACATTGAAATCTTACTTTCGCGATAAACTAGTAGCTATATCAATTATCAAACTTATTTCAAAATGACAGCCTGAGGTGCCTACCCTGCCTTGCCATTTTTTAGGGCTGGGCGCCTTAAGCTACCTTGCGCTTTGTACAACAAAAGTTCAGAAGAAATCTCTTCAACTGGGGAGTTCTCTTGTATTTATGTTCCTGTTTTGTTATTGCTTTGATGTGTTGAAGAGGATTTCTTATGCTCCTTCAATGTAACATGTTTCTGATTAAATTTCCTCTTTTATCATATATCCAGAGTTGTTTTTTAACAGCCACTTGCTCTCTTTCATTGTAAATAGTGAGTCCAAGTCGTAGTCCAAGGTTAAATGGGAGTTCTACAGGGAGTTTCTACTATGGTGGAAGATCTGTTGAGTAGAATGATCTCTAGGGAAGCCGAAAGAGGGATTATTAAAGGTTTAAGAATTGGCATCGAGTAAATTGTTAAGTCTTGCAATTTGCTGATGACAATGGCAAGAATAGGAGCAATTTCTTATGATTTGATTAATTTCAGATGTTTTGGTGAGGAGTAAGGAGGGGAAAGCTATATGGCATTGCACAACTTATGCCATCCTTGAGTGTCTTTGATTGAAGCACAATGCTGAAGCAAGATCTCCGTCCGTACACTTGCTTTGGGATAGGACTATTTTGTGGCTTCTCCTTGGTGATCTAAACACAACTTCTTTTTGGTAGTTCCCTTGACAGACATGCAGAGAGATAGAAGAGCTCTCTTGTATCAAAATCGCTATTTTGTTTTTGTATTGCTCTGTTTGAGGAGGATTTAATATATATGGCTCTAGGAGGTTTTGGTTTCTTGGTATGGGAGTCTAAAAAATATCAAATTATCGTAGTACATAGTAATGGGTGGTTTTAATTTTAGTGATGCAAGTATAAAGAATAGACCCATCAACCGGAAGATGTTTTAGTGAATATAAAAATGTTTAGTCATGGCAACTTCTTTTGAAGCTTCCCACTTCCTAACATCATTCTACTGCCTGCAGTTGCATTCACATACAACTCTCAGAAATTCCTCTTCTTCATAAACGTGTGCTTGAAATTCTCACTTGCAAAGTGAACTGACATCTGTGCAAGTGCCTGTCAAACCTCCTATATAATTGTTCTTTCCTTCTAATACAATTTTTTCTTTGCTTTTTATTTTCAAAAATCCCAAGAGAGACAGACAGAAGAGAAACAGAGAATAAACTCAATAACAGACATGTTATAAATCCAAACATTGGAAATAATCTAACGAGGAGGCACCACAGAAATTAAAAAAAAAAAAGACCATGCACATACACATTGATTGCATCTTGTTTCTCAGCATCCATGTATGCATTGTTGTAATAGCGTTGCAGAGTCCTAAAGAACTCCTGAGACTCTGTTGCAGCTCTCCACTGGCCCCTCCTCTCAGAGAATATCTAGATAGGGACAAAAATTTAAGGAAAAGATTATCAGAAGAGGATAAATTGCAATTATGCTGGAACAATGTGCAAACCAAATCAATAACAATTGTCAACAATAAAACCTGATGACCACTGCTACTCTTCCTATTAAATGGTAAAGTGGTACAACAGACAAGAACGTGCAAACCAATTCAATAACAATTCTCAACAAAACCAATTTTAATATAGCCAAACCAATTTTAATAACAATTCTCAAAACCAATTAAATGGTAAAGTGGTACAGCAGACATGACCACTGCTACTATGCCAATTAAACAGTAAAGCGGTATGAAAGATAAGAATGTGCAAACCAATTTTAATAACAATTCTCAACATGAAAGCCAGTGAACAATGCTACTCTGCCCATTAAATGGTAAAGTGGTATGACAGACAAGAATGCAGAAACCAATTCAATAACAATTCTCAACAAGAAAACCCCTTGGCCACTACCACTCTGCCCATTAAAATGTAAAGTGGTATCAGGTATGACGGATGAGAAATAAAGAAAAACCAAAAGATTGGCTGCTACCAGTGAGGTAACCTCATTGTCATGAAAACTACATTAACTTCAGTATCCTAAATTGTGCTGCAACATGACATAAGGTGAATATATACAACAACAACATCTACAGGCCTTTTCCCATTAAGTGAGGTCGGCCACATGGATCAAACGATGTCATAAAATTCTATTATAAATCATATCTTTAGATAATCCATTTTAATCTAAATCTTTCTTAATAGTTTTACCTATAGTTTTTTGTGGTCTCCCTCTACCTCTAATTATTGGACTACTCTCCATCTGATCTATCTTTCTTATTAGGGCTTCTATACATTTTCTCCATACATAAGGTGAATATGTAAAATTATATTATTTGTTGTCAGTGGGAGTCACAACGCCCAATGTGCTGACATTCTTAGAAATGATAATGAAACGAACATGGCATAAATCCACTCCCAAAGTGCCTTAAAGAAAGCTAACACGACTAAAGCATAGCATCCAGCTTAGACAGCATAATTAGACAGTTATGAAATGTAGTTAATCCCTAAATAATTTCAATTGAAGATGAATAAAAAGGTCTTCTTTCTTTTTGTATCCCTTTCTTTCTTGTCAGTGGGAGTCACAACGCCCAATGTGCTGACATTCTTAGAAATGATAATGAAACGAACATGGCATAAATCCACTCCCAAAGTGCCTTAAAGAAAGCTAACACGACTAAAGCATAGCATCCAGCTTAGACAGCATAATTAGACAGTTATGAAATGTAGTTAATCCCTAAATAATTTCAATTGAAGATGAATAAAAAGGTCTTCTTTCTTTTTGTATCCCTTTCTTTCTTCTACTACAATTTCTTCATTTATCCCAAAAGAACAAAACTCCTTTACGAGATCAATAAGGATAAAGATTACCTAATCCATCACAAAGGTAATTACAAAATAAAACAATGTAGCACAGATGTCAGGCCCCACGCTAGAATAAATTGTGAAAACTGAAGCAATTGCTAAGTGCTTCAAAACTTCAAGATCACCTTGTTGTGTGCAGCAGAACCACCATACTGATGTGCAAGCGTGTCACCCATCCGCTCATAAAACCCCATCAAATCATCAGCTACTGGGTCACCAAGGTCAATTTTTGGGTTGTCAATAATTCCCAGAGAATGAAGCTGGTGGCCAAGACCAGCCAACCCATATGCATATTGTGCAACATTTGTGCGGTCTAAGCAGTCTATGCAATTGGTCCTGAGCACCCCCCTCTGAAACATGGGTGGCTTGACAGGATGATTTCCATTAGCAACATTATTTCCTTCACTTGGTTTTCTCTCTAACTTACTAGCCTCCTCATTGTGATTGTCAAAATGTCTCAGTGAAGTGCTTCTCTTATCAATATTGCTGGATGCAAACCTTAAAGTCAGTACACAAGAGATGACAGTAAAAAAAACTCTAGGTACTGCACCTCCATCATGCATTACTTGTTATTAACATTGCTCATGTTCTACCAAAAAATTCATATAATTGTCTGTTCTTATATTTTTCTCAAGCCATTTTACAAGTTCAAGTCTAAATGGAGCCAATCTTAGAAATAGTGAAAGAAGTCATTGTAAATTTGTAATCATATGATGAACTTACTCTACAGATGGCCATCTTAAAGATTCCTCAGATCTCAAGGTTGGTGTCGCTTGGCAATAGAAAAAACCTGTTAATGTCAACGCATATGCAGCCACTTTGCCCAGAAGTAGCAAGACATTTGTAGCTTTGCTGGGAGGAGAAAGGGAAAATACTTTTGATCAACTACCTCAGAGAGTGCACATAATTTTCTAAGGAGGATAAATATATCTTAAAAGCCATTTACCTCCGAAAATGTTTGTGCAGGTCCCAGTGAAGGAACCTAAGTCGGTTTTCCTCAGATAAATCTTTATTGATGAAATCAATTGCATTAGCAAACTCTGAACGGAGTATGGACTCACGAGGCTTCTTCTCATGGGTCTGTTGAATCAAATATGCAATATCAATCAGCGAGAGTCTTATAATAAATGAAACAGATAAATGTTAGATGGTACATCCCATGAGCAGAACTTGCACTTTGTCATTAAAATATTGCCCTTTTTCTTTGATTTTAGCAAATATATAAAATGAAACCAGTTCAAGAGATATTATCATATACAACATCTTAATGTGTCAACAACTTATGTACATAAGATGATGAGTTGATGACCGATATAGAAGAAAATTTCATATCGAGGAAATTATGTGATGCCATGTCAAATAAATAGGGGAAAATAAGACCATTTCCTTCAGAAAAAGGAAAATTACCTTTATTAAATTCAAAATTATTATGGGATTCCCATATCTTTTAACAAGATTTTCAAAGTGAAATCTAGTGGCGTGATAATTCTGATCTTTCTTTGACACTGCAGAAATAGAACAAGTGACTACGTAAGCAAACATATAGATACTCAAGCACTGATGCACATCAAAGTAAGAAAAGACAAAAAAATAACTCTGCAATAATTACAACATTTAGGAAGACATACATATAATATCAGGTTTAAGATTTAAACGTGAAGTTTCCTGTGACCAGAAAAGAGGGATTGACCCACGGTTCTGGACAACAGAACTTATTTGGACAGGAAGACCTTCGGGAACATCCTCAAACACAATTTGTTCTGTCTCAACATCATTAGCTACTCTGCCCTTCTCATTAACACCACGTCTCAAATACCTACATAAAATAACCAAATAAAGTGAAGCTGGCAATTGCACACATCAACACTACAAATATGTATGCATCAGTTTTATTAGGTAAAATTGAAACTTAAATATTAAAACAAGGACTAGAATCTTTACATTGAAAGTTTTAATTGTTAGATCTGTAGTGGTTAAAAACACTTGATATTACAGGCACTGTATCTAACAGAGGTGTTCATGAACTATGAAGACTACATGCTATACTTGATTTTCTTTTAATTTTTTCACAAGAAAACATGGCTACCTACTGAGCCAGACTTTTCACCCCCAAAAAAAAAAAAAAAAAAAACAAATACAATCTCTAGAGCTAATCAGGTTACGTATTCAGAGATGGTACTGTAGGTTCTGATGCTTCACTAACTAAATAATTGCAGATGGGCATTTCAAGGGAACAAAAAGGGATCCATACATCCTAAGAATGTATTGATTACAAATTATTGTAAGTACTGCTAAGAGATAAGGTGACAGAAAACAAGCACATGAATCAGCCAGCCTCCTTCATGGTGCAACTTCATCAGTATCCAGTGTAAATTCGAAGTCATCTTCTAACCCATTCATTGATACTAGTTAATCTGAATCATAGATAAATCCCATCTTAAGAGTCCTCTATGACAAACCAGAAGAAATCAGTTTGAGAGTCTAAAATGGAATTTGAAGCAGATTCCCGCTTGACAAGACAGATTGAAAAAATTCCAATTTGTCACATTATTGGAGCACAGCAGCAATGATAGGTGTGTGGAGTGATCAAGCAAATATTGGGTTTCAATTCATTCAAACAATCCAGCATTATTTTAAAATTTCCCTCACTCACCTTTGGTCATCTTCAATCCTTTTTTTCTAAAGCTATGATGGGTTTTGTATTTATTCCATCTCATTGCCAAAGATGAAATGCAATATACTTCAGACAATAAAAGGACTGATATAGCTTTTGTTAATAGGACCTAAAAGTACAATGCAATAACAAAGAATGGCCCATCGTCCATAAATTAGAAATTTCAACAAATATACCCAGAATAAGACAATCCTAAACCCCCTCACTTTTTTTTTAAAAGGCAGAGAAATCATTGCAGTAGCTAATGGATAATAATCAGAAGACACCACATATATAAAATAAGAGGAAGACGTGACCATGCAAAGACATGAAAAAACAGAGGAGGGAAAGCCAAAGAGAATGAATGTAAACTTTTTGGACTCCAAGGCTGATCCTCCAAAAGAAAGTAGACTGAAGAAGCATGCTGAGGGAACCATTGTCACAGTATAATATATAAAGATATGCTAACTGACAAGTTATGGTTTGATTGGGAACCTTTTGTGTCACGCAAAAGTCTGAAATCATGTTTGATCCCCTGAAGCTACCCTCAACTGTGGTAAGCAAACATAATTTCGGTTCAAGGAGATGTGCAAACACACTAAGCAAGGCATGTAATGATTCCTAACATCAAAATACATGTATAATAGCCCATCCATTTTCCCCTTATTTGGCTTGAGAGAAATGCTCATATCTTCAAGGAATCTTCTCAGTCCTTATATCTGCCGTGAGACAGGATCCTTTTTTGCCCTCTCTTTGGTGTTTAGCCCATGGTCACTTAACGGTATCTCTTCAACAGATGATCAAAAAATTAGACAGCCTTATTGGTTTTGAAGTCTTTGTTATCTTTTCTCTTTGCATCTTTGCTAACTAGAATATCTTAGGCTCCTTTCTTCTTCTTTTATTTTATTTTTTTTGGTTTTTTTTTTGGAGGAGGGTAAGGGTGGGGGGGGGGGGGGGGGGGGGGGGGGGACTTTATTTTTGCTCTCTAACAATACTTCTTATTTTAGCCAAAAAAAGAAGAAGAAGAAAAACCTATCTTCCAATCTCCCCCTTCCTCTGAACCACAAGGCATAGATAGACCTTTGTTTTTCTTCTCCAACACACTTCCTAATTCCTACCCATATTTGATGTACCCCTCCAACATCCCTCCTTCCAGTTTTCAGGTTTTTACTGCCTCCATAATGCTAAAAAGTCTTTTTAGCATTCCTTATTATGCTAAAAGGTTTAACTTCATGGTTGCTTCCAAGTTTGTACTCATGGTCAAGTTTGTGAAGCTAACACAATAGTTTTCATATACTAAAATGCTTTCATAAAAATCTCTCCTTCCCCCCCCCCCCCCAAAAAAAAAATCAGCATCCAAAAGAAATATAGAGCTGCTTAATTCCCCTGTCAGAACATGGAATTTAGATTATTTTGTCACTCTCTTGCACTTCCTTGCCCAAGGCCGACCTCCCTCTTTGCCATCCTTTTCACCAAACATAGGGAATAGAGGATGTCAGTAGTCAGTATTTGCAACTGAGTCAAAATCTAATAGGACAAATTGTTCTTCTTATAGAAAATGCCACCCAAAAAAAAAAAGCAACTGATTTCAAGTGTCATTTTATATCATACCTATTTTACATTGAAACTTCAGAAGTAAACAAGTGTAACAACTTAAAAATTTTAAAAATGATAGGAGCACAAGGACTGAGCATCCTCCACACAAATAGATATAATCATCAGAGGTGCTACTTCATAGACTAGGCAACTTTGTATAGCAACATAATCATTAATCAACTGAAGCATATGCACCACAGAATCACATTGACATACATCATAATGGATAACACAGAATGAAATTGGAGTGTTTGGGGAGAAATTAGGATGGAATTTCCATACCTAGTGCCAGCATAATGGCGGTGAACGTCTTGAAATGAGGGTGAGTATGAACTCTCGTCCAGCTACTGTAAGTGTCTCCTAACACAGCCACCAGATAGACATCAGATGTTTAATCTCAGAATGACAATACAACTACTTCAATTGAGTAGTAAATAATAGTAAATAAGCCAATTAGTCAATAAACAAATACAGTATGCAGTTCAAAATGATAATCTCAGAAGAAATATCATCTAAATCTGTTGCACTGATAACAAATAAGTAGAAAATATTTAAATTGTCCCTTCAATAAGATTATGATTATCAGATTACTCAGTGTCAGAGGCTCCAAGAGCCATTTATTCTCACCTGTTTAAAAAACCCATACACTAACGCAACTGTCCAAAGAGTATTTTGGAGGTTGTTCCTGATTCCCCGAGTCAAGAACTCATTCCAAACAAACATGGTCTCATAAAGCACTTGATCTGTCTCATTATGACACAAGTTCTTTTGAAGACTACGCATAATGTGGTATGAGTAGCTGAAAAAGAAGTCCTTTGTAAGGTCGACCATGCATAGAAGCTTCTTGTATCTAAAATGCCAATACAAAAGGATATAATTAAAACAAAACTGACAAAGTTTAGAACAATAAAAATTATGTTTGAACTACAAAAATAGTAACAACCATTTGGAACAAGTACTGCCTACTAGTTGTACCACATTTCATCATTGTCAAAATCTAATAAAAACCAGATATTCGTCAACAAATCTAAGAACCTTTCAGCATATGATTTTTATATTCCAGTCAAACAGAAGATAAGCAATTGTTAATATGAAATTACTCATATTTATCTTATCTTTGAATATTAAAAGAAACAGAAGAGAGTGGAATTAATTTAAAATTTGTTAAAGGTTGAAAAACTGTGAAGACCATCAGCAATGCATATATATAAAAATAAATCCCAAGAGACTTTCCTCTTTTAAATCGTTAAAGACAAGAACAGAAAGAATCAGCATTCAGAATGAATTAAAAATAAATGCAAATAGATGCTGAGCATCTCTTGGGCTAACATTCAGGTTTTCAGAAATTGCAAAAAGATGTAGGTTCCTTTGTTGTACGCTTGATTTGTGTAATTTTTGGTTTTACTACTTTTCCTTTTTTGTGGTCTTCATGGTTATTTTAGGAGGATGTCTTATCCCCCTTCTTTGTTTTTGTGCTTTAATCTTTCCTTGACATAAGTTCTTCTGCTATTAAGGAAAAAAAATGGTAAAACATGTGAGATTGTAAAGACCTGTTTTCATTTTTAGAACTGGCGATGTTAGATTGAACTGAAGAATTTGGGAGTGGTATCATCTCACTCTTTGATACAGCATATACTGTATGACCACAGATTGAACCAATTTGCCTTCTTTTTGTGATAAGCAGCATGTAGTAAGGCCCAAAAAATTTGATGAACCCTAAAAGCATGGAAGCAGAATAACATATCAAAATAAAAAAGTGATAGTTTGTCAAGGAACAACTGGACAAGACATCGTGAATCAACTTACCAACAATTCCATAACAAGTAGTAACAAATTTCAGTCCACCAGTGGACTTATTCCCTTCATGTATCCGCCTCAACAAGTCAGAACATTCACTTTCTGTATATGTTGTAGAATCTTCACATAGGTTTATCTCAGAAGGATCTAGACGGTCAATCTTCAACACTCTCCAATATGTCCTGCTCTTGTCCCTTCCTATCATGTAAAAGTTCTGTGACATAAACATAAACAAATGCATAAGGTAAAAATACTTCACACAATAAATACTGCAACTTTGACAGTGTCTAATCTTGCAGCGCAATATTGCACAATTAGGTTAACCCAAACTTATCATGCACAACAAATATTGGCATGATGATTCAGACTGCAAACAATCTTGAGCATGAACTGGGGCTGGAGGAGATCCAGTCTCATGGAATGCAAATCCCACATGAAGGTGCAAAGGAACAAGGTAGGGAGCATCCATGGAAGTATTCCACATGCAAAGAGACAAAATGTACATGCAATGCCATTTGGAAAGGAGAAAGCCAGTGAAAACTCCAATAGGAAAATATTTTAGAGTTCAATTAAAATACGAAATGAGATTATGAATGTGAGTGGTTCTGCCTCCTTTGCCAAACTAACTTTTATATTGTAATACAGTGAATGTAGGGAAATGCATTGGATCACTAGCTAGTCTCATGCTTCTTCTAGAAAAATTCAACATTGCAAGTTTAGAGTCAATTTTGAGATGCGTGAGTGGTGCATAGCTAGGCTAATAAATACACTGGAATGTTTAAGATCCCACGAACACATATTTTATCATTGAATATGCTAAATATGAGCAAGAAAAAAAGGTACGTTGATCTTATGATCTGCTGTGGGGATTACTATAGCCCCACATTTTAATCAGATGCAGGAGACAAAACAATTGATATATATTTTTCCACGATACAGAACGAGCAAATTTATGCCTACAATTATTGTTAAGGGAACTTTAAAAACACTTGTACATGAAAATTACAAAATGAACAATGCTGTGAAATTGTTTTGCAGAAAAACATAAAACAACAAAGTTTTCAGACGAAATATCGATAATGACAAAATCAAAGAGATCTTTCTAAAAATTGTAATAGAGACAACCTGTAATATAAGTTATCAAAAAGTGAGAAGAAGACGAAGAAAAGAAGGCATACCGATCGAGTCTCATAGAGCCTAAATTTCTGCATACAGGCATGTGCAGGAAGACAGGGTTCGTCTGGCACAGGAGAGTGAGAAGGCCCATTCTCTGACGACCCCATGGCTGTTTTTTTTTTTTTTTGGGTCAAAATTCAGATCCCCGAGCCTCAGGCTCAGGGAAAATATCAAAATGGCATGCAAAGCGAAACAATTACAAAATTCCGAATCACCTAATTTGGGCTACAATGCCCACAACCCAGAAATACAAACCCATATCCTGAACTCTAGGCTGCTTCAAATACAGCATTATCTTCGAAAAATGTTAAAAATCATCGAGCTCCCTTCATCATTCCAGCGCCTTCTCCTCCCCCTCCATGTCCCACCAGAATCAACACCATCACTACCAACGCCCTCTGCTGTGTGTGGCTGCGGCAGCAATCTGCTATAACCTACGACCAGCTGATCCTCACTCAAACTCAGCGTGAATCCTAATACACAGATCGAGTAATTTTCTGTTCAACAAGAGAAATTGCAAATTGCCGCTGATATTTTGAACGTATAATGGTACGCTCACATAGAGAAAAACAGATGGGGAATTTGAAATGGAAGCTTTATATGGAATTGAAAAAGATACGAGGAGAAGATCGAGCAGGGGAAAAAGTTTGGGGGGGGGGGGATCGAAAGGAAGAGATTTGGAAGTTCGAGGAAAGAAAATGGTCGAGGCCACAGAGACAGGAAGAAGAGCAGCTAATTATTGATCCATTTCTCTCTTTATTTTTATATAATTTCAATATATAATCTTCTAAATTTTTCTCAGCGAAGGAGAAGCTCAGATCCAAAGATCTTAATCAAAACCACAACTTCGCATCCACACATTTTAAAAACATTGAAAAGAAATTTAAAAATACGTGTATCTAACATGTGAAATTATTTATTACAAAGCTTGCTTTGCAAACATGATAAAGAAAGAATAAGTAATAATTACATTTGATTTTTCTTTGTTACAATTTTTAATTTTTTTATTTAATTCAAAGACCGACGTAAATGCGAAGGTGTCATCCACAGTCCCCCGCGACGGCTTCTCGAAAATGAAGGAGAAGAGATAGCTTCTTCTTCTCTTTCTCGTCCTGAATTATAAAACTATTTATTTTTTAGTATATAAATATATATGTGAAAAGTCTATATTTTTTAATTATCCTGGCCTAGGACGGCAATAAATATTATAAAGATGTTGTTATCATTTATCTTCTGGCGTTTTTAAGAGACATTTCAAAAGTAATGATATATTTATTTTTCTTAGTTCAGTTGATTTTCAGACTCGTCTATTAAAGGCTAACTCAATTAATCATTAGTGATAATAAAGTATATATTTTGCCTCCTCTTGATTTGACCTTGTTGTTTTATTAATGTTCTGTTAAGTTTTAGAAGCAATTTAATAATAAATAATATAATTAATTAGCAGAAATAATTTTTCTAAAACTAGTTTGTCACACTTTTTCATAAATTAAAATTTTTTTATAATGTTTTTATTGAGTGGACGGCATGTGACATAAAGAATACAGATTCAGCCTTAAGATTGAAGAGCTCATTAAAAGACATTGGTCCTAAGCTTGGTGGCTGCTCAAATTCATTTCGCTATGTGATTATAGCTTTTAAATTTTTCTAAATGGGACTTGTATACGTTTAAAGTAATTGATATAATCAATATTATTTATGATAAAAAAGACAGAATTGTATTATTGGTTCTTCAAATTGATGGAACCAACCCGTCCAGTCCCTCTAATATTTTTTTTTTCAATTAAAAAGTGTTATTTACTATGCAATTTCATCCTTATAATTTTTATTAAAACAATATTAACAATTTAATTAATTAAATAAATAATATCTACTTTTGTTATTAATTAAATAACAATAATATTTCTCTCGTAAATTCATAAGTTTATTCTTTAAAACTGTTTTGGTTATGAATTGTTAATTTTTTTGACTCTCAAACTCAAATATCATAATCTTAATTATCTCTTAGAAGTTAGCATGAATTTTTTTAAAATGTTACATATAATTACTTGCTATAAAAATACAAAATAATTAATGTAGAGATAGTAAATTAGACCATTTTTAATTGGCAAAGTGTAAGCACAACCCAAAGGGATTAATTTAGTTGATGGGATAAGATATTATCTCTCCTTATTAATTTGTATTAAACTTTTTTTGGGGGAAAGCACTCCCATGTTAAATCTTAAATGCACAAAGTTGAAATAAAATAATACATTTTTAAAATCATTGGAAGAGAAATTTAGTCTCAAAAATAAAAAATCGAAGATAACTTTAATAATCATCATAATACACACACACACACACACACAAAGGAAATTGTGCTGAATTGCATATATAAACGCGTTACTGAGATTACAAACTACAGATAACACTTATTATTTAGTCCTTATGTCAAAAGTGCGAATACATATAGCATGCAAGCATAATATATTGCCCCAGCTCTGTTTAACTGGACACAGATTCAGCTCATAAATTTGTAGAGTTGAAGATTTCATAATATAGAGACACTAAAAGCAGCTAAATGTGTTTATGATTTTGTGAACATCATCAGTAGTTAAATTGTTGTTGGTGAGCTTGATCTGGGTCGTCAACGACATCAGCAATGATGCGTTTGATGTTGTTGGTGAAGAGGTCTTCTAAGTTATAGGGTGAACGACAACGTAGCCCATTCCACCAAGCATTGGCGAATTGCTCGTGGATCTTCTCTGTTGGGTGGAATGAATCCCACCACACATGGCCGTTAGCGTTGTCGCATAGATTGTACTCTCTCGTTTTCTTTGTCCCCCCACAGCTGAAGGTGCCTCCATGTGGTCCAGCTCCACAGCAAGCTTTCACTCCATCCTTGAAACCTTCAATCAAACGACAATCCTAGTTTGGTATGACAATGATTTAATATAGGAAAAAAATTAAATATGATTATTTATATCTTTTTTTGTCAATTTTTTAATACAAATGCAACAAATATATAGTTTTAAAATACAAACATATGATTTTTACAATTTAACATCATATAATTAGATTGTTAAATCTCTTTTACATGCTTTATATTTTTAATAAAGAACATAATAATAAAAATATAAAAAAAGTGCATCTAAATTAGATTTTTTTTATATACATCATTGTCTTCATTTTATAGTATCTTAAACATAAATAAAAAGACATGCAAAATATGTGCGTTTAATATACTAACCTTTTATATACTTCACTTTTGTCCCTTGCTATTGGCTCCTATTTTCTCCCTTTATCTTTAAAAATGTCATTAATATTTTTCCCAACCTAACTCATTAAGGACTACTATGAAATTATTTGATGCGTCATAATGCGTATTTATGATATTTCGTTAAAAATTTTCACAAAATTAAGTATGAAAAAATTTAAAAATATTTAAAAAATAAATGACAAAATTGGGTATGTGTGTGTGTATTTACAGAGTCTCTTTTAAAATATCATTTTCTGTCAAATGTTCAATTGTCATTGAATGATAATCATAAAATCAATGTCATGATATCTTATCATTAGTATTCTGGACCATTTTAACGTATATAAGCAACGTAAGATTATAGATTTATATATGATGTACCAAAATGCCTCACATACAGCAGTTAGGAGAATTGTATGATAATGTGCGTACCATAATTAGTAGGGTTGTTTATTCTGTCTTGAAGCCAATTGTAGAAATTAGAGTAGGAGTACTTGAAGTCTTGCAATGCATGCTCAAGTCCTGCGAGAACAGCTGCGAGAGCATTATTATGTGCTAGTGCAAGAGCAGAAGCTGCTTCCAAACAGCCACCTTCTGGGTTTAGAGCTCGAAGGGCAGGCAAACACCCCAAAGGAGATAAGGTTAAAAACCCAAACTTTCTACCTCCTTTCTCATACAGAGTCTGAATCCAAGGAAACATAGACTTAATTATTATCAGGAAATTATAGGACCTAGAAAAAATAGCATAAATGTATTGTACCTTTTTTTTGAAGGGTTGATAAATTAAATCTTGTATATGGCTAGTCCTTCAATTCTTCAAAGAGCAATTTCATCATAAAATTTAAGTAAAATCTGTGTAGTGTACTTAAAAAAATGATAATATGATTGTTAAAATGATTAATGATTTTATTGTTACATGTATGTTTCACTTATATATATATATATATATATATATATATATATATATATATATTAAAAATCTTTATAGTATTTGATCTATTGATAAAATTAAGTAAATAGTTTCAATTATAAAATATCAGGTTAATTTGAGCCTTAGTCATATAAAAAAGAAAGCATAAAATTGTTTAAGATATGAGTGATACATTAGCAATCATGTGATTATTTTTGTTAAAATTAGATAAAAAATATGATAGAGTGGTTTAGTGATAATACAACAACTCACCAAAAAAGTTGAATAAGATGTTTTAAATTACACAAGACAAATTAATTTTGGGCCAAATTCTAGGAAGCGAAAACCATAATTTTTCCTTATTTATTTAAGGTTGCAGCTAAAAGGGCTTACATGGATTTTCTGAGTCAAGTTCCCAATGACCATCCCAACGTACTGTTCAGGATTGAAGCTTTCCTGCATCTTCGGATTACCCAGATAACCTCCCATATAATCGTTGCTTCCAATGCTGATGAAATAAACTGCTTCTGAGATTATTTCTTTTACTCTCTCCTCTCCCAGCTTTTCTGCTAATGATTTTCTTACTTCTTCAAAGTTCCTTAGTTGTGTTTGAAGATCAATCGCCTAAAGGTCACAATCTATAAATAAGAAACATATAGTGGATGGAAGATTCGGTGATAAAATCCAGATTAGCATATATATATATATATATATATGGCAATTACTGACATTTGTTTATATTTATATATATATATATATATTTAACTACCAGTCCTTGATTGGTTTCAGAAAGAACACCAGCCCCTCCAGATGCAAAGTTGACACCGTTGGTATGATCCGCAGATGGTTGTAAAAATGGAGGAATCAATGGCAGCTTTGCATATTCAGCTATGTCAGCAAGCAGCACTAAGCTTAGCAAATGTATAAAACTTTTGAAGCAAGTAACCACAAATATAAATTCATTTCCTATTATGTTTTCTGTTTATCTCAGAGCTTATTTGACTTAGCTAAACTCGATAATGAGTTTGGTACGCTACCCGACTCCAAAATAGAATTTCAAACTAAATTTGGCGCTCTTTTGGCCTTAAATTTAATTTCATCTCGTGCTTGAATTTTTCTTTTAGATTGAGTTTAAGTATAGTTCGACCCAAAAAGTAATATATATTAATTAAATTTATTTTTTAGTGTAAAAATATTAATAATTTTTAAAAAGTTTGGCATTTAAATGTGTACTATTTTATACAAATATTAAAAGAAAATCTTAAATTACTATTTTCTGCAGCTGGACCTTTTCTTTGAAAA
Organism: Erythrophleum ivorense; assembly: GCA_026724425.1. NCBI lineage: Eukaryota > Viridiplantae > Streptophyta > Magnoliopsida > Fabales > Fabaceae > Erythrophleum > Erythrophleum ivorense. Next base: position 25,212 of record JAIUCV010000981.1, read on the forward strand.
AAAAAAACAACAACCTGAATATAATTAAACCTAAACTGTATTAGGTCAAGGCCTATAGCGAAAGAGAAAATCCTTTTTAAAAAAATTGTACATAATTGACTAAGTCATAAAATTTCTTTACAAACAGAATATATATGCAAATAAAAAGCAAAAAAAAAAAGTTTTTACTTCGAAGCAAAACCAAAATTAAAATTTGATTTTTTTAAACAACAATACCCTCCTAAAAATTACAAATATAATTTAATCTTATCTATTTTTTTAGATTTTTCCTTTTTAATAATTTAGCACTACAATTTTTTTTGTTGTACACGTTTTTTATTTGGCCATTAAAATAAAATTTTATCGTAGAAGTTTAACTAAACTATAACGCTATTGATAAAAATACTTAATAGATAATTCTACAGAACACTATTTGAATTTTTTGTTGCAATACTTTTCAAAAAACTAATTCTAAACATATTTTCTAAATAAACAAAATATTGGAAACACTAAACTAATGACTTAATTGTCTTTGGATCCATTGTACTATATGCAATAAAAAAGAGAGTAACATAAAAATGTGAAAATCTCTTTTCTCTTTTTCTCTCCTAAGCTGTCTACATTATATTTATTTCTTAAATACAACAAATTCAAATTCGACTTAATTGCAACATTGAAAAAAGCAAAAGAAGAAATGATCTCGTACCTATAAAATCTACAATAACACGGCCATCAGAGAATCTTCCTGTGGATCCTTCAAAGAATCCATTCTGCCCATATGGTTTGTAATCTGCTTTGTTCTCTGGGATTGTCTCTATGTAATTATTATTGCCGGAATCCACAGTGGAATCACCAAAAATGAAGAAGGGACCACGAGTCTTCTCTGAAGCTGAGGCACTCTGGGATGGCCTAAAACTGATTGAAGCAATCAAGGCCGTGCAGAGAACAAAGCAATTCAAGTAAGAGTTTAGCTTTGCCATTATTTCTCAATGTGATCTAGTTTTGTTCACTGACGACCACCTATATAACTGCTTTCTCTGGCGTTGCCATCAATGCAATGTGGTCCAGCTAATTTTTGATCCACCATAAATTATTGATGAAATATAAATTTATATTAGAGTTTTTGACTCATACGCGATTGCTTCTGAAGCATCTACATCGTCTTATTTTTTGACTTAGAATTTTAACATGCAGTGAATAAATAATTTTTAGAGATTGAATCATGTAAAAATAAGATTCAAAGACCAATTAATTAAGATATTTTAAAAAAAAGTATATGTAGATACTTAGAAGAATATTTCCTCTAAATTAATTTTGAAGTAGATTCGATTTTAAATAAAATACATAAAGATAGCCAATATAAATAGATTGCAAATATATTATAAGTGAATTCTGCTTTATTAAAGTGTGTGTCTATATGTATGTATATATAGACTCTAGAAGTTTAAGATATTGAAGAGATTGATTAAGCCTTTTTTTGTTAATCCTTAAACCAAAACTACATTAATGGATATAACATTATTTATTGACTTTAAAGTATCAAGTTTATAAATAATTTTTAGTTATATACCTTTTTTTAATTTATTTTTTTTAATGTAAGATTTTTTTTTTTTACTTGTATCCACATTTGACCCTAGCAATATATGATTATATAGTTATATATTATTGACTTATTTTTATTTATTTCTTTCTTATTTTATTGGTGAGAAAAATGACGTTTATATTGGCTTGAAAGATATCGATCATTCAATTAATTTCCCAGGTAGAGATTGTCGGTGAGTGTAAAGTGGCCGTGAGTAATATCGCCATAATTATGACATGGGTTAGAGTTGGTGGTATAATTAAGGTATCAAGGGAAATCATCCATGGAAATGGCACATTCGTTTGTATTATCAACATCTGATAATGCAGCCTAAGCATTGGTGGGGTGACAAGTTCTAGAAGTAGACTTTAATAGTTACCGGATTAGGTAGCGTATATGGAACTTTAAAAAATTCAAAAAATCATTTCTTACTTGATTTAAATTCAAGTCAAAACAAACAGTTGAATGATTGAATTGTTATATTTATAATTAGTTTTAATTTTAAAAAATAATGAATTTATAAGTCAATTTTAAAAAATAATAACTTTATTATATATTAATTATCTTGTTAAGCAATTTAAGAATGCCCAAACAACTAACATATAATGTATTTATTGTTGAAAATTAACTCATCAATTTTATTATTTTTGAGACCATAAACAAAATTGACCTCACAATTCAATTGTGATAATTTGTTAAAGCCTCATCTTGATCACAATATTCTGACTGCAAGCCCCCGTATGAGCTAAAATTGGATGACTAGCGCTCTTATCATTGTCTTTAGTAAAGAAAGCAAACCAAGAATCAAGAAGAAAAAATCATCGTAAACTGTAGTGGGAGAGACAGTTTGGATCCTTTGAATCAGAGGATGTTCTGAGATATGTGAAGTGTGAAGGACGGAAGAGAGGGAAGGAGGTGGGGGTTTACTTGGAAAAAAAAAAAGGGACACACAAAACCTATCTCTCTCCTCTATTTCACCATTTTACAGCATCCTTTAATTCAGAGGATTCAAACTTGTCGGAGAGAACCTTTAAGTTGTGATATCGTTCTGAGAATGAGAAGCCCAAATTTGGGTAAATGTAAATATTGCAAATTGTTTTTAATGTGAGAAGATAAATTAAAAAGATGACGTGGGTGGAAATAGAAGATGGAGGCCTATACATATTCACTCTTTTTCTTATTTTAGGGACACCTCACAAATCTTACATTTCAGAAGATTTAAATTATAATGGGCCCTCCAAGGAAGAGAGAGCAGTTCAGTTAATTTTTGCAAGCAACCATATATTAATTACCCAACTGTCATATTGTGAATTCGAAAAGGATCTTCCAAAAGCCAATTGTATTAACTGCATCATTGGAGCGCCTTTTATAGAAATTTTACACAGTTGATAAATATTTATGCAAACATGTCTAGGGAAAACCAACTTGAAAAAAAAAATGATAAAGAAGGGGGAATCTCTAATTATAGAATTAAAGGAGCTCAACTCACCAGCGTTGAAGAGAAATTGGAGAAGACGACAATGTTAACAACAATCAGAGTAGAGGATGATGAGAGTAGCAAGTCAGTAAGGTAGTTGATCATGAAAAGTTAGTTAATTGACTTAACAGAATATGTCAGGATCGGTTAACAAACTTGTTAAGTCTCGGCTTCTATATATGTATTATGAATGAATGAGAATCATTTTTAGCATTCTTCATTTCTCTGGTTTCTCAGAGCTTGATAAAAATGATAGATTTGGAGAAGGAAATGAGAAGGAGAACAGAAGAACGACAAAAAAAAAATTATAGAAGACCTTATCTCACTAACGTTGCTGAGCGACTATAGAAGACCACAACTCCGATGAGAAATCCTCTTTGACAATGGTGATGGTGAGATTTGTAATATTCAAAAATAATAATAATAAATAAATAAAAAGTTGAAACTTAGGAGGAAACTAAATTAATTGGGGATTTAATTAATTTTTTCAAGGAAATAGGGATTCATTGTGAAATAATAGAGAAATTGGGATTTAAAAAATTAGATGGAAAAATATGGGTTTTATGGAATTATTGAAGAAATTATTAAATTTTAGGGCTTAATGAATTAATTTGAAAATTTTAAAAATCTACCAATAGAAAATTTATTAAAAATTATTTATCCTAAGATTAAATTAAATAAAGTAAATAAAATTAAAAATAATTTTAATATGAGATTCTATATTTTTTTAGTTTTAGTAGAACCCAAAACTAAAGCCCAGTAAATATATGAAAGCCCAAGAGCCATAATTCACTTAGACCCATGACACAGCTCATTAAAAGTTAACCAACACTCACCCTCTCTCTCATTACACGCTGAAGATGCTGAAACAAGTAGACAAGAGAAAGAAAAGATAGGAAGGAGAGACATTTGGATTCTTGGATTTCAGAGCTCTAATATATAAGGTAAGTGCGAGTTTTGGCCCAAGTAAGTGAAGAAAATTTTATTCTTCTCTTTCTCCTCTACATTTTAAACCAAATGTCTTGCGATTTGGTGATTATTTATAGAATTGTGATTTTGTAGATTTAAGATTTTTGAAGAGTTTTGGCTTAGCGAATTAAAAGAGAAGCTAAAATAAGGTATAGGTATAAGTTTTGTCTTTATTTGTAAGGTCTTTCTACCTATAATGCAAGTTGAAACTTGACTTTTTGGTTGGGTCATTTATATATACAAATTTTTGGAGACATTTAAAGATTTTTTGAATTTTTATGGATAAAACAAATATTTAGAGCTCAAATTAGTGTATTGAAACTCTTGAAACTTAGGTAAGTGACACTTTATGATTATAAAGTGCTTTGAGTTGATATGAATATGGGTCTCTTTAGATTGATGAATTCGTGATAGTTGTTCATGGTTGTTTTAAGCTTGTATGACTTCTTTGAATGTGTGGATAGCTAAATTGGAGGTGATAGACATTGTTTAAAGGAATCAAGGCTTAATTCCTTTCATATATGTAGTAGAATTCTGTTGATTGTTTGTATATGTGATTATATGATGCTAATGATAAGTTTGATTATTGATACAATGAGATACCATGCACCATGATCTTGTCTTGGTCAATGGAGCTATGATCATGCTCTTAATTATGTATAAGTGTTGTGATTATATATTGAGCAGTGATCATGCTCCCGTTTATGTCTATATATATACATATATGTGCCATGATCGTGAATTAAGTCGTGATTGTACTCATGGGGAGAAATGGCTTTGATCATGCCATTACTTGTGTTATTAGTCAATAACCAAGTAATAGACATGTGATTATTAATATGGGATAATAGTCACGTGATGATCAAATTACTCTTTTTCTTGATACATGACTTATTTTGTAATATTTTATGCAAAGCATTATGATAGTTTATTTTATATTATGTGATTGGAATTGTATATTTGGTTATTGAAAATTTATATCTCACTTCAGTTATGAGTTATATATTTCAAATAGTAGTTTTGGAATAGCAAAAAGAGAGAGAACAAAATGAGAAAAGGTAGTAATTATCCCTCTTTTATCTTATCTATGTTGTGTTATGCTGTAATAACATATGCATTTCTTAGGTATTTGTTAGGCTATGAAAGAATGTAAAGTTATTGAACAACCCTATCTATGGTTTTGTCATGATATGAAAGCAAATGCTAAGTTAGATTGATAATGCCAAGTGTATGGTTATTATGGCATGAATGATTGCTACAAGATTTATATCCTTAGGTTAGCACTTGAATGATCCTTAATGGATATTATGAGGTTAATATATGAGTAGCCTTGTGTTAGTATGGAATTAATAATTAAACTATAAATATATGTGACTATTGATATAAGTGATAATCCTTAAGTTTTAGTGGAAAGTTAAGCTTGTCTAGCACTTTACTTACATCTACTGTTTTATGGACTCTTAAAGATTAAGCAAGCTTAGTTGGATGATAATATGATGTTTGGATATGTTTAAGATGAATTGAAGTTAAACCCTATATTTTGGGTTTAAAGTGATGACTGAGTTTATGATGGCCAAAAATTACATTTAAATTTAAAAGTAGTATTTCATGATTTAGACTAGTGTAACTTTATGTTGGACACTTGTCTGAGGGAAAAGGTAGGACTAAAATTTGTAAGTCAAGGGTATTAGCATGAGTTAGTTTGTGGTTGTCAGCAACAGGACTATAGGAACTCATTGGGTGATATTTTGATCCTTTTGGCTTTTGGTCCTAACAACCCTAGTTGTATGGCCGAAAATAATGTAAATGGTGTATAAGTCAACTAAAATAAGCATTTAAATTAATAGGCATACAATAAAAAACAACTAATTGATTGATCATCTTTAGAAAAGCAGGAATTAAGAAATAAAGAGCAACCAATCAGTTGATAAACCATAGTAATTAATTGGTACATCTCTAAAAGTAACTAATCGATTAATCACAATTTTAGTTGATTAAGAAGTTTTAGTACACAGATCCAAGAGCAATTAGTCAACTAATACATCTTTAAAAGTAATAGTATACTAATTAAAAGGTACTAGTTGACTGGTAAATTTCAAGACACCAACCAAAGAGCTACAATTGACCAGTTGAAGGTATCATTTGACTTGTCATATACTAGACATAAAAAACTTGAAAATTATGACATTTGAAGTGTTTGTTGGCTTAAAAAATCATATGTTTTTATTGGATAATAGTCAAGTGACAATTAGGATGTTTAGAAAAACTATAAATGTTTAAAATAAACATGATGGGAACTTAAAACTGAAAAAAAAAGCATATTAGTTCAAAATCAATTATATAAACTGATTATAAATTCAAGAGAATATAACTAGAAAATTTATCTCTTTGATCTCCTTATCCTTTAAACTCTTTAACAAGTACTTTTGAAAAGAGAATTTCATTAGTGATAAGTATAATTCTTTAGAGTGATTTGGATTATTCCTAAGATCAATTTGTCTAAATTATATATCAATTAGTTAGAGTAAATATTACTTTAAAGACAATATATTTAACACATGTTTAAAAGCTTATTATTGTGTTTTCTAAATTCATACCTCTTGTGTTTTCTTATTCTATTATAGTCTTATTTTCTTAACACTTATATTTGGGGTTCATTTGATACACAAAATGTTACAAAAATATTTTAGAAGGGAAAAAGAAAGTAATTTCAATAATAGAAATGACTCTTTTGTCCTATTTTTTAAAGAAAGTAATAGAAAAATATTGTTAGATAATAATTATTAAAGTATGATATACAATATATACAATTGATAAAAATAGGTTATCTTTCCATCAATATAACCAACAAGCCCTTAGCTTTGTGGGGATGCCTTTACTTATCGATGTCTCCAAGTGAATTAGATTTCATACTACTAAGGGATTAGATTTCGTACTTTTTTTGTAGTGTTTTATTTTTCTTGATTATTTACCAAATAAAAAAGGAGGCATAATGGTGTATACAAGAAAAATTTTTGTACGACCATGACATTTTTCAACTTATATATTTTAAAAAAATTATAGTTAAAGATTTTAAAATAAAAATATTTATATTCAAGAATTTTAAATTTTAAAATTATTTTAAACAAATTAATAAATAAAGTTTTAAAGTGTGTAATAAAATTATAATTTAACATTCTAAATTAAAAATTTTAATTCTTAAATCTTTTAAAAAAATTTTAAAATTTAAAATAATTCAATATAAATATCTTCCCCTCTAAATACAATTTTCTCTATCTTTTAATTGACTGATAGACCCGGCTTACAATTTTATACTTCTGTTTTCTCGGCATATGTTTTTAATTTATCCGGGAGGAGGCCATTACCGTAATTTGATACTTGTTCCCAATCTTTCTTTTTCGTTACTCAGTGGTGGTTCCCCTGCTTCGCGTTCCCTCTATAGCAGAAAGCCCTAACCAGAAAACCTCCTGGGACGTGAGTAATATGCTGCTTTACGTCTTGGATTGGAAATCCCACCGTTGATTTCGAGATTCAAGGAAAATACACTTCAAAATCACCAAAAATAGTGTAGATTGCTTTCCAAATGACTACGTCGAAGAGAAATTATAAGGAGAAAGCTATCCGTCGCAAGTAAGTTATATCCAATTTGCTTTTGAACTTTTTTGTTCTCCTTAACCAGAAGTTGGCTATGAATCACATGGGTTCTGCTTGATTTCATGGAACACTTTTCAATACGAGAATGTTTCCCATTAGTTGGTTAATATTTACGTATTAGAATGTAGGTTACCATGAGGGAACTTTATTTTTCCTTTTCCAACTTCTGTACTTGGTTTTTCGTGGGAAAGAGGATATATTCTGTGCCCCTTTTGCTTTCTTAGGGTGATCACTCCGTTCATGACATAATTTCCCATGTCATTTGAGTACTACTGGTTTAGGGAACTGATTTCAGCGCGGTTTGTTTTGGCGGCAATTGGTTCTTGAAATGGCTATAAAAAAATTGCAACGACAAATAAGTTCATATTTGTACATTTGCTTCATATTTATTGGGAAAAAGTAAACAAGCTGTGGGTGTGTATGTTTTAGATGGAAGGGTACATGAAGTTTTGAATGGTATATGATCATTTTATAATTTTGATACTGGAAATTTCACAGGGAAGAGAAACTCGAAGAACCAGAAACACCAAAATATAGAGACCGTGCTAAAGAGCGTAGAGAAGACCAAAATCCGGACTATGAAACAACTGAATTGGGACTTCATGCAGTTGCTCCACCTGGTACTGTAGATCTACGGTAAGGTTTCCACCATGTTCTATAATATATGTGGTAATAAATATTATTTGTCTCCATAGTTTGGGTCCTTCCCGTCTCCACACCTCCCCACCCATAACCCAAAAAAAAAAAAGGGAAGAGAGAAAGAAAAGAAAAAGATCTTGTGTTTGCTTACACTGTGCTATTGCATGATCTTTTCTGACAATCTAACTACTCTTTGTAGGTCCGCTGATGCACACAAATTATCCATTGAGAAGAGCAAGTACCTTGGAGGTTTGTATTTTACTATTGTTTTATTGAGTTTTTTTTCCATCTTGTACAGATTTTTCAGAAGAGAAGATAATCTAAAGTTTGTTTTCTCCCCCCTTCACTAATTACTGAGGTCTCTATATTATAACAGGTGCATAGGACTTGTTAGTAACTAAAATAGAATTTTGAGGAGATCTTTGACACGTGAATACTGAATGGTGGGTCATTTTAACCATTATAATGATATTGCAGGCTTGGCTGTGGATGTGGAGTCAATATTAATGTGAATAGTTTTTAACGTAGCCTAGAGAATAAAATCTTCATTGTTTATGCAATTAACTTAGGACGCTCGGGTTTTTGCTTTATTGATGTTTGTCAGGTGATGTCGAGCACACACATTTGGTTAAAGGTCTCGACTATGCTTTGCTGAATAAAGTAAGAAGTGAGATTGATAAGAAGCCAGATGCAGGGGATGATGTTGATGGGAAACCTAGGTAACTTGTGAAGTCAGAATTGTCAGTTGTTGTGTTTATTTTCTTTTGATGCTATTAATTAAAAGCATAATAATAGTTGTTTGATTTTAGTTCTCAATATATAAAGTTTTGATATGTGACTGTGATTTACTGACAGAGCATCTAAGGAAGACCAACAAGTGTCAATTCGCACATCAACTGCAAAGGTTTTTTTTCCCTTCCTGAAGATTTGTATGAAATTGGAGCTGGAGAATATTTTTACGCATTCAGATTTTATATTCAAGCTTAGCAGGTTGAAATTGATTCCTTTCCTCTTTCTTTCAGTCCGTTTATCAGTGGATAGTCAAACCTCAGACCATCATAAAAACAAATGAGATGTTTCTCCCTGGTCGGATGTCATTTATTTTTAACACGGTGAGAATTTCCATTTCTTTGATATGTTGCTCGTGTTCGTAGGAGTCTCATAACTGTTACTCATGTTCAGTGATTCTAAATTAATTTGTTTTCAATTCTTACTTAATCCATGCTATTATTTGCTTATACTATTGTGTAACTTTTGTATCTAGCTGCATGTGTGCCTTAAAAAATATGCCCTTGGCAATCTACTGATCTCCTTGCAAGTGAGTTGGGCTTGCTTCTTGCTTGCTTTCTGCAGAATAGCTTCTAATTTGTGCATAAGAAGCTACTATATCATATGTAGCACGTAGCCTTTGTTTCTTGGGTTGAGCATGTCGACCATGGGTAATCTCTCTGTCTTTGTCTCTGTCTGACCATCTGCCTCTCACTCTCTTCTTTAGAGGGCTTGTTTTTCCTGTGCCTATGCTTGGTAGTATTGTAACTTGTCCAGTGCAAATCATCATCTTGAACACTAGTCATTCAATGTGTCAGACCTCTAGCTAGTCCTGCATGTTGCATCCTGCATAATTTTGATTCTGGACTTGCATAAAGTATGTGAGGTTTGATGATACTCAAAATAATGAAGGGAACATTGTTCTGTTCACCTATAGAACTGACATACTAAGAATAGGGTGGTAATTTTGGAAAGTTCAGGTGTAAAACTCATCTTTGAACTGGTTGAGATAGTTATGATCATTTTATAACCTATTTTCTGTTCTCTGGGAGATACTTTCCTGACTCAATTCTCCTTTTTGGTCTGTTAGGAGGGTGGATATCATCATGATATTCCAACTACCTTGCACCGTAGCAAAGCTGACTGTCCAGTGCCAGAGGTTTATGATCTTGCTGATTTCTTGGTGACCTTTGTCCTTTCATGTTGGTTAGCTTTTCTAATATATGTTATATACTTTGCTTTTATGTTGCACAGGAAATGGTTACAGTTAATGTTGATGGATCTGTTCTAGATCGGATTACTAAAATTATGTCGTATCTTCGTCTTGGCTCTTCTGGGAAGGTTTTAAAAAAGAAAAAGAAGGAAAAAGATGCAAAAGGTAAATACTGCACTTGGCAGATCATCTGAGAGTTTTGGATATTATCTTCTAGATGCATGACTATATTAAATATTTATGCTCACAAGTATCTTCAAATGAATTATAAAATATATTATATCCTTTAGTACCTAATGTTAATTTTCGTTTATTTTTATTATAACCTTATTGGAATTTTTAAATCATAATTGGTTCTTGCTTCTATCTTGTTTTTTGAACACTGGAAAGAATTTGGCTAATGGATATTATCTTTTAGATGAGTGAAATATTGAATATTTATGTTCACAGCTATCTACAAATGGATTGTAACACATATCCTTTCTTATGCATCTAATGTTAATTTTCATTTATTTTCAGTATAATCTTGTTGGAATTTTTAATACATAATTGGTTTTTGCCTCTATCTTGTTTGTTTTTAAACACAGGAAAGAGTGTGACTGTTGGTAATGGATATGACGAAGAGGATAAGCCATCAAAGTTTGAAGGTGGGGGGCCAAAGAATCAAACTGAAAGAGAATTTATCCCACCTCCTCCTCCTCCTTTCAAAAAAAATTCTCTTAATTCAAGAGAGAAACAAGGCCCAGCTATTGCAAGAGCAGAAGAGGATGACATTTTTGTAGGAGATGGTGTTGACTATGATGTTCCTGGTAAAGACTTGAGCCAAAGCCCTTTCTCAGAGGACATGGAAGAGTCTCCTAGGAACAAGGAAAAACCTTCATATTTTACTGAACCTAATTATGGTCCTGTCCCACCCTCTGTCGTGCCTCAAGGATGGCAAGAAACAGTAAGTCAGTCTTCGTAATGGTTTATTTTTAATTGTTGGGTTTGCTAGTGGAATATAACTTGAAAAATTTTCCCTTCCCTTGTTCCCACTTCTCCCTTCCCTAAATTTTGAAGATGAACTTAAAAGAACTAGTATAAAATTATTACTCCCCATGAATTTTTTGCTTCTTTAAATTATATCTGTTGATCTATTGAGTTTCTCTATCCTCTTTGATTTGACTATGCGGTCTCAGAATGGATATGATGTAATGCAAGCACAAGCCTTGGCTGGCGGCTACCAAGGGGACTGGCAGGAGTACCAGTACGCTGAACAACTGGCTTACCCAGAACAATACCTTCAGCCAAATATGCAGGCTTATGATTTGCAAGCAGGTTTAAATATTCCACAAGATCCACGATTTATGACTCAAGAAGAGAAGGATCGAGGTTTAGGATCAGTGTTCAAGCGAGATGATCAGAGACTTCAACAGTTGAGGGAGAAAGATGCTCGTGAAAAAGATCCCAACTTCATCTCTGAGAGTTATTCTGAATGTTACCCAGGATATCAAGAGTATAACCGAGAGATAGTGGACAGTGATGATGAAGATGACTTGTCCAAAATGGATATGGGCGGAAGGGTAAGTAGTATTATTTTACAGTAAAATTTGTTTTGTTTATGAGGACACAGACTACATTTGCGTTTATGTGGTTTTGAGTGGTGTATAAATTATCATGTCATGATTTCAGACTTTCAGTAAAGTAGTGTATAAAAATAAGGCAAAAGTTCACTTCTAGTCTCTAAAGTTTCATTTAGGTTAGTCTTAGACTATTTTGGTTTAATATAGTCCTTGAATTTTTTAAAAAGGGTGATATCGTCCATTTTCTAATGCTATTAAGTGTCTGACGTGGTACTACTACATGGAGCTTCATGGGTTAAATAAGACACTGATGTGAGAACTCAAATCCAATGCAGGCATATTCTATATCGTTTTGCTTCTTCTAATCATTTTACTGTCCAAAAATCCATCTCTTCATCAACCCAGAAGAAGCAAAATGATGTAAATTAGATTTGAGTTGCCACATCAGCGGCTTATTTAACCCAATAAGCAATGTGTGATGCTACATTGGATACTTCCATTAGTAGAGTTAATGGTGTGGTGCTTGAGAAAAGGACGATATTGAACATATTTGAAACTTTGAGGACTCTACTGAACCAAAATAAACTTCTAGGACTAGAACAAACCTTCAGAGACTAAAAGTGGATTTTTGTCTAAAAATAAGTAGGCTTAATTGCATTTTTGGTGCTTGAATTTGCTAAAGGTGCAATATCCTTTTTTTAAAAAAAAAAAAAAAATAAAACAATTTCACCTTTCATGTTTTACTAAAAATTACAAAAGTAATCTAAATAATTACTGTTCCCTAAAATTTTCAACAGATTTTGATGACATGGCGTGAATATTCTAAGATGGCGCTCAAGTAGCCAACAGAAATCTGTAACCTTTTTGGTGAACTCATGCTCTACTGGGGAGAAATGAAGTCAAGTGAGTTCACCATAGGAGTGATGGATTTCTGTTGGCCACATCAGCACCATCTCAGCATATTCATGTGCCATGTCATCATCAGAGTATGTTAAAAAACTTGAGAAACAGTTATTATTTTGATTACTTTTGCATCTTTAAAACGTGGAGGGTGAAGTTGTTTCTTTCTAAAAATAAAAAAAAGTAAAATGATTAAATTGCACCTTTACCGAAACTACAAGGAGTAAATGTATAATTAAGCCAAATAAATAAAAATGGTTAATGATTACTGGATATATTATTGGATATGCTTTCGTTCTCAAGGTAACTTTATTTGGGGGGAAAAATTATGTTGATAAGCTTCTTATCTTGAGGCATATTATTGCCGGTTTATAGCCTGTAATTGGGTGGTGTGCTGATAGTCACTATTGAAATTTCCACTCAATAGGCAAAGGGTCGTCTTCATCGATGGGACTTTGAAACAGAAGAGGAATGGGCTACTTACAATGAGCAGAAGGAAGCAATGCCAAAGGCTGCATTCCAGTTTGGTGTGAAGATGCAAGACGGTCGGAAGACACGAAAGCAAAACAAGGATCAGAAGCTCAACAACGAGCTGCACAAGATCAATAAGATACTTGCCAGGAAGAAGATGGAAAAGGAGACGAATGGTGAGGCTGGCCACCATTATGATGACGAGATCCAACCTGGAAAGAAGCTCCGAATATGAGTCTTGGTCTATAAATGCATTGTAACATTTATAAAATGAGATTTCCATTTCTACCTAAAGATGGTGAATCGGTGATGCATTAAAATCATCTTTATTATTAGCCTCTAGAAATCCCATTCATGTTTTTGTTTTCTGATGTTCATAAAATGAAGACGAGTGTTAGCCTTGTCAGATGATTTTGTTTTTTCTTAAATAGAATTATAGTGTGACCATTATATGTTGCGGCTGTCACAATGTCATTTCGTCCATTTGAGACTGAGAGAATTGGATGGGGATTTTTTGAAGGTGTCAATGTTAGAAAGAAAAAATTGCAGATACAAAATGTATTATTTGATATTCAATTAATAGGTTCTATTTTTTTTCTTGGTGAGAGATTCTACTTATTTCTAAAAGGGGGGGGGGTCTTATATATATTGTCTATCTTTTCATCTAAATTTACACTCTTTCTTTAGAAGTAATTACAATTTTGATGAACATAGCTATTATTAAATGAAACTTTGCCTACGTTGTAGTTTGATATCAATTACTTTATAGTTAGTTTCAAATTCATTAAAAATAGAAAGCTTGTGTTAGGCAATTAACAATTATATAAAATTTTGTTGAATCTATATATTATAGATCATCAATGTGTTAGCTATTGTTAAGTCACTGATCTGAAGCAATGCATTATATAATTTGAATATAGTGTTAAATAAGTTAAAGTTATTATGTTGACGCTTGGATGTAATAAAAAATAAATAAATTGTTTTAGTTTTTTTGAACAAATATAGATAAAGAAACTAGTTCACGAGAGTAGGATTAGTTTTGAAATTTAAAATATAAATATACTTATAGTTAAATCAATGAAAATAGTAGATGTTATGATTAGGAGAAAAATTAATATTATATGTTTATAAGAAACTAAATAGGTAAAAGAAAAAGTGAAATAATTAGGAACCTTATATTTTAAGTTTTGGTGCAGAGGTGGGGCTAAATTTAAAAATGAGATTGGTATAATTATGAATAAGTATAAAAAAAAATATTGTGATGGATGTAAAAAAGTTAAGAGATAAAATCAGTGTTACATTTTGTAGTAGAAAGAAAAACTTTTAATATTATTAATGTTTATGCACCACAAGTAAGATTAAAAGAACATTACAAAGTAAAATTTTGGGAAGATTTAGAAAATTTAGTTTAGAGAATACCATTAAGAGAAAAAATTCTTCTAGAAGAAAATTTTAATGGTAATGTGAAAAGTACAATTAGAGGTTATTCAGGTTCATATGGGAGATATAGTTTATGGGAAGTAAATACAGAGGATAAAATTATTTTAAACTTTTCATTAGCATTTGACTTTATAATAGTTAACACTTGTTTTAAAAAGCACAAAGAGCATTTTATCATGTACAAAAGTGTAAGGATATATTTTCAAATTAATTTTTTTCTAATGAAAATGAATAAAAAGCTTTGCATAGATTGTAAAGTTATACTTGGAGAAAATTTGACTACTCACCATAGAGTCTTAATTATGGATATTTAAGTTAAGTTAAGAGTAAAGGCCAAGATAGTATGTTAAGGATTAAGCGGTAATAATTGACAGGAGGCAAAGAAAAGAGCTTGTAGAGAAGAATTGTGGAGGAAGGGTCTTGAGCGATACAAAAAAATGCTAATGATATGTGGGACGATATTACTAAAGAGATTAAGAAGATAATAAAAGAGATATTCAATAATTCAAGAGGTTTTAGACCTAAAGATAAAAATTTTAGTGGTAGAATGTAATCGTGAAATATAAGATTAAGGTTAAAAGGGAGTGTTATAAACAACCTTTGTATAAAAGTGATGAAAATTGAAAAAAATATAAGATAACTAAGAAAGACATGAATAAAACGATAAGCGAAGGAAAGTTAAGGTACTTTATGGATTATACCAATTCTTAAGTACTAAAGTTCAAGAGAGTAACATTTACAAGTTAGATAAAAGTAAAGAAATAAAAATAAAAGACGTGGACCAAGTGAAATATATTAAGGATGAAGAAGAGAAAGTTTTAGTTACATAATAAGATATTAAAGAAAGGTGTAATAGTTATTTTCATAGGCTATTTAATAGAGGATATGGGATCTTATTGCACTCGGATATGTTAGACACTAAAAATGAGGACCAAAATTATGTCTTTTATCATATGATTCGAGTTTTAAATGTAAAAGAAATATTAAAGAAGATGGAAAATGATAGAATAGTTGGATTGGATAATATGTCTATTGAGGTATAGAAGAGTTTAAGAGTAAAAGATATAAGTTGACTCATAAAATTGTTCAACAAAATTATAAGATTTAAGAGAATGTTAGATGAGTGGAAAGAAAGTACTTTAATATCTATTTATAAGAATAATGAGGACATATAAAATTGTGTAAATTATAGGAGAATTAAGCATATAAGCCACACTATGAAGTTATGAGAGAAGGTAACTCTTTCCTACACCAAATCTTTGAGTATGTGTAGGAAAGAGTTATAGAAATTCCAATAAGAAGAATAAATCAAATAGAAAGTAGCCTAATAGTTAGAGATATAGGGAAATAAAAAAAAATTATAAGTAAAATTATTTAAGTCTAAATCATTAAGAAGAATTTAGAATTAAATAGTTTATTTAAAAATATAATTTATAATAAAACTTTATGATATCGTTTGATCCACATATCCTAAATCTCACCTAATGAAATAAGACTTTTGTTTGGAAAAAACAAAAAGAAAATCTCAATCAAAGGACGACAACAAAGGATTCAATGTTTGATAAAAAAAAAAGGTTAAATTATATATTTAGTTTTTATAATTTTAATTAAAATTTTATATTATTTTTTTAAAATGAGTTTTCACTTATTTTTGTTATTTTCAAATAAGTTCTCAATGTTAGCTTATCTCATTATATTGTTAAATTTATGTTGAGTTCGCTAATGAATTATTTGTGTCCCAAGCTAGAACCAATGTAAATTTTATACAATTTTAATTTAGTCTTTAAACTTATATATATATATATATATATTAAATTCAGTCTCCATACTTTCATCTCATTTTTAATTCTGTCCCTGCGCAAAGATTTTTTTAACTATTTATAGGTGAGAGTCAAAAGCATTAGAATAATTTTCCTCAGAATAACTATCTACAGGTGGCGGGGCATGTAGTAAAAGCTCATTGGCTTCTTAAGGGGCTATGCAAAAGGTGTTGGACATAACACCGCGAAAGAATTATTGGCCAACAGAATACTAAAGTATAAACTCTGCGATGCTTTTGTAGAGAAATGATAATAAGGTTTGACGGACCAAATTAAAAATTAGATGAAAGTATAAAAACCAAATTAAAAGTAGATGGAAGATTAGTGATCAAATTAAAATTATATAAGTTTATATTAACTTCGACTTTTGAAACAGTTTATTAGCCAATTGAGCTTGAGTCTAAGGACACATTAAACAAAATTACAAAAACGTGTAAGGACTCATTTTCTATATATATATAAGGATTAAATGTATAAAATAACTAAAATAATAATAACAAAGGGTTCAATGTTTAATAGGCAGCTAACAAGAAAGTAGCAATAATAGCCAGAAAGATATTAGCAAGCAGCAATTTAGAACTTCTGATCGATTTCCGTTGGATTATGTGAAGTTTAAAACAAATACAATGAAAAAAGGAGGAAATATAGGAGAAAAATTGGTAAGTTGAAATACTCAAAAATACGGTCGTTAAAGAGATCATGGGGACGAGAGGTAAGGGGGTTGTAGTTAAACCGAGTATAAAATGGATTGAAGTTTGTTGGTGTTTTCCTACGGTATGCTGGGAGAAGTTAAATGTTGAAGGAGTAAGCTAAAGGCCAACCTGGTTCAATAGGGTGTGGAGGCTTGGTAAGAGGTGATGATGGTAAATGATTAAGAGGATTTACTAAAAATTTGAGAATATACCTTTAAGTAAAAGCTGAGCCGTGGGAAGTGGTTTCCGCTTTAGAATTGAAATAAAGGTTGGGTTTTTTCAATAAAATTTTGATTGAAAGTGATTCTCAATTAGTAGTATTCATGTTAAAGAATTTGTTTGAAATGGTTGAAGAATGAAGGTATAATTTTGTACCATATCTAACGGAGCTTGGAACAGCATTGGAAATTTCAAATTCTTTACACAAATAGGAAAGATAATTCTTTTACAAATTGACTGACCAGCTATAATTAGTCAAGAGCATAATATTAGATTCTGTTCACAATCTCCTGAAGACTTATTTGACTTCTTATTTAGAGACGTAGTGGAAGCTACTGTCTTACAATAAGTTTCTCTAAAATTTTTTTTTCTTTGTTGGGGTTCAGCCCTGTGGTTTTACCCCACAAAAAAAAGGGAAAATTCAAGATAAAATTTGTGTAATATCTTTTTTTAACACTAAATTATTCAGTTTAATTTTAAGATCAAAGTAAATAATATCATTTGTATACTCGTTAACTGGAAAAAAATTGATTTGTCGTATCTTTATTTATAATTAATTCTCCTATTATCAATGCATGGCCAAGTTACACGAGCTTGATTAGAAAAAAAAATGAATATCTTTTATAATTCAGAATTTAATTATTAAATCTTTTAAATTTTGTTAACATAAACAAAAGTTCTTCTATTTATTTTTAAAAAAAGGAAAAATATTTAAACATTACACTAGCATTTTTTTTTTAAATTGACATTGGCGTGTTCCGTAAGACATCAACGGTGTCGTTTATGCTAAGGTGATTACAGAACCATTTCGTTGGCTCCCTGGTGTTGGCGTTGCCTTGTCCAATATTCCAAGATATTCCCCAGGTTTGAAAGTTGTCTCGGTTCGAAGGTTTCTTTATCCCTCATCTGCATCCGTCTCGTGCAACTTGATTCAGAATTGCTTTAATTGAATAAACCTTCTGAACTTTTCTTCTACTAAGGTTATTTTTCGTTGCTGTGATTTCCTTGTTCATGCTTTAATTCCTTTTTGGGTTGTTCATCAAGAAACCCTAATTTTTCAACTCCACGAACTTCTCTGTGTTCGATATATTTTTGCTCTCTGTTATTTAATTGTGATGAATGCTTTTCTGGACGCATATAAAGTCATATTGGGTTTCAAGTATTATTTTCTGTTTTTCTTCATCTTTTGATGGCCCTGCTTACAATTTTTGAATGGATTCCTTATCGGTTTTGATTGTTATGGGATATTTTTAGTGTCTATTTCTTTAAATATTGTTTGCTTTATATGTATGTATATATATTAGGCTTATTTAAGTTTAATTTTTGTCGGAGTTTTTTTCTCTGGCTATGCGCTACCTCTTCACCTGTATTTTCAACGAAGTTTGTAACTTGGAATTTTAAATTGCAGTCTATATCTTCTTGTTGATTGCTATCATAAGTATATGCAGTCTAGTCAATGGCAGCCTCTGGTGGTAAAGTTGCGTACTCTTCACTTTCGAAGGTAGAAAAGGGGAACACTCAATTCTACTATGACGGTAATAATCATTATGCTGAGTCTACTTGGAATGCTCCAAAATCTGGCACGAGTAGCTCAAAGTCTTCAAAGCAAGAGTTTTTGTATCAGTTTCCCTCTGAAAGCGAGGATTTATATGATGGAGGTTATGAATCAAGTGATGATGCTTGTAGTATTGAACCCTCTAACATGCCACCAGAGGTGAACTTGAAGAATGTGCTAGGTGGGATCATTGCTATTTTGACTGGACGGAACAGAGGTCCAAGTGTTACCTCAAACCAGCGGTTCCCAAGTTCAAATGTATCATTTCTTGGCTCTGGAAAGAACGGAGATACTGTCCTGCACTCTTCAGTCTACACGCCGAGTGCACCACCCCTTTTTGAGCCAAATGGGATTAATTATAGTGCCTACAAAGATTTGTTGGAGGCTGAACCTCCTGAGTGGCTTCCTGATAGTTCTACCACCGTTTGTATGCAATGTACGGCACCATTTACTGCACTCACCCGTGGCAGACATCATTGCCGGTTTTGTGGGGGCATTTTCTGTCGAGTTTGTTCAAAGGGGCGGTGTTTGTTACCTGTTAAGTTTAGGGAAAGGAATCCGCAGAGGGTGTGTGATGCCTGCTATGATAGGCTTGATCCTTTACAGGATGTTCTTGTCAACGCCATTAGCAATGCTGCGCAGGTAGCAAAGCATGATGTGATGGACTGGACTTGTGCTAGAGGGTGGCTTAATCTTCCTATTGGTTTGTGTATGGAGCATGATATATATAAAGCATCAAATACATTGAGAAGCTACTGTCAGGTTTGTTTTTAATATAAATTTATTTAGTATTGAGCAAGTAATTATGAATAATTGCATAGTTGATGTATTTGGGTAATAGTACTATTATTTTGGACTTATCTTTGTGCATTGTTCTTATGTACCCAACATGTATCAGGGCTTTTGAACACAAGTGCATGTATTGCTTTTATATGTAAATCATTTTGTAATATTTGAAATGGATAGGTGGCAAGATCTAATCCTGAGAGGTCCATTCCCTTAGCCATTTTTAAAGAAGCCAAAGGCCTAGCAATTTTAACAGTTGCCAAAGCTGGTGCACTGGTCTCTTACAAACTTGGTACTGGTTTGGTTGTTGCTCGGAGATCAGATGGGTCGTGGTCTGCGCCATCAGCCATATTCTCCCTGGGTTTAGGATGGGGTGCTCAGGTGATGAAAATTTTGCTGGTTTTATTATGTGCAGTATTATAGTTATGTCTTCACATTTGTTCTTACAAATTTGATTTAATGGAAAATGAAGGATATAAATAGACAGATTGAGGTGGATCCACAAAATATGCATGTTTAAAAAACTACTTGTTTTCCAAATTGCTTAGACATTAATATTTTTTGGGAAATCTTTCGTGCACTACTCTCCTGCAGCAGTAGTAACCATTTGTAGTTTCATTATTAGTTTAAGGAAATATTGCCATTATACTAGGAAATCAATAGATCAATGTCAAAACTCTCAGGGACAAGTGGCTCTGTTGATTTGGTTATGATTTTATATCTGGCTGATGAATCTATGCTTATCCTGTATATCCAGATTGGTGGTGAACTCATGGATTTTATAATTGTGCTTCATGATATGAAAGCTGTGAAGACTTTCTGCAGTCGCATGCATTTTTCTCTTGGTGCTGGTTGTAGTGTTGCAGCAGGGCCTCTTGGAAGAGTGCTTGAAGCGGATATTCGTGCTGGAGATAGGGGTTCTGGCATGTGTTATACTTACAGTTGCAGTAAAGGTAGTTTATTAAGAAATTTTGTTGCACATCTATGAATCTTCTATTGCATAAAAAACTAAGGGCATTTATAGTTCGACTTTCATTTCACTGCATGAGCATATTTGGGCTGCTTTATGATGTCAGTATCAGTACTATTGCTTTCAACTTGACTAAATTATTTCAAAATTAACATAGTAGTGAAGGTTGTAATGTAATAACTGGGCTGGTATTTATGTTCCTGCCCATATATGAAGTTCTTATGAAACTAGAATAGTGTGGACTGTGGAGTAATGTGGACTGCAGGTGTTCTTTAGAGCTTTATTGCAACTTATTATAATGTTTCTAGCTTATCTTCATTAAAAATAGTGTTTGATTCTGCTAAACCTTGAAATATTTCTTTATTACAAATGGCCAAGCACTTTACTTGGTTATTTCTGAAATATAACATGGTCTCCTAGCCTCCTTCTTTGTATGTACCACATTCCTTGTCTTATGTTTTCTTGGGGGAGGAGGGTTTGGAAACGGCTGAGTCCTTCATCATGGACTACTCTTTAATTTTCAAGATTACATAACAAGGATGAGGGAAATTGTGGTTCCAGAGAGTTTGTTTTATCATCATCATCAACAACAACAACAACAAAGCCTTTTCCTACTAAGTGGGGTCGGCTACATGGATCAATCGACGCCATAAACACATATCGTAAATCATATTTTTAGACAAACTATTTAAATCTAAATCTCTCTTAATAATTTCTCCTATAGTTTTTCTTGGTCTTCCTCTACCTCTAATTATTGGACTATTCTCCATCTCATCTACTCTCCTAACTGGGGCTTCCATAAGTCTCCTCTCGACATGACTAAACCATGTAAGTCTTGATTCTACAATCTTTTCCACAATAGGTGCGACTTCCACCTTCTCTCTAGTGTATTCATTTTTAATCCGATCTCATTTAGTGTGTCCACTCATCCAACAGAACATTCTCATCTCTACAACATTGAACTTATTCTCTTGTTTTATCATTATTGACAAAAAGGGTTGTAGATTTGTTAGTAGATATCATTTATTTCAACAGAGAAGTGACCAGGTGCTGTTTATTATGGTGATGAAAATGAATTTACTTTTAAGGTCTTGGTCTTCCAAAAATTCATCTCTGTAATGTCAACATTGTACAGAAGGTAATATTTCATTCCATTAATGTGGAAGAATGCTCCTTCATTTCTATATCATTATCTGCTTTTCTGTGCTTGTATCATCTCCCCCCCCCCCTCCTTAATATTTCCATTATTAACTTTTGTGGTAATGTGAAGTTTGAAAGCATGACTAATATTAGCCAAACTGTAGGTGCATTTGTGGGAGTATCCCTGGAAGGCAATATTGTTGCAACCAGGATGGATGCCAACCTGCGCTTTTATGGCGATCCTTATCTCACGACGTCTGACATTCTACTAGGGATGGTGGCCAGACCAAAGGCAGCTGAACCACTGTATGCCTCTCTTCAAGACCTATATTCCAGTTTGAATCATTAGATCCACTTCCAGTTGCATATTGCTCCAGTCATTCTGTCAGCTACACGTGAAGAGGTATCTACTACTGCTGGGTCTGTGTATAGCTATGTCACGTTCAGGGAGGTCCTGAAATGTAGTTCCATTTGCTAATTTATTGTTGTTTGTATCTAATTTGTGTCCTTCGGTCATATTGAGGGACAAGGCACCGTTTTGCCATAAAAAAGCCAAGATACATATATTTTAATTGCAAATGATGCTCGTCTTTTTTTTTTTTTTGTGGGTCAGAATGATGCACATGTCAAATGCACCGATTTATCTTGTAAAAATGTTATTGGACTTAATTGTACATAGGAAATGGATCTAATAAGTTATTATATCTGTTCCTCGGATTCTTTTATCTTGCTGAGGGTTGTCTTGGAATTGGATTGTCCTAGATATAGTAAACTGATATAAGCCTAGCTGTGATCGCTTTTTTGAGCATGCATATAATGCCTCCAAGGCTGATAGACTAAATGACAGCCGGAAGGCAATCAACGAAAAGTGGCAATATGAAATTGACTTTGCTGAATGTGTTTTCATGTGCCAGAAATTTGAAAGAACTTATTGTCCACCAATTTGCTATCTAAGAAGGGTTTCCAGATTATAATTGAATATGATTATGTAATAGTGTCTAAAAATGGTATATTTGTAAGAAAAGGATACAATTGTAATTGCATGTTTAAATGAGTATCAATGTAATAATATAGTTTTTATTTATGTTGTTGAGTCTAATTATGCTTTATAGCATACTAGATTAGGACATTTGAACTTTGGCTCATTAAGATATATTTCAAAAAATGATTATATTGCTTGTAAACATCAAAACATAGAAAAGTGTAAAATCGTATACAAGCAAAAATGACAGGAGTCTTTTCCTAAAGTTGAAAGAAATATAGAAATATTATATTTAGTTTATTCTAATATATGTGAATTAAATAGAGAATTAACTAGGGGTGGTAGAAGGTATTTTATTACTTTCATTGAGAACTATTTTAGATTTAATTTAGTTTATTTACTTAGAACTAAAGATGAAGCTTTTCAAAAATTTAAAGAATATAAGTTAATTGTAGAAAATCAAAAGAATAGGAAAATAAAGATTTTACATAGTGATAATGGTAGAGAATATTTTCTTATAGAGTTTGATAAATTTTGTGAAGAGCATGGTGCAATACATCAAAGAAGTGCCCTATATACACTATAACAGAATGGATTGGTTGAGAGAAAAAATAGGATTTTAGTTGACATGGTCAATGCTGTGTTGTTGAATGCACACTTACCACATAGTTTATGAAGTAAAACTCTAAAAAATAGGACTTTAGTTGACATGGTCAATGCTATGTTGTTGAATGTACACTTACCACATAGTTTATGGAGTGAAACTCTATTAATTGTATGTTATATATTGAATAGGGTGCCTTCAAAAAGTATGAATGTGTTACTTTATGAATTTTGGAACAATAGAAAGCTAAATTTAAATTATTTTAAAAGTGTGGGGGTGTATATCATATTATAAAGTTTTTTATCATCATAAAAAAAATCTAAGTTCTAGAGAGATCAAAAGTATCTTTATAGGATATACATAAAATTCAAAAGCATATAGACTTTTAGATTTACAGTTTAATATGATTGTAGAATCTATACATGTTGAATTCATTGAAAACAAATTTGCTCATAATTCTGATGATCAGATTTTGTTTGAACAAGATCAAAATAATATTGATGCATATAAAATGTCACATTTTAGTGTTGTTACTGACAAACAGAAAAGTGATAACATCCAACTAGAACTTAGAAAAAGTTAAAAGGTTAGGAAAGAAAAACATTTTGGTTCAAAGTTTACTTCTTCACAATCAATAATATTTTTAGTTGAAGGAGATAAATCCAACATTTGTAATAAGATACCCATATTATTGAATATTAAAAATGATCCAAAAACATTTCAAGAAACTCTATCTTCTAAAGATGCAACTTTTTGAAAAGAGGCCATAAATGATGAAATGGATTTAACCATATCTAATAATACATGGGTTTTAATTGATTTACCTCTTGATTCAAAACTTATAAATTGTAAATGGATATTTAGACGAAAGTATAATACAGATGGATCTATTTAAACTTTCAAAGCAAATTTAGTAGCAAAATGTTTTACACAAAAAGAAAACATTGATTATTTTGATACATATGCACATGTGGTAAGAATAACATCCATTAGAGTACTATTATCTTTAATCACAATATATAATTTGTATGTACATCAAATGGATGTTAAAATAACTTTCTTAAATGAAGACCTAAGTGAAGAAATTTATATGCAACAACCTAAAGGTTTTGTTCTTTCTGAAAATGAAAATAAAGTTTGCAAAATTATAAAATTTCTTTATGGTTTAAAACAAGCACCAAAGTAATGGCATGAGGAATTTGATAATACTATTTTGTCAAATGGATTTATTCATAGTCATGTAGATAAATGTATTTACTCTAATTTCACAAAAAAAAATGATGTTATTATTTGTTTATATGTTGATGACATACTAATTTTTTGTATGAATATGCTTGGTATCTCTGAAACTAAGAAATATTTATCTTCAGTCTTTAAAATGAAAGACTCGAATGAAGTAGATACAATTTTAGGCATAAAAGTAAAAAGAGAAAACAAAAAGTGACTTTGACACAATCTCATTACATAAGTAAAGTGCTAAAAAAATTTAATCATTTGGGAATAGAGGAGTTTAATACTTCTTATGATTCTAATGTCAAGTTGATTGAAAATTATGGGAAAGCAATAGCACAATTAGAGTATGCAAGTGCAATAGGTAATATGATGTATGTAATGCATTATACTAGACTTGATATAGCATTTGCTATTTATAAAACTTTCAAGGTTTACTAGTAATCCAAGCAATGATCATCAGAAAGTAATTATTATTGTGCTTGGATATTTGAAAAGAACAAAACACTTTAGAATTCATTATAATGGTTTTGCTTCAGTGTTAGAAGGTTATTCAGATACAAGTTGGATAACATGTATGAATGATAATAAGTTCACAATATGGTGGATATTCACCTAGGTGGAGGTACTGTTACTTGGGTTTCTAAAAAGAAAATTTGCATTTCTCATTCTACTATGGAATTTGAACTTATAGCATTAACAACTGTTGAAAAATAAGCAAAATGGTTGAGAAACTTATTATTTGATATAAAGTTGTGGCCACAACTTATGCTAGCCATTTCCCTATCTTGTGATAGTGAGGTTACAATGTGTGTAGTGAGAAATCAAGACATATAAGCTTAAGACATGCTTATATAAGAGAGTTAATAGCAAATGGAATTATGACGGTGGTCTATGTACGATCAAGCAAGAATTTGGTTTATCCTCTTACCAAAACATTATCAAGAGATATAGTACAATAAACTTTTGAAGAAACAAAGTTTAAACCCTTAAAACAAAACACTAGTAATAGAAATCCAATTTTGAGTTTGTATATACTTTAATAATACAAGTTCAATGGGTAACAACAAATTACTATGTGTTGAATAAGCATTAGACTCCTTAGTAAAACTTCATAGTAGAGTATGTTGTGTAAACAATTACAAAAGAAGTTCATGGAGTTAAAAGTGTTTGAACTAACAAGCACATAAAACAAACTCTATAGTACATACTGTTACAAGAGGAAGTTGATAAATGTTTTAATGGGGTGGTTAAATGTTTGAAATAATAGGGACATAATGACAAGCTCTACTTATATGAATATTGAAATGGTGTCGCTTCAAACAAGATTTAAGGGATTGATCTTATAAATATTCATGAAGCTAGGATTAACATATGACTATAAAAGTGTCAGAGCAAAATGCCAAAAGTTCTCAGCATTTAATAATATATTGTGTGATTTTTTCAATTTTGATACAAGGAGTTGTGATTAAAATCTTAGGATACCAATAACTTCATCAAAACTTTAAGGGATTTAAACTAATAAAAAAATCATATTGTTATAAGATACTTTTTGATATGCATGATATTATGAAGTAACATTACAAACTAATGGGAGATTGTTATATAGTTTGTAATATAGAGTAGGATTTAAAGTTCTACATTAAATAGGAAAAAGGTTATTTAGAGATATATAAAGGTAAGCCCATTTAGTATATCCAAAATGATATATATATATATATATATATATATATATATTAAAAGACCTAGACCTGATGTTTGGAGGCTTTTAAAAAAAAATAAAGTTTGACAATTTTAATTCAATTATTTTAAATTTTGAAAATTGAAATTAAATAAAAGGATGTGTCTATTCAACTAGATACTTGTTGATGAAGAATAGACATATCTGTTAATAAAAAACATACATGCTTATTAATAGACAACTGTTAAAAAATTGTTAAAAGAGAATACGTATGTCTATTAAAAAAGAATAGATATATCTGTTGATAAAATAAATAGACATGACTATTCAGAACATATAAATAACTTTTTTTTCAAATCAAAAGTACCAAATTCTTTTGAGTGTTTTTTTAAAGGCTTTGTTGTATCCTAAAAGAGTATTGTTTGTAAATCTTTATATATAAGTAATCACTCTTTAAAGATAGTGAATTTTCATGCCTCAAAGCCTATCTTTAATTTCCTATTCCTATTATTATTATTATTTTAACATAAACACCATAAAAAGGAGAAGGAAAAAAAGAAAACCAAGAGAAAGCCCATTAGAATTGCATGTTAGAAGCGTCATCCTCCAACCTTCTATTTTTACGCTATTGAAATAAGTCTGGTACAGGGGTGTAAAGTAACACCTTATCCATGCGTCCGGATCCCTTGCAGTAAAGGAGATTACTGTATGCGAAACAGTAAAATAAATCTGGACCCTTCCTTCAATCATATCGTCCTAGATCTGCCACGTCACACTAGTTTTTTTTTTTCATTTTCTGAATTTAGCAACCAAGCAGATCATTTTGAAAAGCATCTCTGGAAAGCTAATTGTCGCCATTTTGCTCCAAGTCCCTGAAAGAAGTTGATGCCATTTTCACCAGTTCTCTGCCTCTTCCATTTTTGTCGGATTCCATCGTCCTTAATTGTTGTCTTTGTAGATTTCGTAAGTGCAAGGAAGCCTAGTATCTGTTCTTGATTGCAGTAGCGCTGAAACTCATTGTTGCTATTTTCATCTAGTTCTTGACCTTTTCTATTTTCACTAGATCCTATCATCCCTCAACGCCATTGCTCTAGTTCTTGTAAGTGCAGGGAAGCATGGTATTATTCTTGATTGCAGCAGCCTAAATTGTTATCGTGCTTAATTGCGGCAACCTGAACCCGAAAAGTCTAATGGAGTTGGGTAAGTGAGATTTTCAATCAATGTTAATAATTTTCTTGATCAGTCACTATACTCACCTCCATTATTGCTGAACTTGTTAGTGCAATGCATGATTTTGTGATTTATTGAAGAAGTTGTGTTCTGGATACACTGAATTGTGCGAAGTATCTCACTTTATGCCTCTTTTCATTTGCGTGATTTTGAAGGGGGCTTGCTAGATAAGAGTTTGCTTTGTTTGGTCTGGTGAACTTCCATATATATGAGAATTTGTATGTATTAGAAGGACGATATCTATTGAGGTCATAGTTGTTTTTAGGATTATATTGTGTGCAAAGTTTCTCACTGTTGCTCAGTGCATTTAGCAAAATGTAATGGAAGGCTGAAAACCATATTTTACTAATATTGAAACCAAATTCATTATCAAGCACAATATTGAGAACCAACATCTTAGTGCAACATATGATACTGCGATAATTCCCCTGCAATTGAGATAATATGCATAATAGTTGGGGTGGAACCAAGTTTTCATTGATTGAGTAATGCATGATATTGCCCATTCTACTAAGTTGATTAATTGTTGATTCATAAATGTGTGAACTTTATTCTCTTAGCAGGTAACCTATCAGGACCCTCTGAGTCTCCTCCTCATAAGATTAATATGTGAAACTCCTTGGTTGATGAAAATCTGTTTTGTCCTTCAACTGACCCAGAGACCCAGAGACTAGCACTTCTTTTCTAGCTTTACTAGATACATGTTCTAGGTTAGTGTTTTATGTCAAGCATCTTATTTTGGTTAGTTGTGATACATATGTTATGATAGCTTTGACACAAGATTTATTGTTGTTAAATGTGCAGGGCATATGTTGTACTACCTTTGAAACAAGAGAACTAGCTTTATGCTCATTCAATTGGAACTAGCTTATTATGTTTCTGGGATACATATGTTGTACTAAATCATGCAATCTGACTTATTATGGAGAACTACCTTTATGCTCATTCAATTGGAAAGGAGGTCCAAAAAAAAAAATAACAACAAAAGTGGACAACAATGAAGGGTCAAGGCAAAGTTGCATAGGATAAATTAGGCATCTGTTAATTAAAATTGTATAGAATAAATTAGGAATCTATGTAATGTGAATCTTTGTACTTTGATATTTCAATGAAATTAAACATGATCTTGAGTATATTATGATAGCCTCTGTACTTTCCACACTACTTGTACAATCAATATTTGACTGAAATAAATAAGAGATTTTGGCAAAGTTGACTATATGGCTTTCATTAACAAATTTGATTGTGTGTAGCATTTGCAAGCCAATATACAAAAAAGCAATACACTTCATATATAAAAACCAATATAGTCCATATACAAAAATCCATAGACTTCATATACAAAAGCCAATATACTCCATGTACTAAACCCAATACGGTTTATATACAAAAATTCGTGGACTTTAATATAATGGAACACCAAATAGTGCTAGTACACCATGCAACTGTAGAGGATGTTCAAGTGGCTCTTGTATTGAAAAAAAAAACATAAATCATATAATGCAAATAATAACAAAGCAATATCTTTTGGAATGTTAGTATCATGGATGAACTTACCATTAATGATATAGTTGATTCTTGTTGACTCTCAAATGCTTCTGAGTATGTGTGAGGTGCTACAATGGAGTTGGCTTGCTGCATTTGACTTGAGGATGCATTGACCTATATGTATGCATTCAAATTATAAGTTATTAAATGAGTGACAAGATGTGAATAAAGTACACAGTGAAGTCAAATATAAATACACATACTATAGCTTCTTGTGTTTGCAACTTTTTTCTAGTAGGAGGTCTTGCCAACCCATGAAGCGTCTCTTTTGCTTTATACCAAGCCTCTTCTTGAATCCTTTTGGTTGCGTAGTGCATTCACTACTTGGCATTGTAGTATCATTGTCTGATTTATCTTACCTTAAACGATTTTCCATTAACTTATTACATAATTCGTCTATGGCTTTGCTTACAAACAAAAAGTCTCCTTCAAAATCAGAGTCTTCAGTGGCTAACCTTATGAGTTTGGGGCAAAGTTGTCTATAATGTTTCGAGCTAGCAAGCCTCGCATCCTCCTCAACCTTTCGTCCTCTACTATCGTGAATACTACCACTTTTAGCCTCTTTGGTCAACCTTTTTAAAATGTACTTATCAGGAACAACTATAACATCTATGACATCGAACACCCTCAAAGCATGGCAACATAATATCCTAAAAGTCTTAAACTTTCTACAATTACAAGCAATGGATTTGTTATAAGGATTAAACAAAACCCTCCATTCTCCTTCATGGTCAACCATGTAAATTGTATATTCATATAATGGTTGTGTTTCATCTCTATGCTTTATATGGGCTGCTGAGTATAGGTCAAACTCTTTTTGAAAAGGCTCAAATATTGCTGATGTGTAAAGTGATGCAAGCTGTCATAACACAGATGAATATTGACATTTCAACCTTGATACTTTATGCCGAGACTCGAATTCACATCTCAACTCATTATACCTTTTATTCTCTATAACCTGCTCAAAGTGCTTGAAGAATTGAATTATGTCTAAATCTGGATTCATGCAACTTTTGATGTCCAAGTTCAAGCCTTCACTAAGTTGGGTGCTTCGCATACCGATGGTGAAAGCTCTCTTCATATAACAAGCTGCCCATTTTTCCTTTATGCCATACATTGATCTTACCCATGTGTTTTCTCCAACATCATAATCTACAAGTAACTTGGTCCATGTTGCCTTAAATTTTGCTTCCTCATATTATACTCAAACATGCACATTTTGAATTTAGTCAAAAAATGAGAGCCATTTTTCATCAAATTTCTTAAGTGTTTCATGCCATTTCGCATTAGATGCCATGTGCACAATCCATGATAAGTTTGAGGCCATATCTCCTTAAGAGCCTTAGCCATTGCCTGATCTTGGTCAGTAAAGATAGTTTGGGGCCTCTTTTGTCCATATGCTTTTAAAAAAGTGTCAAATAACCATTTAAATGAGTCTACAGTCTTATTATACAACAATGCAACACCAAAAATCACCGCTTTTCTATAATGGTTAAATTCTGCAAAGATAGCTAGTGGTCTATGTGACTTGTTGGTGCAATAGGTCGTATCAAAAGAGATTACATCGCCAAAATAATCATAATCAAGTAATATTCATGCATCCGCCCAAAATACATTTGTTATTTATTCCTTTGCATCCATTTGGTACACATGATAAAATGATAGGTTCTCCATTAATTGCCGTTGAAAATACTGTAAAAGACCACCAACTTCTCCATATACCATACTTCATTGCCTTTTGGATCGAAGATAATTTTTGACATATAATCTAGTATAACCAAGATTGGCTCTACTAGCTGCCTGAGTACTCATCAATTAAAATGAGACTCTTTGAAGAAGTCAAGAATCATCTGCTAATTCAATCTGGTGTGCTTGAACCTTAGATATATATTTTTTGGGATGCTAGCATGTGTGTTGTTTTGGGCAAATGAAGGATGTGGTTATGCTCTTCTATAAACTCACTCACTTGCAATTTTTCACTCTTCTGTGGAAGTGCCAATCTTGTAGGACAACCAGTTCTGGTTTCTAGTCGAAGATTGATGGTAAAAAAATCTCGTTTGTCTTTTTGTCAATAGCCTTCTTTACAATAAACAAATCTGCACGAAGTTATAACACCATGTTTCTTCCTCTTGTTAAGGTATTGTTTTCTAACACCAAAACCAACTTTGCCACCATAGTCAACCCAAAACTTCTAGGTTGCCTCAACGTCATCAAACTCCATTCCCATCCTAGGCTTCCCATCAATTCCCAAATTGTTTGAGCCACCAACTTCCCTGAAATTCATAAACAAAATTTGCTTTAAAATAATATAAACTTAATGCATAACTTCATTAAATGAAATATGGTTCACACATACGTAGAATAATCCACTACTTTGTTAGAACTTTCCTCCTCCAACGGTTGCACAGATTGGGAGAAATTTCTCTGTATCATAGTAAGAATTTAACATGATACAAAAAAGATATCTATTAGCTTAAATGCATATCCAAATCTATTAAAAAGAAAATATCTATAATAAAACTTTGTTCTTTTACAAGATTGGATAAACTAGTATTATTTAATTTATATCTTCCACTTAATATTATTCTATATTTTTGAATATGCTACAGTAACAATAAAAGTGCAGAAGTTAAACTGATTAAAAAAAAAGAAGGTTCATTTTTGTTGTAGGAAAAAGACATTCACTTGATTTGAAAAAAAAAAGTTTCTTTTGGGGTATGAAAAAGATGTTTGGCTGATCGAAATAAAAAAAGGAATTCATTTTTTGTGCTTTTATGTAAGAAAATAAAGAAGTTTATTTGATTGGAATATAGAGACATAAATAATTGCAAGAAGACATAAATCGAAGAACTCATGCAGATACACCAACAAACATAAAATAAAATTCATATAAAACATGGGGGAAAAATGATTTTACCATTTTTTGTTGAATGAAGTTTAACTCATTAAAGAAAAGAAAATGCCTTTGCTTCTCTTCGCCGCAGTTCCAATAATCGCCCGCACACTATGCTCTCAGCTGGGGCAGGAAACTTAATTTCACTTGACGCCAATCTCACCTCCAGCTTTTGTGAGATGAAAGCACACACAATGGGCCATTGGAACAAGCATTCGAAATGGCCTGGGAAATTAAATTCAAATACACCGTTTTGCTTGGTTGTTGAATTCAGAAAATGAAAAAAAAAAACTGGTGTAACGTGGCAGATCTAGGGCAGTGCGATTAGAGAAAGGGTCCAGATTTATTTTACTGTTTCAGTAATCTCCTTTACTGCATGGGATCCGGACACCTTATCCATGCATTTCAAGTCTAGTGGTCTTGTAATCCCTAGCCCCATTAAGTGATTCATATTTCGGGTATTGGCAAATTGATGGTCCGAAACGTTGAATTCAATTTCTTTCAAACAGGCCCGATTTCCATTGCTACCTGTTGTCTTATCTACATGGGCCCCATGAAGCCCATTCTAACTTCTAGGAATTTTGAGTTTGGATTTGTTGCTAGTGGGCCAAATATTCTCAGTCTTGACTTCCATTGAATGTGCCCTCATATTATTCCCTTTAAATTGCTTCTTTTGGTGGACTTCAACAGCGGAATTTCTGGCGGTATGTGTCGACTCAGCTAAATCGTTGGTTTCCTTTGGGATTTCACTTCATATCCTCCACTTGATCCACTGGGATTTAAGCCAGTTGTATTGTATCCAAGTTATTTCCTCCTGTGACTTCGGGCAAATGAGTCTCCCCGTTATCTTCGTGGATGAGGTCTGCAAACTGAGATCCCATGATCCTCGGCTGGTTAGCATGATCCATTTCAGAGTTTGCGTTCCATTCATCCTCCCGCTGTGGGCTATCTTCGATTGCGTCTCCATGACCCATAAAGTGTGGATTCACTCACCCGATCACTTGTTTCACTATCATCACCAGCATCCCTGTCACGATTTAACTCATTAGTTTTCTCCGGGCATTCCTTCTCAACATGTCCAAGAAACCCGCAAGAGTAGCACAACATATGAAGCCCCTCATATTTGATTATGAATTCTCGACCCTAACGGATAAGAGTAGGGAGCAACAACTTAGTAAGATCAAATTCCACTCTAATTCTGGGAAAACGACCTCTAGTTTGGTGGGAAGTAGTCAGAACAACCTTAATTGTTTTCCTAGTTCGATTCCCCCTTCTTTGGAGCATCCCTTCATTCTCGTCATAATATTCTTGAGGTAAGTTAGGAGTCTGTCTTAAACAAGTACACTGTCAATGAATGCCTTCATACCAGGCAACACTAACAATTAGATAAAAGGTTAAAAAGCATCCATGGACCGCCCTCAAGGGCAAGTTATAGTCATCAATAGAAGTCATTTCACAAGTCCACGACGCTGATAATACGGTCGCTTGCCCATAACTGTTGGAGTTTGGTCTCTAGGACTTTGAACCCAATTCTTCTTTCGAGTAGTTTGACAATGAAGGGCAAAATTCGGGGAAAATCTAAACACCAATAGAATCTCAATTCTTGAAAAAAAAAAAATTCAATTCTAGCATAAATGGGTGAATAATAAGAAAGGATCTGAATT
This sequence comes from Erythrophleum ivorense, assembly GCA_026724425.1. Lineage (NCBI taxonomy): Eukaryota > Viridiplantae > Streptophyta > Magnoliopsida > Fabales > Fabaceae > Erythrophleum > Erythrophleum ivorense. Next base: position 58,880 of record JAIUCV010000981.1, read on the forward strand.
AATCCTCTTAAAATTAGCAAAAAGGAAAAAAAAATCCTAAACAAAATCTAAATTTTTTTTGGCTTCTTGCCCTTATGCACATAAAAGAGATATTGTTTGGCTTCCTTAAAATTATACATAATTGTTATTATAAGAAAATCAAACTGTAAAATTTCCTTTTAGTCTATATAACATGTTATCAATTTATTTTGTTGTTTCCATAATCTCAATCCAAAGTATTAATGTACTTGGATTTGATTTCTCTCTCTCTCTCTCTCTCTCTTTTGTTTTTCACTTTCAACTCTCAATACCTTGTGTCTTCTTTGTCAAATTAAAAAGACAAAAATATAAGAACAAAATTGAATCCCACCTAAAATTAGCAAAACTTATTTTTTTTTGGTCCTTAAAAATAAGTTACTAGTCTTTAAAAGTACACCATAAAATTAATTTATTAATTAAAATTTTGCCTTGTAGGCAGTGACGTACTATAAAGTTGTGCCAAAGAATGTTATATAAGATTTCTCCTCACGAAGGTTAATATTTTAATTTGAGTCCGCAAACTTAACTCAATTCACTCACAATTTTGCAGGCTAAGTTGAAATTTCTTCGACTAATGTGTATGAATCGGACTTCAAGAAATTTTACCCCAACCTAACCTGCAAATCCTTTTTACCCCTTTAAAGTTAAACTTTGATACATTTCTTTTTCTTCTTTAAAGATTATAAAACATTTGATTTAAGAATAGAAGGATATTTAATTACGATATTAACTTGTTTATTCATGTTAAAATTTATTTTAATTTGTAAAATAGTATTTTTAATTATAATATTGTATTTTTCCTTATTTTAATTAGTTTTAATTTTCACATATTAATAAAAAAGGACTTCAACCCATGAACCTAACTTGACCCACACACATGGGTTATCTTGGTTCGGATTGAAAACACACACACATATATACACCAACCCAATATGTATAAAAAAAAAAATGTCAGGAAATAGCCACAAAGACAAAAGGCAACGTGGTAAAATACTCTTCAAAGTTGAAACCCCACGCCTAATATGTTTTTGTTCCGGCCAAACAACCCTTAGACGTTTAGATGTGGCATTTTAAGAAAATAATGTAATTTTTTATTAATTTAAATATATTTTTGGATAATTGATGGAAAAAATTAAATTAATTTAGCATAACGTTTAAGAATGTCATATTATCGCCTGATATCCTTTTTTTTTTTAAATCATTATCTTGGCAATATATGAGAAAATCATGTGGCAACTTTCAAAATCTTACGTGCAATATAATAGTATATAGGGTAAATTATTATTATTATTATTATTATTATTATTATTATTATTATTATTTCAGAAAGATGCTTAAATTATATGATTTTCTCATTTGTTTTAAAATTGTACACTTGCCCCTAAAACTATGATATGATTAAAATACTATTAAGAATAATATTTTTATTATTAAAGATATACATTATTAAACAATTTAATTTTTAAAGTTTTATTTTAATATTATTTATTTTTAATTGAAAACCATAAATTTAATTTAAAAATATTATTAAATTTACATTTGTTTATGTTTATTATATAATATATAATAAAAAATAATATTCTTAAAATTAAATTATTATCTATACATTAATTAAATTTTAAAAAAATTTATCAATACATTCTCTATTTTTAATATTTTTATTAAATAATTTAATAATTTATAAATGTAAAAAATAATTATTACATATTTATTAAATATATATTTAATACTTATTATATAAATAATAAATATAAAAATATTTTAGTTCAAACAAGTGTACTAAAATTTATCTTTTATCGCATGAAAAGTAAATATATTGTATTTTTTAATTTTAAAAGAGAAAAAATATATTTTAAAATAGAAAAAACTATATAATTTAAACATTTTAAAAAAATTACGCTATATATATATATGACTATTTCTTTCCGGTGGTTGCTGCAAAATATCACAATCCCAACTAAAAAAGGGAAACAATATAAGAAAGGATCTAAGTGCTAAAATAAGGCGACAAAATCCGGAACAAAATATAAAAAATTATGGTTTCTAAGGTTTTTAAAAGCAAAGATTGTTAGTAAGGATAGATTGCTTGGTTTCTGAGTTTGTTATTATCAGTAACAACCAACTACGTCAACAAGCAGCCATCATCTTTAGTTTGAAGAAGAAGGAACAAAGAAAGATGGGAAACATGGCTGGTAAGCTCTGTGTTACTTCCCTCGAACGAAGTAGAAACAAAAGAAAGGTTCTTAAAAACAGCACCATCTTCACAGAAATAGAGCAACACCTACATCAACTACAACAATCCTGGGATTACAACGAACCCCAACCATTATTCACCTGCGAAATCTGCGTGGAATCGAAGCCTCTAGGAGACTCCTTCAACGTAGAGAACTGCACCCACTTCTACTGCACCAGATGCACGGTGAAGTACATAGAGTCCAGGCTCAAAGACAACGTGTTGATCATCACGTGCCCACACCCAAAATGTCCAGGAGTTCTAGAACCTTCCTCCTGTAGGACAATACTGCCCCACAACGTGTTGATCTGGTGGGAGAGGGCTCTGTGTGAGTCTGTGATCTCTGAGAAGGTCAAGTTTTATTGTCCCTTCAAGGATTGCTCTGCCCTTTTGATCAATGAGGGTGACGGTGGAAGAGGAGGAAAAACAAGGGTTATAAAATACTCTGTTTGTCCTCACTGTAGGAGAGACATTTGTGTACAGTGTAAGGCTCCTTGGCATACAGGATTGAGTTGTGCCAAGTTTCAGAGGTTGAAGTCCAACGAGGATGCATTAATGGTGGATCTTGCTAACAGAGAGAACTGGAGAAGGTGTCCAAAGTGCAAGCAGTACGTTGAGAAGAAAGGTGGATGCAATTACATCACTTGCAGGTTGGTTAATTTCTTCCTTTTTCTTTTTTTTCAAATATATGATTCAGTATAAATTTGAACATAAGATTTTTTATTAATTACACTCGTAAACTTCTGAATTTCACGTTGCTTTGGTAATTCGTTTTGGAATAATATTAACGAAAGGAAGAATCATCATTTGAAATTATTGGATTATCGGACTTCTTTGTTTGCCCAAGGATATTCAATGTGTGTGTAATTTAGCAATATTAGGTAAAATAAATTTGGTTATAGTACGGTCTGTATTGATAGTATTTGGGAGTGCAATGATGATATATCAAAAACATAGTCTTGGTTCAATAAAGGTTCACTCTATTGGCATTAGATCCAACTTTATCGAAGTATTCCAGTTTGGTTTCTACTTGTGATTCTGTATTAGTAGTCATCTACTACTAAGGATGCTCTTTAGTTGAAATAATTTATCTAACTCATTTTACAAAAAATTAAAAGGAAAATATTGACAACTCTTAATATATATTTCTAAAAACCACATAACTTAGATGCTGTTTGATTTATAAAAAATTTAATTCTTTAAGTATTTAAAAAGTATTTAAAAAATATTTAGATATGATAAATACAATAATTTAAAAAAATATATATATCTCTCTCCTAATCCTATATAATATAGTGTTACAATTTTTTTAATACGTGTCAGTTCAAATGTTTTATAAATAGTTTTCTTAAAACTTGAAAAATAAATATTTATATACTAATCGTACTTAAGGATAAAGTTTTTTGTTTTTTGTTTTCGGTTTTTTTTTTGGTTTTTGGTTTTTGGTTTTTTTTTTTTTTTTTTTGGGTTTTGAGGATATTTCATTAAAAAATCAACACATAATACAATAGTTCAACATGTATGCTAGAAAGTAGCAAACTCAAAATACAACAGATATAGAAGGAATTTAAAACAATATCTAACTAAATAAAACACAAGGAAATTATTTTCTGCTACAAAGGACGTGGCCAAAATGAACAAATCCTTATACACTCAAACATTGCAGAAACAGTGCGCCCAAAAAAATAGGAACATAGCAGAAACAGATTAAGATATATAGGCGACGGTGGCACACTCCCACATCATCTTAGAAATCTTGCACAAAATAATTACATAAGAGGTCTACAATTTTAGGAGAGAGCAAGGGCAGAGGGAAGCTCTCCAGCTAGAATTTTTAAAAATATTTTTATACAGAGGTTTTGGATGTGGCTCCTCTTGAAAGAAAGTAAAATTTACATGCGGTCTTTTCAAAATAATAAAATTTTCATTTAGGCCCTACATTGAACTAAAAAAATTGATTATAATAAAATAACTTCTTGTGAGAAATTATAATATAACCAACAAATGATTAAAAAAAATAACAAGTAGTATATTGATTCACTATAATCTATATTTAAATAATAAAATATTATTGGTTGATACTCAATTTTTTTATGAACGATAAGCTACTTTGAAAATTCTGAGTTTTTAAGAATAATAAAATTAGGAAAGATAAAAACTTTTGAAAACACCCTGTGCTATATTTTTATCCAAAAAAAAAACAACCCTTTACTCCCTAGTTATTGGAAGTTTAGGAAATTGAAAGGCGAAAAAGCTTCTCTTTCTATTTCTATATCATAAATGCCAATGGATCTCCTGCGTTTGCTTCTTAAATGTAGGGAATAAATTCATAGAGAAATAGAAAGAAAAGGAGGGAGAGCCCCCCAAATGCAAGAGTAAATTAAGTGACGGATAAAGAGAAGAAAAGAGAGAGTCAGTGGGTAAATGCAAGGAATCCGCATTCATCATTAACCAAGTTGAGGAAAAATAACATTATTAGTGGCCGAAAAGAAAATCATCAAATTTACCACTCTCTCAATCTCTTTTATTTATTTTGTTTCCAGTTTTTTTTCTATCTCAATTCACTAATATTTCTTCCAAGCTAAAACTGAAGTTTATAAATCCAAATGAAATATTTGTTTTTATACGTGCAAAGCTTCGGCAATACTTAGAGTAGAACTATCTCTTTAGCTAAATAAAGCTATGTCAATATACTGACAAATCTTATGGTTCTAATATTGGATTTTCGTTGCTTTTATGCTGAATTTTAGTCACCAAAAGAATTATTAAGTATGGTCTTGTCACATCACTTTATATGCGCGTTTGGTGTATAGATATTCTGATCTTTTGGAGTATTTACAATTTTTTTAATAAAAAATTTAAATATAAGATGTATAAAAAATTTTGATAGAAAGATATAAAAACTCATCTCCCTACATTATTTAGAATGTAAACAACACATATATTTTAGATTCTTTAGATTTATTATATTTAAATATCTTATAATTAGATTTTCCAAAACCTGATAAGAAAATTTATATATCAAACACTACCAAAGTGGATATTTAGCTTGATTTTCTCACAACAAATGCACAATTGTCATGCTCTTCTCTCTTGAGAGGTTGGTTTTTAATTACAATTTTTTTGGGTATTCATAAACTGTAGGTGTCAGCATGGGTTTTGTTACAACTGCGGAGCTAGCCAAAAATCTCATCTTCATATGTGCAAAACGCCATGAGTAACCCTTCAGGGATTTCCTTTGAACTGTCGTTTTCTGTTATAAAGAATAAGTAAGACAAGCGTCTTGTTAAGAAGTAGTGATTTGAGGAGGAGGAAAGAAGAAAACAGAAAACTTTACGATCAGACCAAGCTAAAAAGGAAAACTTGATCTTCATTTTCAGCTTCTTTATCCTCAATTTGACTGTGAATTTACATTGATGTGGGATCGTATTCTCATCTATAGATAGTTCAGCAATTAAGTTGTAATGCTTTCCAAGTCATCTTCTAATTTTATTATTAGTTTTAGTACAATTTCTGCTACACAAAATCCAAAAAAAGGGAATTTGCCATGATGATTAGGGCAAGTTCTGCTTTTATGACAGAAGCTTTGGCATTGAAGAAAGCTGTTTCTGTGGCTTCAGGTTTTGCTGGTTTAAAGGTTTGTTTTGAGATGGATTGTGAGGAGCAATTTTCTATGATGATTAGTGGTAGCTGTCTTCGTTGTGATTGGACTTGTTCTGCTATTGTGGAAGATATCTTTTGCCTGTTGGATTCCATATCCAATCTTTCGTTTTCCTTTTGTTTGTAGACAAGGAAATATAGCTGCTAACTGTGTTGCAGTGGGTGTCCCTATTGGGTGAGTTTCATGACCTCCATCCCCTCCGCTGGGATTTTGTGGTGGGACTTCTTGAAGGCTGAAGTTGCTTTTGTTGACAGAACGAGTATTGGCTAAGAGTGTTGGTTTTGCACTGTTTCAATTCTTCAATCTGTTTGCTAGGAGTTTTTCTTGTTCATGGTATGTGCTTTGAGTTTGTTCCCTCTTGTTGCTTTGTTTTCAGGTGTGTGGTTTTTGTTTTTTTGGGGTTTGGGTTGTTGTTTCCTGTTGTTTTTGGTGTCTCTCATGTGTTTGATGTTTTCTGACACTAAAAAAGTAACACGCGCGTACGCACATACAAACACATACACAAGGGGAAAGAAAACATAACTAGAAATTGATCCATTTTTTGTGCGAACTCGAATTTTCTGAGTTTGGCCTTGTTCAGACAGGCTACATCATCAATTATGTTTATTTTATCACACTCAACATTTTATGTCTTTTAGAATTTTAGATTCGATTAAATTGAATAAAACCTTTTTTTCTTGTTTCAAAATTTTCACTTATGCAAATTTATTTATTTGTCGAACTTAACTGAAATTTTTTTTTTTTGGCATTAGGTTGGCTTGAAATTAAACCTGATGATAGGCCAAATTTGCTTATATTAGAGCCAGACTTTTTGAAGAACAAGCTAACATAAGAGTTTGAGTAGGACCTAAATTTATGTTTTTATTTAAGCTTGACTTTTAAGTTTAAGGCTTAGTCTAATGTTTAATAAAATAATATTTTGATTTTAAAAAATTTTAAAAAATTAAAAAAGAAAAATGAGTATTTTTAAAATAATTATATAAAATAATGCACACTTTTAGACATATAAACTCTATTAAAAATTATTAAATTACTTTTTTATATTAAAAAAGGAACTAGATTGATATTTTAAGCCCAAGTGAAAGTCAAATTTAATTTAGGCGTTAAATTTCAAACCCATATCTATTTTTATAGGGTTATTATGTTATTATTGAAACCCTATATACTTGTTATGTTTTAATTAGGAAGTCTAATAATAAAGATATAAAAATTATATATAAGTTGTATCTTTTATTATTTTGTCTATTTTATTGATAACATATCTCAAATTGAAATTAATATATATATATATATATAAAGAATATCAAATCAAGAGAAGACCAAATTATCGTGAACTCTCTTTTAGAGGTGTACACGAAGCTAAACCTTAACTTAATTTGAGTTTTGAAAATTTTAAAATTTTGAATGATTATATTTTTGTAATTATTTAATCATTTTGAACATATGATCAATTACTCATTTTGATATTTTTACAAGATTTGTACAATAAAAATAAAACAATAAATTCAAAAAAAAAGTAGAAAACACAATCGTAAAAAATAAAATTTTAAAAAATAATAACTTAAAATATGATAATTCAATTAGGGCTTTTTTTTATATTGAGTAATTTTTCAAGACAAACGTTACGCGAATGTCAACATATGTTTAACTCACTTATTATTTTTAAATGTATGTTTACTAATTCAATATTTAGCTTTTTGTTTTTAACTCCAAAAATATATATTTTGTAGCTCATTTTCCTTCATCATCATATAATAATCATATTCTTAGTTATTTATAATTTATAAAATGTATTTAAAATTTTTTTACTAAAATTACAAATTGATTTTTAAAAAAACTTGTTACATTTTAGTCTTTTTCTTAGTATTAAATAACCCCCAAGCCAAGCAAAACTAGACTAGCAAACCCAGCTAGTTCAATGCTTAGCTCGGCTTTGTCCAAATTTATTTTTCTTTTTGTCCATCGCCTTACCTAACTTGGCCAGGCAGGGCCAAATTAACATCCCTACTCTCTTATTTTTAATTTTTTTCCTTCCTACTAACAGGCCATTTATAACTTAGATTGAATTTCTACATAATGTCTTTTTTGTTAAAAGTTGGTAAATGTAAAATAGTAACGTTTACAAGCTTAAATATACTATTCCTTTTTTTTGGGGGGGGGGGGGGGGGCTTCATTTTTGTACCGCCCTTTTAAATGTTGCTAGTATTTTCTTCAGACATGAACCCATAGAAATCTCTATGGCAGTATCCTACACATCTAAGACAACATATCAAATAATTCTATTAGTAATCCTCAGGGTGAGGCGTGAAGGAACCTTTGACATTTTAAAAAATAAATAACAAAATTGGAATAAATAGAAGTTATAAGACAAAAATGATTCATGCACCCTTGAGGAGGAAAGTGCATTTTGGAGACCTGCATTGCAAGCTACGATCATATGGGGCGACTGAACTCATCCACCCCATCACCTACATACAAAGGTGTACAAAGCCAGGCAAACTCACCCAAAATTAGACCATAAGAAAATTTGAGCATGAAGATAATGTCAACTGAGAAGTTAGTTAACAACTTAACATCACTAACTGAGTCAAATGTATTGACACTCTTTACATCTAAATAAGTAACTAAATCAATTGAGTTGAGGATAAATCACTCATACTACAATTCTATTCACGGATTTCTTTCTGGTTTCTCCACATATTAGTGATGCAGGAAAACTTTGGTGGTCCTTTCTGACCATAATATGTGCAGTGGGTTAACAGTAAAAATTAATTACACTCATCAAAACCCACCTCATCAGTTGAGAGAGAGAGAAATTCTCAGGGGCAGAGAAGCATCTCCTGGCCAGTTAATACCCATTTGAAGTTTTCTGGGATTTCTTTCTGAAATTTGAGATGCTGCAATGAGGACAAACGTACTCCAGCCCATCTGTTTTAGCATAGTCCTGCCATTCACCATACAGACGTCAAAAACAACATACATATAGTTTTTTATTACCTCGGTCTCTGTTTGTCTCATCCGCTATAAAGTGTAAATCTTGCAGCTATGTGCAAGAAATCATTAGGAAATTTAAGAAAGCAAACTTGCATAGTGACACTGGAGATCATTCTGGGAAATGGTATTCAATTGGGTGGAGTTTGGTACGTGGACACCCTCTTTTCCCAAGTATTTGGAAACTTCTATGAAAAATTATGAGACATCTAAAAAAACCAGCATTCTTATGTCATTTAGGACATGCATAAATTATAAGTTTTCCATGTTTCCTATGGTCAAATATCTTATGAATAGATTTCCAAGTACTTGGAAAATTAAAATTCTGATGTACCAAACATCATCTTAGTTCTTTACTTGCTCCTAATTCAATTTCTCAGATCTGATTACTCTTTCTCTCATTTGTTTCATTCAAGAGGAACAGAGGCAGTTGCTGATTTTCTTTAAATGAACCCAAAATCAAAAGCAACCCAAACAATACTACTCCCTATGTTTTAGGGAGTGGCTAAAACTTTACTCTTCCTCAATGCGGGGTATGTCAATTACTAATGATCTGGAAAATGAGGGTGTAAAAATCTTGCCCTTCAAAGGGACTTTCACTAAGCATGCAATTAATTCCACAAGCTTCAGCATCCACTTAAAAGTCAAATTTTTGTAATACCTTAAATGCGCCAAGTCCTTGACGCCTATCACAGCCAAAGTGAGCCCACTCACCACATATCCCACAATTCACCCAATCACCAGCCGCGCTACTGTTGACCCACATGAAAGGTAATTAACAGTCAATAAGATAGAAACTGGTGAACTCTGCATTTAAAACATACATAATTCATTTTTCAATATATCTCTGTATAATAAGAGCAAGAGAGACCTGTGGCACAATAAGCAGCACTCCCCATCTACATCATCATGAGCCAATTCATATTCTAGAAGGTAAGTTTCATAGTGTCTTTTTAGTGTGTTGCCAACACCCTGACAGCAAAAGGAAAACTATTAGTTTCTCCAAGATTATATTCAAAATTCCAAGTCTGAAATAATAGTAAGCACAGAAGATGCATTGCAAAATATAACACAATGTTGCTTTCCTCAATTTGTGCAAAAAGTTTGAAGCAACTAAACAGAAGATTTTCTTCTAAATAATTATCTTATTTTTCATTTTCCTAAGATATATGCAATCACCATAAACTATTCTTATACTGAAGATTGGACTTAAAAGGCACTGAAGCAACATAACTGCCCTATGATGGTTGGCCCTATGGATCATGCAATTTAGCTTGCATTCTAGGAGATTATAGTCATATAAATTGTCTGATATACTAAGTCAGCATTTACAATGGTGTGTCTAATATAAACAATGGCACTTAACAGAGCTCCACTAATAATTGCACTTCAGGAAGTATCTGATTACCAGATAATTTATTACCTGGAAGTCAGTCTTAAAAATAAAGCAGCTCCCAGCAAAAGTTGCGCATACTGTATTGTAGTTACCAACTAAGATAAACAACTGAATGCTTCATATGAAGAAAAAGATAGTAGATACTATATTTGAGATTGCATTCTTCTCAAGCAAAAGTGTAAAGACTAAGTATTACGGTATGTTTACCCCTAGAGACCTCCACATGCTAGGAGGGGATTTTCTTAAAATTAAAATTCTAGGCCAATTTCTAGAAAATGATTCAAGCATGAGTCTCAGCATATTCATTTGCATGTAATGCAAGAAGATATCTCATTAAGAAAAAAAAAAAAGGGAGATGTGGTTTCATACTGTCATTCTATTTGTCAAAGTGTGATTGCGCATCTTTGAGAAAACTTGTCCTTTCCAATTGATGCCATTCCCAACATGAAAGCCTCCTCTAGAAACAACCTGAAATGCCCAAGTTTGTTAAAAGCAGCTTCTTGGCTTCTATGCAGTTAGCTTAACCTAGTGAAATGATTTACCTCTCTGTACAAGTTAAAAAGGTCAAGGCGTTTAGCATTTAGAATGGCTTCAGGGAATTCAGCAAGACCACCTTGTGGAACTAGACGAGAATGCCCACGAAGGATCAGAAACTGCATTACATCCCTCAGGAATTCCTCCTGGCTCATGGGAAAAAACATAACTTAGACCTAGAATTCTCGACTCAGAAATAAATTGCATCAAAGCAATAATAATATCTGACATTGGGTAGCAGGATAACAATAAGGATAGCAAAAACAAATGAAGCAAAGGTCAAAAAATAAGATGTGGAAACCAAACAACTTACCTCTGAACAAGCTCGTATTGGAGCTCTGTCACAACCATGCTTCTTCATAGGCAGTGGATTTAAAGTAATAATCTGCTGCGCCTGAAAGGAAGTTGACAAAGATTTCCTATTTGTAACTGGATTAGGGCCTATACCATTATGCTTCATTGGAACCATTGGCAGATTTGATTTTCCACGTTCTCCATCAAATCTTTCTCCCTCAGATAATCCTGAAAATGGTAGAATCTTCTGGCGATGTGAATGAGGGATTGGCCTCATTGCAGCAATGTTCAATTTCTGTCTACTGTTACCATTATCCCCAACTTGAAGGCTACTAGCATCGATGGACTGTAATCCAGAAGAAGGATCTAATCTTTTTCGAGTAGGTGCTGGGGGTATCAACCAACTAGGATGCCCAAAGGAAATGGGGTCCTTAAGGCAATTTTCTTTTGATTGCCCAGAACAAAAGAAAAGGAGACGTTCAGCGTCAACTTTATTAAAAGATGCAACAGGCAATCCTTGAATACTGGCAACTCCAAGCATAACTAGGCTGCGGTAAGACACTTCTGGCGCAAGCTGTCTCAGAACCTGTGAACAAATACCAAGAACCCACAAGTCAAAAGAGAAGATCCCATATCAAACAAACTCCATCAAAGATCATCTTACATCAATACAAGTGCCGAAAAGATCAAGCCAATTCAATGCAGAGGTTCTTTTTCACCATGCTGTGGTGATATAAAGTTATAAACAAAGAACCATTATGATCTTTTTTATTTTTGGATTAAAAAAGAATTATATTAAGAGAGAAGAAAGATATAATAGAGGAAAAGCACAATATGATTAAATGCAATAAAATAGAGAAATCCCGTCATCAATTAACAGGATTTTCTTCTGGCATTACTTATCCAACAGTCACTGAAATGGATTTACTTTTGCATTGAACTACACAAACCATTAACTTAATGCCTGTAAAGCACATTGTAAATCTAGACACTACTTTTCTGATAAGTATATCACATGCATTCTAGAAAATAAGTCCTTAAGTTGACCAAACCAACGCATGAATATCCATTTAAGAGTGGGTGTATGTGTAACTATAAGTAACAGAAGAAGCCTTGAGAGACAACATTTAACCTGTGACGCCCATGTAGGAACCCGCATACAAACTTCAAATACACTAGCTCCACCGGCTACTGAGGCTGACTTTCGAGGCTCAGAGGAAGGTAAGCTGCTTTGTTCACAATTAGTTGATGCCTGAACTAGCTGACTCTTCTCAATCAGCTCCTTTTTGATATGATTCTCCAAAAGCTGAGAATATACCCAAATAGACAGGAGGAAAAAAGTTTTATGGGTAAGTAAAAATTTAAAAGAATCCATATACGGAAGGTCAAATCCTGACAACATAGTTCGCCCTTGCCTGATCATTAAAACATGTATCTGCACTACCAGACACCAAGAGTGATATACGAGCAGAATTACATGTGGATATATCACAACGCATGGTCACCACACCACGCGAGAATGTCCCTGCCTGAAGAGGAGGTGGTGGAGCGCTATAAAATATACAATGGAAAGAGAAATCAACAAACAGAATAAACTACAAAGTAAAAGATAAATAAACAACTCCTAACACATCCAAAGAACCATAAAACTCCAATGAATAAGTGTTCATGTGGATGTAATTAACAGTCACCAATCATATGCCACTCAACCAATAATCATTTGCTCAATACTATAATATAAGAGGCATATGCGTGTATGACATATCAACTCTGAAAGCCATGAAGTACCTAGTCCGGTTGTGAAGTTTACATCCCCGTATCTGTAGAAAAGCCACAAAGGGAAAACATAAAAATGTAATTAACCAATTAAAAGGAAATTCCATGAAATTTAAATACATAGACACTGACTTATGAATGGCAACAATAGCAGATTGTAAAGTAAACAACAGAATTGCTAAAGCTATTTACTTTTAAGAAAGAGATCCATTATCCAATATGCCAATTATGTTGTGGCATGTTTCAGCACTTACACTTGACAGTTACATTGGATTCAATCATAGTGAAACTTGGTCCCACAAAAGAACAATGGAGGTAAATCTAGTTCTTAACTGGTCCATGCACATCTTGGTAATAAATAAAACACTAGATTTATGTTGATTACATAGTGCCAAAATGGTGGATGAAGCAATGGACTTTACTATGTTCTTCGATAATGACAATATTACTCTCCATTTTAGCTTATATTGTCTTCAAAGCTGAATTTAATATGACACTTCTGGTTAACAGAAAGCCTCCAGAACCATGCCAGCATTAGCCTATACATGTTGTAACCAATCTCTTAAAAGACCTCCTATAACAAGCTATTTGGAAAATTACATTTCCGACAGAAAGAAAAAAAAAAAGGGATGATCTAGAATCCAAAGAGGAAGAAAATGCCAACCAACCTATGCAAGAAACTTACTTCTGTACACAGAAGAGCATTGAGTCCGTCCTCCAATGATCCCAATAAGCAAGTATCCTTTTTTGGGGAGGGTGAGGAGAGAAGAAAAGGAAACCAGTTTATAATAAGGAAATAAATGTGAAGAAGTATTAGCAAAAACAGATTCATCAAAAACTAAGTAATTGTGACCTACCATCATGCAGGGAACTCCGCAAACAAGAAATCTCATGTTCACATCATCATCATAAACCTTCACAGCAGAAATAGTCTCAGGGGAGCTTTCCTCCCCATTCATGTCTGCTTCACATGCACCAATATCAATGTTGGGAGGGTCACCAAACATTCTTGGCCCAAGCTTGCTTCCACCCTTCAGGCTGTTAGAAGGTAAGACATTGCTTTGTACACAGTATAATCTGAAAGATGCAAGAGCAAGGTGGAAAGCATCCCATGTATGGCTGGATGTACTACAAAGAATAATACCAATTGTCAGAAACAAAACATTAAGATACAGTCATGATATACTGGTTAAACAAGTAACTTCTGATCAAGCTTCAGGTAAATAAAAGAAACCAAACAAAATGCATCCAATGGATGAAAGTGCCCACTTGCAGCACATGGATGCAAATACTCAAGTAAAAGAAAATTTTGTACATTACTTTTCTCATGCCTCTGCTTCACAGCTAGAAGCCAAAATCAATCAGTAAAATAAAATCCGTGGTGTCAATCATTCATCCCATTGCCAAGCAGGAATGAAGAGAGGCACCAGCAGCAAAGAAAAAAAATATGACAGCATGACTGCCATGATGGTAGATGACTATACCTATGTGCCACTGAGAAAAAAGCTTGACGAAAATGTGATGCAGCATACTTTGAAAATTCACTTTTCCAATATATAGAGTAAGGAATTCCCTGCCAAACAAAATATCATAATTTAATAACTTTCCATTAGTAGGATACTGGAGATATAACGGCCCATATCACACAGTATCACATCTTTTAGTCCTCATTGAACATCCAAGCATAATGACCATCTCATTCATTTTTTAAAAACGCACCTCTTATTTCTCATGTCAAATTAAAAAATGGGGAAAGAAAAAGCTAGAAAATTTCCTACTGTCAATGTGACCTTAGAATGGAGAGCCTCCGCCAATTTTTCTCCTTTAGGAGTTTCCAAATAAACCTGCAAAAACATCATCCGGTAGGCTGGATATCAAACATTGGGTTATATGTGCCAAACAATCATTTTAAGAAAGAAAATAATTCCAGTGGGGCGTTCATGATAAAGACATATCTACTAAGGTTGCCTTAGGTTCTTTTGACTGTATGATTTGAATCAAGAAACTACTACATGACATAATCCACATTCCATCAATCCACTCTATTACAAAATAAATGAGAGGCCATAGGCCGATAGGCAAAAACAAGCCCAAACTTTTAAGTGCAATGCTAAAATTATTATCTTATAAAAGGACATTTCATCCAGTAAGCTTGCCCAAATAATATTACAGTGTCAAATAAATTTTTTAGTTTCTCCAACTAAAATAATACATCATTTAGGGTATGTAAGTTTGTGTCTTGTTCATATCAACACATGTGCATCATGTCCACCAATTACTTCTCCTTGATATATGCCAATTATGGAAGTTACAAGTTAACATTATCAGTGGCAATGGAGACTTCTTAAAAATATGATCTCTTTGAAAACCTTACTTACTCCCAATGTCGACTATTAACTATATGCTTAAGCTTTAATCATGTGAGAGCATATTTTTATCACAGAGCCAAACCATATTGTAATAGTTGTATTCCTGATGTTGTATTATAAAAGCATTAACCACTCAACTCGGCTTAGATCTTTAAGTTCAATATGTTCTGTCTAAATATAGTAATATACATATTATCCATGTATGTTAACTTGTAATGGCTCCGCTCTCAGGTGAAGGTGATCACAGCTGAAAGCAAAACAAAACACTCACAGTATTAGGTAATTTGGAAGAGAATAATCCACATAAGGCTTCTGGGTTAGACAGGTCAACATCTTCCGATACTAGGGAACCAATTTGTTCATTATCTTCTAGCTGCTCGCCTTGCAGGTAAACCAAATTCGGCTCCAATGCTTCAAGAACTCGACGAAGCTCATCAGAGGTCGGTTTGATCAAAACATTCACCTGCATTCACATGAAGTGTAAATATTTGACTCTTGATGCAATTTTTCTTCAAGCAACAAAGAGAAGTGCACAAATAAAAACTAAACGGTCACCTCAAGACGCCCAGATGAAGCAAGCTCTGGAAGGGAGTATGAAGGTTGATCCTCTATACCAGCCTGCTTCTGCTTTTGTTTATGGTCACATGATTTCCCACTCAGGACGGCAAGGAGACTAGATTTTTTTGAAGGACCCTGAGCATTGAACATCATGTACGCATGGCAGATTTCTCCAGATAATATGAATTAGAGAGTAAAACCAATTCTCACAACAAAGAAAAATACTAGAATTATTCCCGCTCCAACAACTGGCTTATCTCACCAATGCCTTAAAAGCACCATTCTAAAAATCAAATCGAAGTTAAAAAGACATCATAACAACTCCCCATCAAGATCACCGCTGAACCAAAAGAATAAAAATATAGGGACGAAAAACTCCATCTTTGTCCCATGGGAAAACCCGGAATTGGGGTTAGCAAATGGAACCCTTAGATTGAAATTGAAGAAAATCTGGCGACCAAGACCATAGTAGGGCAAAATTAGCTACCCACATGGTCAAAACAAGGTAAAATCCGCCACTACTAAGCATAAAACCGAAGAAAGACGACTCCCAACCCTAATCGAAGCGATGCCCAAAGTTGATAGAGAGTAAAGAGCCCTATGGGATGGCTAACATTAGAATAAAGAAATCTATTTGAAACACGAAAGCATATCGTCGCTCGCTCTTTGTACAATTATGAACGAATCATGGTCAAGCCCTATTTTAAAGAAAATCATCCACAAAACCGAAAACCCATTTACAAAATCTTAAAAAAAATAATGCTTCGATTAAAATCATTGAGGCCTTTTTTGGTTCCGAGAAGATAAAGAAAAAACCGACAGTTTTTACCACAGTCCCGAATACATTTCAACTCTCCACAACACGCCCGATTCGGTCAAAGCAATAAATCAACAAATACATTAAAATCATAAACCGTATGTATAAGGCTGATTAGCTTTTTGATAAACATTAAAACTCCAAACAAATCCGGAAACTTAAAAAAGAACCAAAAGAAATATAGAATACGAGGGAGATATTGATGATGATAAAATAAAAGAAATAAATCTTTTTCACATCTGATTCGACTTCTTTTGAAAACATAGGATGATGCCCACGATATTCGGATATTATAATTACTTGCACTCAACAACATCGACAGCAACATCAACATATTACCGTTCCAAAGGATTATGTAAGCGTAAACAAAATGGCTTTTCGCTAATTCTATTTCTTTTCCTTTCACTCCCTTCCTCTGCTCGTGTCTTTTAGCTCATAGATTACGAGCTGGGTATTTGTTGGTTTAATCTTTGCTTTTCTATTACCCCCTTTTGGGTACCTATATTCAGACGCGACAAACCAAAAAAGTACACCTAAACATTCCAAAACAAAATTGAAAAAGGCGATAAAAAAGACGTTTATCCAATCCAATCTAAAGTCAGTGGAAAAAGTTGAAGGATCCTCCATTTGGCAATGGCGTCCTATTAAACATGCCATAAACTTTACCCTTGAAATTGTGGGACCCTGCTCTAGGGTCGTTGCCTAGATTCTGTTTCCTCGAAGAAATGAAATAAATTAATACCGCATAGGCATTGGATTAGCACACAGAAAAGTAAAGGAAGCAAAAATAAAGAGCCGGGGTTGGTTCAGACTTGATGGACACCACCAGACAGCTGAATCAGCTGAGCCCCGCAGAGAACATGGGGTTTTTCGGGAACGGATTCTCTACTCTGCATCCTGCAAAGCACCACATGCTTTGCATTAAAACGACATGATCTTAGACTTGTAATCTCACCCGTTTCCGGTATCTGCGAACCACATAACGCCACGCATGAAAGGGATCAAAACGCACCATTTCAACTTTAATGAAACGGTGCGCTTCATGGGGTTGGTAGGAATAATAAGATGCAATCTCCCTTAGCCACCCGAAACCAACGTTTCTTGCAGCTTATATGGATTTGATGCCCTGTTTTTTAAACACCATCTTCAACCTTTCATGCTATCTCATTTGGGCAAACACAAAAATAAACGGAACAAAAGTGAAACACAAACTTAACTTCTAATCATTCCAGAAATTTATAGTAGCAAAATCTTGTAGAGACTACAAGTAGTGCAATATGAATTATGTTATGATTTGCATAATTATCTACCTGGCTACCTAGGCAAACTTCTTGGAAAACTTTTTTAAGAAAATCACATCCAAATTCCAAGGAGAGCCTGAAAAGAGGAGACATAAGATACTGAGGTTCTATGCAGAGAAGTCTACTAAAGGGGCATAATTGCTAGCAGGTAGCATTATTATGAGTTCCCCAGAATGAACTCTCCCCATCCATCGTTGCTTCTCATATACTTATCAACAATACCAAGTTCTTGATTTTGAGCAACTTGCCTAGCATAGTTCTAAGTTGAAATTGGTCCCTTCTTCAATCCACAGTAATAAATGATATGCTAAGGCCACAACTGCGCAGAACCAAAGAGGACATCCGTTGCTAAATTTTTTTCATTGTCTTTTGGAAGTTCCAAGCCGTAGTGCTTAAAAACCATGCACATCTCCTTAGAGGATATGGTTGCTAAATGCATAGACGCAACGTTGGTATGAGTTTCTGAAGCTGGTTTCTCAACTCCTAGAGGGATATCATCCATAACCAGTGATCCAAAATGCTAAAAGCTCTCTGTCTCTTTCACCATCTCTGGAGACAAATTCCCAGCAACTAAAGTATCCCTACTGCAAATCTTTGCTTTTGAAGGAGAAGATTGTTAATCCCAGCAAATGTTCATTTTAAACTTTTTCATGGATGCCGTGGTGTCGGATGGAGATGAGTGCAAGATGCTTTCTGGTGTTGGATGGAGCTGGGTTTAGCCATGGAAGGAAGCCTAGATGCATCTAAAGAAGACGTGTTGGACAAATGCTTTCTCCAAATGCACGTTTAAGGGAGTCCGAATCTTCTTCACGAATGCTGCGTTGGAGAGGACAAATGCTGGATGTCTTCTACTGTTAAATGGAGTGAGGTTCAGCCATGGAAGGAAGCCTCAGATGCAGCCGAGGAAGATGCGTCGGACGAATACAACCAACTACTCCAAACGCACGTTTAAGGGGGTTCAAATGGATGGGTAGATGGCGTTGTTAATTGAGTGGCTGAGATCAACTCTTCACAAGCTTAAGACGACATCGTTTTGACTCAAAGCACGCGGTGCTTTGCAGGTTGCCAAGTAGAGAATCCATACGCGGGGTTTTTCGCGGGTGAGGGTGTAAACTCTAGTATTCATATGAGTACAAGTTAGAGTGAGAGAGGGATCAGAAAGTGGGGCCCTCGTTGTCTACTTGACTTTTTCTTGGTTTTCTTCTTCAGCCTAATATTGAAAGTTTAGAACAATTATTTCAATTCGCATGATATTTTCAGTTGAGGAAAAAAAAATTACAAATACATACACATAAATTTAAGCTACTTTCATAGATAAAATCAATTTCAAGGGGCGAAGGAGCTTGCATTTGAATCCACCTACACCAATGGCTCATTTGGTATGCTGTGGAAAGAGAAAAATGAAATGGAATTAGCTACAAATTTTGTTTGGTAAGGAGAATCGAAGCTGAACAAGAAAGGTAAGTTGAATGGCACTTTCCTTTTGTGTAACACGTGAAGCAAACAACGTTTCGAGCCAATTTCGTAAAAGGATAATCATGCCCTTCTGATATGCATCGAACGTCTTCACCATCGTCAGAATCGTGTCTTCGTGTCTTCATCTCATAAAGGCTCTAGGCAAAAGAGAACATCTTCACGTCTTCATATCAGCAGTTCCCTCCATTGGAATCGCGTCGAATGTCTTCACCTCCATGTTTATTGCTTAACAAACAAATGGGTTGCATTGCAGGATAAATGGGTAGCAGAAAACAAATGGCCACACCAAAACAAATGAGCAACAAAAGGGCCTTTATTAGCAGCACAACCCGTGTCTTTATTAGCAAATATTCATTGTACACACTACACCCTGCCCAGGGTTACTCAATGTCCATGCTTACTCCTCAAGAAATGGGTCTTTATTCAAGCTCTTTGTGTTTACTGCTCTCCACAGCCCCCTCTTTTATTTTTTAATTGCGTCATTTGTCATAATTCATTTTCTATTTTTATATTATTTTTATTTTACCAAACACATAAATAAAAAGACATTTACTTTTCTTGTTATATGGTACCAAAGGCAATTGATTCTATTTCATATTCCCTTTTTATTCCTATAAAAAAGAATTCTATGTATCTAATGAGCCCCTCAAAATTATATTTCAAAAATTTTTATATTATATTTTTATTAAAGAATATAAATATTTAAGAAAGTTTATCAAAAATTTATGTTAAAAAAATAATACTTTATATCCATGATTAAAAGAATCGAATTAGACTAGTCAATTCTATCAAAAAAACTAATAAATGAATTATAATTCTAATCCATTTTGACTTTTAAAATTAACTAAAAAAACTAGTTAAGAATTAAATAAATTGATAAAAACCTGATGATTTTGGCACTGAACCAATTTTTTTAGTGTTGTGATTTTTGGTCTAAATTCTAGTTTTGGCATCTATAGTTGAGATTTATGACATTTAATAGATTCTTCCTAACCTATTTTATATAAATTTGTTGCCATATCCAAAAGATTTTAACTAATTTTTATAATATTAAATATTTACATTTATTTTAAAAAATCTTCATCTACAACATATGTATTAATTTATTTGTAAAATATTATCTATATTTTTTAAAAAAATTAATTAAACATTGATTTAATTACAATTAAACCATTAAACTATGAAACACTCCTTACCTTTATTCTTATCCTGATTCAAATCTAATTTTTAAAATGTTGTTTTATAATTTATTCATTGAATTTTTTTTTAATCTTTTTTTTCCCATTTTGAGAGTGGTCTCTTAGAGTTTGTCTCTTGGTTCATTTGGAGTTATTTCTCCTTGTTGAGGATGCAACTAACAAACTAGTCCAACCTGCCTTAGTGCATGTTTGGAAACACGAGGACAAATCACGTTAATGTAAAAACGATAATATTTTGCTTCTCGTTAAATGTGATTTTAAGGGAAGTAGTCGCGTTTCCAAACATGTACTTAAAGGGCTACTCCGAAGTATTGAGTGACGACCCTTAAGATATACAGCTAATGGTCAAAGTTTTATCCAAACATGCACAACTTCATATTGCTGCCGTTGTTTATCATTTAACACCAACTCTAATCAATTAGAGTATATATAATTTAACCATAATCAACCTAAACAACCCTTTTATTAGGATGATTGATTGAAGTCTTTTAAAATTTGAATGGATATGTTCTGCTTTTGAAAACCAATAATAATTATGATATTTTAATATATTATATTTCAATGTTTTACAATATAATTATTATAAATAAATATTTTGATATTATATTTCGTTCCATGTTTTACATTGCTTTAATTGTTAATAATTCAATCTAACTTGTAGCTTGTTTTAAACATATTTAAGACTAAAGCAATCTGGGCAAGCATTAAATAAAACAAGAGACCTTGACTGATCTTTATCTCAACTTCTTTTATGGAGCTGGCTTGAATGATCTGAAAGATTGGAAGACAGATTTTTTTATTAAGATTTATGTTCTTTAAGCTTGAAAGAAAATGGTGGCAATAACTTTTGAAAATGGATTCCTACATTGTGACAGTAAGCTTGAGGGTCAATTCCTTCGTTAGGATTTAATGAAGTAATATATGCTATTTATAATGGAAGAGAGTGGGTAAGCATCTCATGAAGTAATATATGCTTTTATAGCAAGGGAAATGGCAGGCTTTATCTATCTCTGTGAGAGCTAAAGCTACCAAATGTGACAAGCGAAGATTAAGGACTATTTTCTTTTATAAACGTGGGATAGGGTGGTAGTGAAAGTGGCTATTCAAGGGGGTAAACAAGAATAGCAGGTGCAAGGTGGTCATAGAGGATGCTCAAGGATAAAAGTTGATAAAAGACGAAAGTAATACTAACCAAAGGATCTTCCATGAAAAACTAAATCAAAACTTCTATCTTATTTATTCAGAATAGTAATGCTTTCAAATTTTAACATAAAGGCTAATTCACATTAATCATACCAAGTTACTTGCAATTATTGGTTCCCACAAAGAAGAAGGAAATATATCACTCTTTTACAACACTTCTAACTTTGTCCAAGTTAAAACACTACAAATGGCACTTGAGCCTACAAATAGTATGCTATCGAGTAGTATTATCAAAATGGCCCAAAAGTTGCAGGCCAACCTATTTAGTTCACTAATTAGATGAATTTGTGCATGAAAAATGTAGCCTGCTTAAATATAAGTCTAAAGTAGTTGACCTTTAAATCATCATCATCTTCTTCTTCTGCTTAAAGAAAAGAAGACTCTTTTCTTTTTCTTAATAACACACACATAAATAGCTTGCAGATATAAGGAGAACGTGACCCTTGAACAATATGTATGTTTAAGTAGACAACTTTATACATACCATTATCTACTTTTGAAATAATTAATATATTGTTCATAAGCCTACTATTGTTGGCAATGTTCATTGGATTTGAAGTGGAATGTTCATAGGTCAAAGTGTTGGCTTAGGCTAACCCAGTTTTACATCAAGTTTTTTATTTTTCTCTTTAAGCTTGACATTCAGATTTGATTTAGTTTGGTTTAGCATTAGAATGGAATGAGCCACTTTTAAACAAAGATTGATAGAAACTATAAAATGACCTTTAAAAAAATTTCATATAAGTTCTTATAAAATAATTTTTTAAATAGAATTAATGGGTAGTTGAGTCAGGTCAAACTAGCCAATATAGGTGGCTTAGTACTTGACCTAATTTGGTATGCCTTTTTTTTTTAGATTTGATTTAGATGTAGTTCATTGTATCTTTGCCATTAGGTTCTCTAATTAAAATATAACAAATATATAGTTTTTAATAATATGATAAATGTATAATTTAATTAAAAAATCATACAATTATCTAAAAAAACTATATAATTGTTATGTTATTATTGAAAATTCATACATTTGTGATATTTTAATTGGGGAACCTAATAGGTAAGAATATAAAGAATTATATATATAATATTTTTTTTAACTTTTTTTTTAGCCTAGTATAATTTGGCTCAATGTGATCAAGCAAGAACGGGTTGGTCAAGCTATCAAACACCATATGCAACCCTCATTTGAAGTATCAAAACCTACTGCAACATGTTCATAAGGAAAGGATATTAAGGTCTAACAAAACACCAATGGCTTTGTTCTTTTGGAAAACACTTAATTCAATTATGTTATCAACTAATATGTTACTCTTCAAGTAAACAAGAGATAGAAACAACAATAATGATTATAATATCGTAAATGGCAAGAATATAATGGTGTGTAATACTAATTATGCTAATGCAATAAATTGCTTATGGAAACAAGCTATTAAGCTTTAAAACCACACTATAGTAAAAGAAAATTCCCTACATCAAAATGTCATCATAAAATTAAAAAAAAAAAATCCTTGCGAACAAGTCTATTTAGCTTGGGAGCTAATATGGCTGGGTACAATATTTAAAATTATAAGATGCTTAATAGACAACTTAATCCGTTTAATAGTGTTGCCATTAGCCTTTGAAGCATTTTACTACTTCAAAAATTATTGTTACTAGGTATTTTAAAATACATGATGTTATGTAGCTTTGAACTATGACTCTAGGTGTATGATCCTAGAAGCTATTAACTAAGTGCTCCAAGAGTGTCTTGCTTTTTTAAGGTATTAGTTGGGTGGTTTTGAACTTTTAAATGCTTGATGACTCTTGCTAAGCCCTTAAAGTGCTAAGTTTAAATTGATGAAAGAGATTTGTGAAATGTGATTATTGTCCAAAAGTTGCTTCTAAGTTTTCAAATAAGGCTATAGGTGGGATATTTTGATAATTTTTTAAGTGACCATGTTTTTAAGTGTAACTTAACTTGGTGACAAAGATACTACTAACCTTAAAAGGCATTATGACTTATATTGGGTTTGAAGTGCGTAATCTTTAAAGAGTAGCTCACTTGGTGCCTTGAGTTTATCTTATGTATTTGGGCACTTTGAGGTATTTAGCCACTAGAGCGTACTTCATTATGTAACTCTAATTTGGAGCTACCAAGGCTTTAAGTTTATAAGTCTCAACAATTGGGTCCCAAAAAGGGAGTATTGAAAATAATGGTTATTAAGAAATGTTGGTATTTGTTAACATTATGCTAAGTTTCTATTATTTGGCTTAAATTTTATTCTTCATTTAATATTATGAAAGTTTTAATTTCGTTGTTTTGTTTTTAATTGAATCATCATTGCCCTTCAAGTTTTTAATATAACACAATTTTTTTTTTATTTATGTCCATTTGATATCCTAAATTAATCATGATGTAGTTAACTTGCATCAATGGCTTTGTTAAATGACAAGTCTTAAGTCATGGCATGGAATAACCCTTATCCCATCTCATTTGGTTTTCAAATTAGAAAAATTACAAAGAAGGACCCTAAGTTGTTATTATTTATAATAAAGGACTTTAAAAACTTGAATGATTTAGAAGGCCTAGAGGACTTAGTTTTTTTACTAAATAGACAAGAATGGCTCTTCCATTTACTTTCCTCTCTTTACTTTCTTGCCACTTTTTGCTTCCCAATCCATCTGCACCATCTTATCTCTCTTTTTTGAAGGAATTATGAAATAGGGCCCAGGAAATATAGGGTATTAAGCATTTAAAATTCAAGATCTCATCTTTGAAGGCAATGTGAAACTCTTTGTTGCATTGTAGAAGCATGTTGGAAAGTCTAAATAATGGATTTAATTCTCCTTACTTTATTATTTTTAAAGGTAATCTATTTCATCATCTTTCTTTTTCCATCATAATATAAGAAGCTTTAAGATTTTTGCTTGTTCTACTTAACTTTTGAAGATTCTAGTTATTTTTCAAAAGCAAGCAATGAATGCATTTTTTATTCTTACAATCTAATAAAAAGAAGATTTGGGTTTTCCAAATATGCATTTTCCCTTTTGTTCTCACATATGTAAGATGAGAGTAAAATTCCTTTTTTGTTGCTTTAGCATCTGCGTATTACTTGCATGCAATATCACAAAGTCAATTTGTTACCATTCAAGTATACTAGAGTTACAAGTGATCTTTACTAGTATTATAACCAAGTTGTACATTTGTTCAAGCAAATGGAAACAAAAAGAAGAAACCTTTGTCATTCGCATAGTTCAATACTTATTAATTTAATTATATATGTTAAAAGTCCTACATCACCAGCCTCTGTCTCTTGAATGCGATTTATATACTTATCATGCAACGTCACTTGACACTAATTGGTTTTAAGTTAGAATCTAACATGGTATTAAAGTCTAATTCCATTATACATTTCCTATTTTGACCAAGCATCCACATCGCACATTGCATGTTCTTGCAGGCATCTGTGGAGGGGGTGTGTTAAATGTCCCACATCACCTACCTTTATCTCTTGAATATGGTTTATATATTTGTTGTGTAACTCCATTTGACACCAATTGGTTTTAAGTTAGAATCTAATAGTAAATTGGGTTTACTACTATGCTAAGGTTGTCACAATATATGATTAGATGTTTCTTTAATTAGATTTTTAATTTTGTAAATAGGGATTGTAACAAGGTTTAGCCACTATATTTGTTAGACTCTATACTTTGTATTAGTAATAGACTTAGATAGATTACTTCAAGCTAGTTTTGGTAGCAATAAAATTTGAAGAGAATGCTAAAGTAGATCCAAATATTACCACTTAAGAGGTTGAATTGCCCCAACAACCAAATATGTGAGTGAAATGCTTTTGACTTGTGTCAACTTAGTAACCATTTGTGGATATGGTTTTTCTAACCTCATTTTCATTACTTAGTAATAATTGTAGTGTTTACTATATAAGATAAATGGAAGTAAAGATTGGGGAATTGAAGAATGAATTCAAGGGTCTTACCACACCAAATAACATATCATACTATATATAGTAATTATCTTTAAGTAATTCATCACCATGATATTAATAAGTTCTTAATCAAGTACTAAAAATAGTAAAAATTTAAAACTTTTCTTTTTTTAACAATATAACTATAACACATGCATCTTTTTTTTTTGTCTTGCAATTTATACACTTTACGTGCTTATCATATCATCCATCATTTAATACTCATAATTTTCCACAACATGACACCAAGGTGGCCTACAAGCTTTATATAAAGATTCCAAATAAAATGGCCATACTAGATAATACATATGCTCTAAATAAATTTTTCCTACTTCTTTTGGTCACACATGCAAAATGGATTATTTTTTGCCTTAAACATTTTCCAACACACCAAATTCATAGATACTTCATTATTCATGGTAGTAACTATTTCAAGATAATAAAATTCCATACCTACAAGCGTTCAAACCATATAGACCATATAAAAGGGTTTAAGATTTCAACCTTAAGGGACCTCGCACATAATCCTTATCAATTGATTAAAATTCCACAACAAATAGCATTAAGAACCTTTTCTAAAAGTTAATATAACGTTTAAATGCACTTGAAAGCTCAATTAACAACTAGCCCCATATATGCTTTATATTTTCCAACAATCTAAAATAAATGATAAATGGAACAAGCCAATTCTAATAATATAATAGCATAGCCATATCAACCATCATCCATCACATTATGCTTATCTTGGTCAAACCATGGGCAAAGTAAACCAAACTAATCCAACACCATAATTGTAAGAATAGTCTTAGCCTTAATAAGAAATTTAAGGGAAACAATGCAAAATTCCAATCCAAGCTCATAATCATGCGTAAGTCTTAGTTGGGAGAGGAAAAGAATAAGGAAGATAATGATACAACTCCATCCTTGAACAAATACTCATTTCATTTCATAAATCAAGATCAAAACACCCTAGTTTAACATATACATACACTTTCTTCTCTCAAGACATGCTTATGCTAAACTAAGTGCTCCAAAATAGTACAATAGCAAGCTTCCAATATGGTTCAAAAGAATAACATTATCCCAAACCCTAAGCCCTAATCATAATACATTACAAAAGAATAACATAATCCAAATAAATAATCCTAATATCATATCTATTGGAAAAGACTATTCCAAAAGAGAATTAAATATACAAGAAACTCCTCTAAACTTATGGCATTTAAAGACTACTTATTTACCCTTATCCCTTGTACAACCCTCATTTGCCATGGGTTAAATTATATATAAAGATTGAGATATATAATTCTCAGTAGCAAATCCCACCATTCAAAGCATACATAATATCATTCAAGAAAAGGAACACAAGTATGTATGACTTTGCATGCCTTTCTTAGCAATCACATAAATTAGCTAATGATCATTAACTCATAAATTTGCATGCCTTTCTTAGTTTGAGAAAAGCTACTATGCTTAATTCTCTACTTTATCATATATGATGTCATAAGGTACCCTTAGTCATAAGGGCTTATGAAACATAGCATATATAGCCAACTCATGCCATAAAACATTTTACAATTGCAAGTACACAATCACATACAAGTATTCCAATTACCAAGTAACATATACACACATAAAGAAAGGTAGAATTGCTACCTTAGAAGGTCACTATCCAATGCCAAATAAATTTTTTCAACTTTAAGCCCAAGAGGTCCTTTTCCTTGACCCAAGGTCTCTTAAGCACTACTAATTAGCTTAAAAAACCTAAGACACCATATTGGACAGCATAATAAGCAACTAGGCATTTAACCATGCAAAACTCTATACTTAGCCTAAACCTAGATGTCGAAAAGGGTTTCTATACCACATTTTAGGTTCCAAAACATACTTAAATTTTCTAGACTTCATAATTGATCATATCATGGTTTACGACATGCTATTTCAATGTTCAAACTAGGCTAAGACCGATAAAGTTTTATTGTTAGCATACTTTTTGTCATTTCCTATCTCAAGCAAAAAATTAAGACTTTCAATTGGTAGGGTTTTTCATACATCTTAAGTTTTCTCAATTTCTTATATTAGCTTAAGAGAATATTTTAAGTATCCATTTAGTCTAATTCTTTCATTTACATACATAATTGAAGTTTACCTTCTTTGGCCACAAAACATAAAAATTGCACCAAACTTAGAACCATTCCATTTTCTTGGTTCAAATTCCATCTCATAATTATAATGACATTCTTGGATTAGAAAAAAAAAATCACATATGGACAGCCACAAAGCTAAAAGTTTAGTCATAGCATCAAAACTCCTGTTTCCTGCATCAACAAAGATAATTTTCCAAGAATGCATAAACTTAGCAAAATTTAACTTCATAATGACTCAAAACCATTTTTAACTTAATTAAGTCTCCTATATCACAATTTAAATCAAAGCATTCCAATAGCCTAAACTATTTTCTTTGGTTGAAACACATACCACATCAAACCCACCATGAAATTTTCCCTCAAAAACCCATTTAAAACCTCATCTAATTCATGTGTTCTTGCCACTAATCAACATTTACATCTATAAAAAATAACATATCATAATTTCATCATATTGGCTGAAAATGTAACTCTCTAAGGTTCAATAAAAACTAAAACTTCAAGCTCCTAAATTGCATAGGAAACATCTAAGAAGTTACCTTAATTACTTTACTCAACTTTCTTTCCAAGATGAACAATTCATGGAGCACAACTAGCCACTCAACTTCAGCTTCTCAAGGAAAAAATTACATCAATGGAAAATTATTGAAAATAGGAAGAAAAGTTACAACTATGAGAAAAGCCAAAAGAGTTAAAAACAACTTGCCTAAAATCCTTGGAAACCATTATTCTTTCTTCACACATTTTCTTTCTCCATTTTTGGTCTAATTTTTGCTATAATTTATCTCTTTCTCTGCTGTTAGGGATGTCGGCCAACTAAAGGGAAAAAGGGAACAGGTGAAAAAGTTAGGTGTATAACTCCCAAAATTTTAAAATGATACATTCTTGGACCATTTAACCCTTAATTTGAAATTTTTTTAATCTAACTTAGGAATCCTATATTTTTATTTTACTAATTTATTTATTTTATTGACTCTTGTCCTAAAAATAAATAAAATTTGAACTTTTAGTAATTTAAAATTGTCAAATTTATCACTATACTTTTAAATTTCTCAATATGTGTAAAAGTAGGACTCTGGCCTATTTTAATTATTTTAAAGCTTTTAATAACTTTATTTAACCTTCTTTTAAGGAAAAATAATTTATTTTCACATTATATTACTACTTTTATGTAATTACCATTTTATTTTTATTTCTTTGTATAATTCTTCGGGCACCTTTTAATGTGACCAAAGTGGGCTTTTGACATTTTTCTTTATTTTAATTAGGTTTCTATTCCTTGTTATCCTTACCCTTATCTTTATGTTAAGGTTAGTCCATTATAAAATTACTAGTTGTTAACCAAACTATACAAAGGTATAAAACTCTTATATCTATGCCTATTAAAACATGTATATGGTGTTTCATGTGTCATGCATTGTGCTTTTAGGGATCAATTATAAGAGTTTTAGGTTCAATTTCTATTAGAATTGGTTAACCATGCAAGCTACAAGTATTAGGACTAGATAAATTCAATGGTGTTTACAACTAGATCAGGGAAGAAAGGAAGAGCTACATGATATTATTATATATTTATGGAAGTTGAACATTTGTATTAATCATATAGACTTTTGAACATTTTGTGTTGGTCATGTAAATAGTGTAAAGTTTTTTAATGTTATTATATATTTATGACAAAGTTTTTTTTTTTTGTTATAGTTGTGGAGGTTGAAAATTTGTATTGATCAATGTGTATTTTTGAACATTGGTAATCTCTTACTTGTATGCCAATAATTTATAGAACATGGTTTAAAAACACTAATATTACATTAAAATGCTATACATAAGTTGCAAAATACTAATAATATTAAAGATATCATATGAATATTGTTACACAATATCATTTTCTAATTATCTTATGCCATTAGTGGTTCATTTAAATTTAAATAACCACAACTAAACCTTTTGTAGCGAAAATTTTAATCATTAAATGCTTTAAATGGACTCACAAGGCTCAAAAATGAATTCTCATCATTTTATCTTATAAATTCATGAATAACCAATTAATTTTATTCGAGTTAACATATATGTAAAGATTAAATCCATCAAGATGATCATTTATTTAGTTAGGCTACAGAACACATAATGGAGTCCAAACTTCAAAAATTCATAATTTGACTTACATAACTCTAATTAATGCAAAGTAGGTGTCCTTGAAAATTTTAGGATGTGAACTATTTACTATAATTTTTCAAGTTAAAATGAATCCATATGATTCCTTAAAGCACCTGAAATTCATGATTGTACCAGAATGAATAGTAACAGTGCATGATAACTTTTTGAGGCTAATTTTAAAAATTCACTAAATACTTTATAAAGTTTCAAAAATTATGATCTTTGACTCTATAACAAGCTCCATATATCTTCTAAAATTTTACTAAATTTTAACTTTAAATTTGGTCATTAAGGCTATAAAAAATGGAGGAATATTTTATTGCTTAAATAATCAAAATTTTAGTTCTAATTGGTATCAAATGAGCTCAAAAATGCTATTTCTTATAATGAGCAAATTCCAATTTGTATATGCATCATATAGTAGTGATTCATCATTTGAGAATTGTCTTGCAACTAAAAATCACTATTCCACATCAAGATATATGTATAAATTCATTAGATTTCCATAACCTAAATCATATTTCATTGTCTTATACATGTATCTAATAGTCATACATTTATAGTCTAACACTTTTGCATATGTTGCTATTATATTATATCAAAGTATATATTTACATAACAACATATATGATATCATATTCTGAGCCATACATTTGTAGAAATTTGGTCTTTCTAGGTTCTTGCCTTCTTATTTTCCTTTATTTGAGTTTCACCTAGCCATGGTTAGTGGAAGTAGAAAAAGATGGGATTCAAAAAATCCTAATAGCTAAACCAACATTCAAATATGCATATGGTTCACTCAAACATATTAAAGCAAGCATGCATGTTATGCAATCATAGTCGTATCATACATAGGAGAACAAATCCATGCTCTAAAGTATTTATTGGCTCAAGTAATAGTAAATACATGCTCTCACAAGACTTTTGGCATAAGGTAGAGTGAATCCATACCCACTTCCCTAGTTTCACCCATCAAAGAGCCACCTCATTCACGAATGCAAATAGGCATCATGTAATTACATATTCCATTTAAAAAGTCAACAAGCCAATTAATTGCAAACAATACACACAAGCAACAAAGGACATAAGTAAACCAGCGATATATATAAGAATGAAGAAAAAGCTACCTTAACAAATAAATTCAATCAATTTCTGTTGCTCTCATTCTTTTGATCTCTCAGCTTTACACACACATTTTAGTGTGGTCTTAGTTGCTTGGCCTAGATACATTAATTAAAGAACAAAATAATCAATTAAGTGTTAGTGTATACCTTATGAGCCAATTATAAGATGATTGTAATAACAAATATTGTATCATAATTTTGAAGTAATACAATTATTATATTTTATTTTTATATTTATGTAATATAACTTAATATAATAATTGTCACTAAAATAATTATTATTCTTAAATTGTCCTTGATCAAGTATTATTGCGATATGGGATAGTAATAATATATCAAAATTAGTATATATAGTGACTGATAACTTTAAGTCATGGGTATGTGATATTAAGCCAATATATAAGTACACTATTAGAGAACAAATGCACTTGACCGACCTGCCATGAGAATGCTACATGGATTATAGAGTGTCATTAACAATTCTAATGTAACTATAGTGAAGAAAGTCCTTTGACTTGAAGTCACTATGATTCCCTACATGGAGAGTCAAATATGTTGACACTATCTTGTGTTGCTTTTTATTGGAATGGCCAATAAGATGGTGATTAGGTATATCATGAATTATGTGAAAGGATGTGAGTGATGTAAATGGGATTTTTTCCCTCCTATATAGAAAAAGTGATAGCCATGGGGCCCTTGATTGAGTAAAACTAAGAAATATATGACTGTGTTCAAATGAATCAATATGTGATATTAATCATTTGTTTTGATTGGTTTACTCAATGTCAAGAAACATAGGTAGAACCCTGACAAGGATGACACATTCCATATCTTGAGTTTAATTTGGATATTGGTACAAAAGGGACTAAATTGCATTATATTTGTCACACTCGAAAATGCGACCGCATGGCGAAGAAAAATCGATTTTCTCAAATGAAATGGAAAAATGAAATCAAAATTGAAATGAGATAAAGTAATGGGTTCAGGAGTCGCCACCAAAATTTTATTTTTTAAAAAGGTAAAACTTTGGAAAAGCCTTTTTAGTTGGAAGAATGATCTGTGAACCAGAAAAATGGATCCGGGAGTCGATTGTGAGTGGGGAAGGTGTTAGGCACCCCGCTACACCCGTTACTAAGAATGATTACCCTAAGTTGGTCGTGCAAAAATAAAATGGCCTAAATTTTATTTTAACTTCTCCCCACAAATCACATGCAAAATAGGAATAAAAAAATAAAAGGAAAAAAAGTTGAAAGTAGAAAAGGAAATCAATGTTAAAGTAAAACGCAAAGAAATTTAATAATTGAAATAAAAAGGAAAGAAAAGAAATTTTAAAAAAAATATTTTATTTACAAGAGCGGACTTGACCTAGGATGAGAGCCTAGGACCTACGTACCCTTTAGGAGGGATCAAAGTCCACGTAGTTTGATTGAAAATTGTATTTGATGTTTTGTTTTGTTTTGTCTTTCTTTTTGTTTTTTTTTTTTGGTTTTTGTTTTTTGTTTTTTTTGTTTTTGTTTTTTTTTTTGCTTATATTTAATATTTAATTTTTTATTAGTTTTGTTTTGTCTCTTTTTTTGGTTGTTGTTTTGTTTGATTTTTGTTTTTATTATTTATTTATTTATTTATTTATTTTTGAAAACACAAAGAAAATAAAAATTAGTTTTTCCTTTAACAAATAAAATAAGTTTGAAATTGGTTGATGTGTCTTAATATGCTAAAGAAAAATTTAATTTTATTTTGCTTGCCTCTTCAAAAAAAATTTTGTATCATTTTTTTTTTCATTTGTTTTTATTTCCCCCTTTTTGTTTATTATTTTTGTTATGTTTTTTGTTTTTTTTTCTTTCTTCTTTAGTTAATTTTTATTTTGTGCTCTATTTTTCCTTTCGTGTTATTCTTCTTTTTTGTTTTTGTTTTCAATCTTAATTTTTGTTTTCTATTTTTTTTATCTTGTTTTGGTTTTGCTTTATCCTATCTATTTATTTTGGTTTTTGTTTTTTTTTGTGTTAATTTTATTTTGTGCTCTATTTTTCTTATGTTTTGTTATCTTCTTTTCAACTTTAATTATTTTTGTTGTTGTGGTTTATATATTTTTTTTGCTAATTTTTATTTCGTACTTTTTTGTGTTTTTTTAATTTCATTTTCTACTTTTTCTTTTTTTCTTTTTATGTTTTGTTTTGTTTTCTTTACTATTATTTTTTTCTTTTTCTCTTTTTTTTTGTTTTGTTTTATCTATTTGTTCTTGTTTTTTTTCTTCTTTCTCTTTTTTTTTTATTTTTGTATTTTGGTTTGATTTTTTCATTGATTGTTATTTCATGTTTTTCATTTTTTTTTTGCCTTTTGAGTTTGTTTTATTCATTATTATTTCTATATTTTCTACTTTATTACCTTTATCTTCTTTTTCTCTTACTACTTTTATTTTCTTGCTTGTATTTCTCCTACTTTCTTTTCTTGTTTATTTGTTTTTAGGTCATTATTATTTTATTATTCTTTTCCGATCCTTTTATTTCTTTAGTTTTTTAGTTTTTTTTTCATCTTTTTTTTTCTCACCATTTGGTTTATTATTTAGTTGTTTATTAGTTTACTTACTTTTCTTGGTTTTTGTTGTTTTATATTTTTTTGCTTTTAGCTTCCCTTTTCGTTTTTTTTAGTTTCCTTTTTCGTTTTTTTATATTTATTTTTTTTTAAATTTCAGTTATTATATTCTTTATTATACTCCTTTTCCTCTTTTTTTTTTCTTATTCTTACTGTTTGCCTATTTTGGAGATTAGGTTTAAAGTTTGTTTAAACTTTGGAATAACATTTTTCCTCTTTACCTATTTTGCAAAAAGAATTTTTGAAATAGGTAAATCTTTAAAATCCAAAATGATCCCTTTTTATTAGAACTCAACCCATTTCTAATATTTGCTTTGTTTTCCTTTTGAAAAGGTATTTTTTTATTTGAATGAAGCTCAAAATTTCGAAATCTGAATCTAAGGTCTAAAAGGCATCAAGGAGGCTATGCTGCCACACATGGCCTTTTGGTTGATACCTATGGGCTTGAGGGGATATGGAATCTCACACGGCCATACTAAGAAAATGAAAAATAAACGAATAAAATAGTAGAGATTTGTGAAGTGGGTGTTTAGTGTCCAATGTTCAATATCACTATTAAGCATGTTTACATAATCCGTACAAAAAGAAATAATAAAAAATAAAATAAAATACATAAATAAATGAATAAATAAAAAGGGAAATAAGAT
This sequence comes from Erythrophleum ivorense, assembly GCA_026724425.1. Taxonomy (NCBI): domain Eukaryota; kingdom Viridiplantae; phylum Streptophyta; class Magnoliopsida; order Fabales; family Fabaceae; genus Erythrophleum; species Erythrophleum ivorense. The sequence goes on from JAIUCV010000981.1 coordinate 93,332, forward strand.
AAAAATGAATAAACAAGGAAAATAAAAAAATAAAAATAAATAAAAATACAAATACAAATACAAATAAAAGAAAAAGAAGAGAATCCATAAAAAAAAAAAAGCATAGGTTACAATTTGATCTTGTGACATGTTATCTTTTCCCATTGAGGTCCACACAGTCAGTCTTTGGGGTAGCATAACCAGGTTCCCCGTTCCATTCCATCAATGCGTTCGTGTTACTAGGGTGGTTAGTACACTCCACAGAAATATAATAAAGTAAAAATAGAAAAAAAAAGAGCAAAAATCGCCAGAGCAGAAATCGATCAAGGTAGCATCCAAGCTATTGTTGCATCACTTCTCTGGTCACTATATTAAAATCCTACCATAAGAACTAACAAATTTTCCAGCACTAACATGAATCAACAGCCATGTTTAAGCATGGACTAATTTCTGATAAACAGCCTAAACTCACACACAATTGAACACCAATTAAGAGTTCCAGATTTCAATCTCAACTATCTCAAACAGGTAATCTAGTGGATTCAACTCACAGAGCATATCGACATTTTTTCATTAAGGCATAAGAGGATGCAGAGACAGGGAGATAAACCAGACCAGATGAGGGAGAATAGACGAACTAGGAATCTAAATAATCTAAATCCAATAACCATAGACTCACAGCACATTCAAGACCCAAGATATTCAGAACAAATCAGCACTCAACATCCATTGAATCAGGTTATATTCAGGACACGGAAGTCCCTAATTTCAGCCCACACGAATCAGAATTCATACAGGAGTTCGTTGTTTTGGGAAAGCACAGAAAACATACCTCAGATCCCTTTCAGGCTTCTTCGATGGAATTCTTCTGCAGTGAAGCCCAACCCACACACGGAGGCGATTTGACTACCTAGTTCAGAACTTCGACCCTTCCTTCCTTAAATCTCTCCTCTTTGACCCCCTTCGCTTGAAATCACTCCCCAAGAGAAACCCCTCACTTCCTTTGTTTTCCTGGCACTATTTCCTGTAACCCCAAAATTCCTATCAAGGTAACCTCCTTTCTATTTTCCCTTGACTTCGAACAGCCTCCCTTCTCGATCTCGCCTCCGTTAGCTTCTCCCCTCGAATCCCTCCATCAAAATGCCAACGATCCTCGCAGTGATTTTCCCTTAGCCCTCTCATTTCCCCGATTTCTCTCTGAAGTCCCCCCTCGAAAAAAAACCTCCCCCATCCCGAATAGCCTACCCTATTTATAAGGAATCCGAGAGTGGTTCCCACTCTCGCTTGCGCGTCTCGCCCCTCTACTCCTCTGCGTACCGGTTCATCGTGCTCCTCTGCTCCACCTATTTCTAGTGCCAGCACTCACCTCTCGTACACTCCATCTGAAAACGCCTACGGAAGAGCCAGAGCAGAGGGGGGGACCAGAGAGTGTCTAGGGTTTTTTTCTCTGCTTCCTTGGGTTTCAGCTGCTCATTCGAGTTAGCCGGGTCTCTTTGAAATTGGGCTCAAGATTTTCTCCACTTCCTTGGGTTTCAGCTGATCGTTCGAGTTAGCGGGGCAAGGAAGCTGGGCTAAAAAATGGGCTTCAATTCTGCTTCTTTCAAAGTGGGCTTCCCTTTTGATTTATCCGTTGGCCAAAATGAGTTTCCATTTTGTCTCTCTTTGGTTTGGGCTCTTCTAAAATCTTCATTTCTCCTCTTTTTCTCTTCTTTTATCTTGTTTCACATTTTTCATCATTATTATTATTCTTCCAATTATTATTATTTATTTTTTCCTTTTTGTTTTTTTTTTGTTTTTTTTTTGGGTATTTGATTTTTATTTGCTTTTAACCCTTTATTTTCAAACTTTGTTTCAATTGATTATTCTTTAGTCTCCTTTTGATTGATTTTTTTTGTTTTCATTTTTATTTATTTTACTTATTATTATATTTTTTAATTAGCTTTTAATTTTAATTAATTTTTTTGACTCGATATTATTTTTTTTTAGCATTTTCTCTTTTAGCAATTTTTAAGCTTGTTAAGCTAAAAGGATCTATTGATTTTTCCTTTTTTTATTAGTTTAATGTCATTATTTTTTTAGAATATGCCTGGACAAAATACGGTATTCACAATATTAATCATAAATTTGGTATGTCAAATTATAGACATACTTATTACTTAAGTGGCAGTGATGTATTGCTATATATCATTTATTATCTATGATCTTAAAATATGATTCTTTTTGGCTTACTACCAATTAATAAGAAATTATAAGGTCACACACAAAGAATAAGGATGAAGCTAAAATATTATAATATTATTGGAGTTTTAGTTAGACTAAAAATTTCAATAATAAGGCCTAATATAATATAATTGAATTATTTATGGTGTAATATATTATTTAATATTAGAGTAATATTAAATAATATTATAGCATATTATATTATTAAATAATGATATAATTATATAATATGATTATGTGGTATCATTTAATATTAAGGTAATATTAAATAATAATATAATGTAAGGTTATTTATTTTATTAATATTAAATAATGTTACATCATGTTGGACCTATTTCTCCTTGTCTTTTATTGGGCTTAGGCTAGGATTGTAAGAGTTTAAGTGAGATTAGGAATTAGAAGTTGAGTAAGATTAGGAGAATGCTAAATCCTAAATTTATAAATATAAGACCAAAGTGTCTTTGAAATCCTAATTTACCTAGAACTTTGAAAAACCCCAACCCTAGATAGTGAGAGGCGTCTTATAGCAAAGATGCAGAGTGAGAGAACTAGATTTACATGTGTGATTCAAATCATAACTCAAATAAAAGGTAACTTTCTTGTCTTATCATAATTTATGTTCTTGCGCATGTTTTTGGAAAGGGTTTTGATGATTTTTTTTTTATTTTGTTGTTCATATAATCACCTAAAAACCCAACATTAATACATATCCAATTTTATTTTAATAATACATGTGCAAACTAGGTCTTAAAATATGAATTTAGTTACTTTAACTATTCTAAAATAACTTATTCCATTTGCCACATTTCATATAGCAATTCCATTATTTATCTATCTCAATTTACTCACTTTTTATGGCTAAAACAAGTCCAAAAGCCTAGCCGTATCACTTATTCCATTCTTAAGGCCAATTAAGGTTTTTCATGATACTAAATTTGCACATCATCAAGACTCATTCTTTTTCTCAAATTGATGGTTCATCTAGTTTTTATATTACTCATTAAGGCCTCTTAAGCCATGAAACTAAATTAATTTTTTTTAGGTACTAATTTCTCCCCTTGGCACGGACACCACCCTCCTTGGCCAATCTTGATACTTCATTAGTTTCATAGAAAATTCGATGGCTTTAGGATATTCATAATTTATTTCTAACTTAATTATGGTATTATAGAGATTAACTAACTTTCAAAGGGTTTTGAATATCTCAAAGCTAAAACTAAATCCTACGTTAAGCCATATACCTTTCTTTTGGTTTTTAACCAATTCTATTTGCATATTTTTATTCTTCACCCTTAAAGACCTTTGGTTTCACCAAACTTTCATCAAATATTTACACAATTCCCTCTCTTCCCATCTTGGCCAAACCTATGAGTAGTTAGGGTTTCAAGAATACAAAATTTTCCTAACCTAAATCATACCTTGCTTTAATGTACTTTTTATGTAGATTCTTTTAGCACAATTGGCTTCATCAAAAGAGCTTTCTTGCTTAAGATAACAACTACAAAATTCATCCTTTTGAGAAACCAAAATTACAATGAGAAAGAACAAAAGAAGTAAGAGAAATTTCATAACAAATCATAATCAAATTTAACAAATTTTCTTACCAATATAAAGCTTCTTTTCCTTCCTCATTTTTCCTTCTTCACACCATTATAAAAGACTTTTTGGAGCTGCACTAGGTCAGTTATGGGGAGAAGAATGAGTGTGGCATCTTATATATATATATATATATAGGGCCTTATGATTTTTTTTTAAATATCGATTTTGCCCTTATATTAAATTCCTTCGTTTAACCTCATTTTTTAGTATTTTTAGAAATCGATAGCTTCACACTAAAATATAGACTTTCCTTTTTATTAAAAATACTTACTTAGAAGTTATAGGGACTTAAAACAGTTTGAAAGAATCCTGTCAAAGTTATTGCTACTTGGAGTCCTAAATCATACACTATCAGGTATTTAGTCAAACTAGCCTCATTTGATTAATTTATTAATCTTATTTCATAATATTATAATAAGGGATATTTATTTCTCAAGTTAATTCTTATATATTTTGAATCCTTGATTTTTTTATTAGTTAGGCCTAAATTAATTCTTTTAGTTTTGACTGACATTTTCTCTCCTGTAACCCTTTTAAAGTTATTTCTTTCCATTCTTTATAGATTATTTTAGTTTACAAAACATAGAATATTATAGTTTATCCCCTAAAAATAAATTTTATCCTTAAAATTTAAAATGTTTCTCAAGTAAAAAATTGTGGGTGCTATTTCTTCATGTCATCATTTAGTTCTTAAGTTACCTTATTAGAAAATAGGCCTTTCCAGACCATTTTCATTAGAGGAATGTTTTTATTTCTCAACTGTTTAACCTTTGTATCAACAATTTTCTTTAGTACTACAATATAAGAAAGATTATCCTACTACTAAATATTCTCATATTTCATAACATGTGAGGGGTTTGACAAGTATTTTTTAAGCTAACAAACATGAAACACATTGTGGATTTGGGCTAAGTTAGGAGGTAAAGCAATATGATAAGTAACAGGTCTAATTCTTTTAAGGATTTCAAATAGACCTATATATTTAGGACTAAGCTTCCTTATCTTAATATATCAATTTACTCTATTAACTATAAATACTCGAATAAATATATGGTCTCCAGTCTCAAACTTTAACGACTTCCTTCTTTTATCTACATAACTCTTTCATCTACTTTAGATCGTAAAGAATTTCTTTCTAATCAATTTTATCTACTTAATGGTCTGATCTACTATCTCATGTTCTATTAAACTCCTCTTATCTAGTTCAACCCAACATAAAGATGATTGATATTTTCTCTCATATGAGCTGCAGATGGGACTATCTAAATACTAAAATAATAGTTATTATTATATGCAAACTCGGCTAATGGTAAATACACATATTAATTTCTTTTCATCTTTAACATGCATGCCCTCAATATATCTGAGTTTGGATTATCCTTTTTATCTTATCATCTGTCTGAAGGAGATAAACAGTACTAAATCTAAGTTTAGTCCCTTAAAATTGCCTAAAGAGACTTCCAAAAGTTTGATGTAAACTTAGAGCCTTTATTAGATATAATACTATTAGGTATCCCATGAAACCTCACTATTTCTTTTATATACAATCAGGCTAATTTATTTAAAATATACATAGCCTTAATCGACAAAAAATGTGAAGACTTAGTTAGTTTATCTACTATTACCTAAATAGTATCACATCTTAAGGATGTCTTAGGTAACCCCATTATAAAATCCATAACTAAATTATCTCATTTTTACTCAGGGATATCTAGAGATTGCAATAACCTTGCTGATTTCTAATGCTCAATTTTACTCTTTGACATAGTAAACATTTAGCCACATAATTGGCTATGTCAATTTTCATCCTCGACTACCAAATAATATTTTCAAATCTTGATATATCTTTATAGCACCTAAATGAATTATATATTTACTTTTATATGCCTCCTCAAGATTTTTTCTCTAAATTTAATTTTATTTGGTACATAAATTCTATCACAGTATATAATCATACTATCTTCAGACATTTTGAACTTTGAGATCTTATTCTAAAAAATATCACTCTTGATCTGACTTAAAAAGTCTCTTCTCTCTTTGCATCTAAAATCTAAGCTTTCAGGTCATTTTCTATTTTAATCTCACTCATCAATAATTCATCTAAACGTACTAGGTAGGAAATATTTATATTCCTAACTTTCTCTATGAGTTCTTCTTCCCTGATCATCATATAAGTTATATATAGACTTTCTACTCAAAGTATCGGCTACTACATGAGCCTTACCTAAATGGTATTTTGATATGTAATCATCATCTTTTAATAATTCCATCTATGTCCTTTGCATCATATTTAATTCTTTCTAATTAAATAGGTATTTTAAACTTTTATGGTCATTGTATGTCTCTATTATGGCACTATCCAGATAATGCTTTTATATTTTGAGAGTAAATACCATTGTAGTTAACTCTAAATTATGTGTGAGATAATTCTCTTTATATGACCTCAATTGCCTAAAGGCATATGCCACTATTTTACCTTATTGTATTAAAACACATCTTAACCTTTTTCTTAAAGTATCACTATAACCCATAAAAAGTTTGCTAGAGTCAGGTATAACTAATACGAAGATAATGGTTAAATAGAGTTTCAACTTCTAAAAACTCCTATCATATCTATTATTCTATATAAATGGTGTCTTTTTCTTTTAATTAGCCTAGTTAGTAGTAAGGCTATTTGAAAAAAGCCTTATATGAACCTTTTTATAATAATATGTCAAACCTAGAAAACTTTTAATTTCAGTGATGATTTTTAGGACTACTTTTAGATACCTTTCATGCTCTTTAAATAATCTAGAATACACAAGAATATCATCAATAAATATCATAAAAAACTTATCCAAATAAGGTTTGAATACCCTATTTATATAATCTATACAAATAAGCAATGGATTTATCAAACCAAATGGCATAACTGGAAACTTATAATGCCCATATCTAGTCTCAAAGGTCATCTTTGAGACATCTTCAACTTTAATTTTCAATTGATGAAAACGGGATCTAAGGTCTATTTTAGAAAATACTAATACTCCCTTTAATTGATCTAAAAATCATCAATTTTAAAGAGAGGATATTTATTTTTAATAATAACCTTATTAAGTTATCTATAATCTATACAAAATCTAAAACTGTCATTTTTCTTTTTAACAAATAAAACAAGAGCTTCCCAAAGTGATATACTAAGGCATATAATTTTTTTTAACAATTCTTTAATTTGCCTTTTCAATTCTGCTAGCTTGATGAAAGTTATTTTATGAGGAGTTTTAGATACTGGTCTAACCCCATGCATAATATTGATAAAGAACTTTATTTCTCTCTCAAGAGGTAGACCACTAAAATTAAAATTTATAAAAAAAACTTTTGAGAATTCTCTAACTACAGGGATTTCATTTATCCCTTCCTCTACTTCTGTCTATATAGTGAAAAAACCAAGAACCTTTAGCATTCATGTTCTAAATATATTTTAACTTGAGTGGTGGACGAGAAAGATAGCTCAATCCCAATACTAGGTATAATCCCATATTTAGATAAGATAATGGTTTTATGTGTACAATCAAGTATAACATTATTAGTAGCCATCCAATTTATACCAATAATCAAGTCAATATCATAAAAAGATATAGAAATCAGATCAATGGTATTGAAATAATTATTAAATTGTATAGTGGTGTTTAAACAAATATGGGAAGTAATCACACAACCTCTAATAACGGTAGATACAAACAAATTATATGATAAAGTGCCAACACACAAACCTAATTTTTTCACACAATCGTAGGATATACACAAGTGGCTAACACACAAATCAAATATAGTAATTATAAGAAAATCATTAACTTTAATCATACATTTGATCAAATTAGAAGATCCACTGGCCTTTTGTTAAGTAAGTGCAAACACCATGTCCTGGGTCTGTGGTTTAGGTGGAGGCACAATCTTAATTTGAGAATAATTCCAAGCTTTTCACATTTGTAACACATAACCTAGGATGATTGTCCTCTGCTTGGCTGGAACTTTTTTCCTTTCTGCCTTTTTTTGTTCCAAGGTCCCTTACCTTTCTTTCTGTTAGCAGTGACATTCACATTATCTTTTTGTCTCAGTTTTTTCAATTTTAGAGTCTCCTTTTGATTGGCTCCTACTTGCATTATGTCCCTTAAGTTACTTTCAATTACCCTACTTATCTTTACAAGAGTATTAAATGTTTTGACCCTCTGTAGAACAACTTTATCTGTAATGGAGGGTTTCAATCCTTTGTCAAATTACTTGCACCTCTATTTTTTATCATTATATTTCTACAAGTAGGAGGAGTATCAAGACAATTCTATAAATTTGGCCATATATTAATCCATGATCATTTCTTCCATTTGTTTCAAATTGATGAATTCCATCTCATTCTTATCCTTAATTAAACTAAAAATATACTTTTCATAGAATTCAACTAAGAAATTTTCTTAGTTAATTAAGATATTCTACGCCACTAATTATCAACCTCTTTTTTAGTATAAATGTGGTTAGCATAGCTTTTTGTTTAGAAGTATAACCCATCATTATTAAAATTTTCTCCAATTGCATAATACACACCTCTATTTTTTATGTATTCAACTCTCCATCAAATGAGGGCAGACAAATCTTTCTAAAATGATTCAAAAGCTATTGATTAGTAAGTTAGATTTGTATTTACTCTTGAAAGGGTGCAAGTGGATTATTAGGATTATTTGCTCCTAGCTATGGTTTTAAGGCATTTACTCTTTCATTATCCCTCCTAGTTAGGGCATCTTGCAACTACATTATCATTTCCTACTACTGCTATATAATCTACTTTTATTGGTCCATCATAGCCTATTGTTGATCTAGGCAGTTCATAGCAATTTGCATATTAGCTGCCATTAGATCTTTAGACTTTGCCTTAATAACTCTGCCCCTTCTTATGTTTATCATTTTGTCTGAAAAGAACTACAACCTTAACATATAACATATATTCACATATATTCATAGCACAACTAACAATGATTCCCAAAATCCTTGACAAATCTATACCATATAGACAGATAATTCAAGCACTTCCCCAAATTAAAACAAAAAGCTAGGTTGCTTGAACCTTGACTTTGATACCAAAAATGTTACACCATACTATTTTCTAATTATCTTATGCCATTAGTAGTCCATTCAGAATAAAACAACCACAACTAAACCTTTAACAACAGAAATTTTAGTCACTAAAAGCTTCAAATGGATTCACAAGGCTTAAAAGTGGATTCTCACCATTTTATCTCATAAATTCATGCAAATCAATTAGTTCCATCCAAGTTAACATGTATGTAAAGATTAAACCATAAAGATGATCATTTACTCAATTAGGCTATATAACACATAATGGAGCCTAAATTTCAAAAATTCATAATTTATGCTACACAATTTCGATTAATGTAAATTAGGTGTCCTAAAAAATTCTAAGATGTGAACTATCTACTTTAAAAGTTTTAAGTCAAAATAAATCCATTTGGTTTCTCAAAGAATATGAAATTTATGGTTGTACCAGAATGAGCAATAACAATCCATGACACCTAATTATGAAAATTTACCCAATATTTTATAGAGTTCCAAAAATTATAATCTTTGACTTTGTAAAAAGCTCTAAATATCCTCTAAATACTCATCCAATTTTGACCTCCAATTTGGTTCTTAAGGTTGTCAAGGGTGGAAGGACATTTTATGGCTTAAATAATCAAAATTTTGGTTCTAATAATGAGCTAAAAAATACAATTTCTTATCATGAGTAAATTTCAATCCATATATGCATTATATAGTAATGATTCATCATATAAGAATTGCCTTGCAACTAAAAATTACTAATCCACATCAAGATATATACATAAACTCATTAGATTTTCATAACCCAAATTATGTTCCAATGTCTCCTACATGTATCTAATGGTCATATATTTATTATCTAACACTTTTGCACATGTTGCCATTATATTATATCAGAATATATATTTATATAACAAATATTCAAATATCAAATTCTAAGCCATACACTTGTACAAATTTGGTCGTTCTAGGTCCTTGCCTCGTTATTTTCTTTTCTTTAAGTTTCACTTGGCCATAGTTAGTAGAGATAAGAAAAGAAAAGATTCAAAAAATTCTAATAGCTAAACTAATATTTAAACACATATATGGTTCACTTAAAATTATAGAAACAAGCATACATTTTATGTAGTCATAGCCATATCATATACAAGAGTACAAATTCATGCTCTAGGGGTTTTCTTGGCTCAAGCAAGAGCAAATCCATGCTCTCAAAGGGCATTTGATCTAAAGTAAAATAAATCCATACTCACTTCCTTGGTCTCACCCATTAAAGAGCCACTCTACTCATGAATGCAAATAGGCATTACACAATTGCATATTTCACTCAAACAATCAATAAGTCAATCCATTGCAAATAATACATACAAATAACCAAAGACTCAAACAAACCAACAATACATATAAGAATGAAGGAAAAGCTATCTTAACAAACAAATTCAATCAATTTCCTTGCTTTTTTCCTCTAGATCCCATGGCCTCATGCACACACTTTGGTATGGTCTCAGTTGCTTGGCCTAAATACATTAATTAAAACATAAACAATTAATATATATTCAATTTCATTTTAGCAATACATGTGCAAACTAGGTCTTAAAATATGAATTTGGTTACTTTAAGTGTTCCAAAATAACCTATTCTATTTGCCACATTTTATTTAAGAATTCTATCATTTATCTATCTTAATTTACTCACATTTTTATGGCTAAAACAAGTCTAAAAGTCTAGTCATATCACCTATTCCACTCTTATGGCCAATTGGGATTTTTTATGATACTAAATTTGCACCTCATCAAAACTCATTCTTTTCCTTAAACTAATAGCTCATCTAGTCTTTATATTACTCATTTAGGCCTCTTAAACCATGAAACTAAATTAAAAACTTCCTTTGGTACCAATTTCTCTATTTGGCCAAGATACCACCCTCATTGGCTAGTTTTGATGCCTCATTTGTTTCATGGGAAATTTGATAGCTTTAGGATATCTATAATTCATTTATAACTCAATTATGATATTATGGAGATTAACTAATTCTCCTAGGGTTTTGAGTCTCTCAAGGCTAAAACTAAATCTTAGGTGAAGCCCATGCCTTTCTTTTGGTTTTTAACTAATTCTATTTGCATATTCTTACTTTTCACCTTTTAAAACCTTTGGTTTCACCAAGTTTTCATCAAATACATACATGGTTCCCTTTCTTCCTATCTTGGCCCAACCAATGAAGAGTTAAGGTTCCAAGATCACAAAATTTTTCTAATCTAAATCATATCTTGCTTTGATGCACTCTTTATGTAGATTCTTTTGACAAATTGATATCTTCAAAGAAGCTTCCCCATTCTAGATACCAACCATAAAATTCACCATTTTGAGAAACCAAAACCACCATGACAAAGAGTAAAAGCAGTAAGAGGAGTTTTGTAACAACATCATAATCAAATTTAGTAAGTTTTCTTACCTATATGAAGCTTTTTTCCTTCCTCCTTCTTCACATTGCCATAAAAGACCCTTTGGAGTTGCACTAGGTCAATTATTGGGAGAAGAATGAGTGTGGCATGTTACACACACACACACACACACACACACACACACACATATATATATATATATATATATCTATCTATCTATCTATCTGTCTGTCTGTCTATCTAGGGTTTTATAACTTTTTTAAAATACTAATTTTGCCTCTATATTTTAATATTTCTATTTAAGCTTATTTCTTAGTATTTTCAAAAACTGATAGCTCCAAACTAAAATTTAAACTCTTATTTTTATCAAAAGTATCTACTTAGAGGTTATAATAACTTAGAATAGTTTGAAAAAGTTTTGTCAAATTTATTGTTATCGGGGTCCTAAACCGTACATCACCAGGGATTTAGTCAAACCGACTTCATCTAGTTAATCTATTAACCTTATTTCATAATATTATGATGAGAAATATTTGTTTCTCAAGTCAATTCTTATATTTTCTAAATTTGTAATTTTTCCATCAATTAGGCCCAAATCGATTTTTTTAGTTTTGATTGGCTTTTTCTCTCCCTGTGACCCCCTTTTTAGTTATTTCTTTCTATTCTTTAAGGATTCTTTTAGCTTATAAAACATAGAATATTACAAATATTTCCTCTTTTCTATAATTCAATTCATATTAATTAATCTTTTGAGATTTTTCTAAAAGTGATTAATTTTAGTTTTGTGTGAACAGTAATAATACTACTGATTAGTTGCTCCATAATTACTAATCATGGTAACAAATTAAAATTCCAGTAGTAATAATATTGAAAGTCCCTAGTAATACAAGGAAGTCTTAGTGGCAACTAATTCGCCTTTCTAACATGCATGCAATTAACACAAGGATAGGGAAGTAAGTTGTTAACAAACTTAAAACTGGGTAGTAAATATACTAAAAGTCCCTAGTAACTCAAGAAAGCCTTTGTAGTAACTAATTCACCTTGTAACTTGCACATGTAAGTGACACAATAATTAGGATGTAAGGTGGTAACAAACCAAAAATTGGATAATAATTATATTGAAAGTTTCTAGTAACTTAAAGAAGCCTTAGTGGTAACTAATTCACCTTGTAACTTGTACATGTGACACAAGAATAGGAGAGCAATGTAGTAATATACATAAAGTTGGATAATAATTAAATTGAAAGTCTCTTGTAACTCTAGATAGACTCAATGGTAACTAATTTACATTTTATAATCTACAAACAAGCATTCATAGGTTGTTACAAAAGGCATGTAAGGTATCTAACAAGCTATACAATAATGCTAAAAGAATGTGGAAAGGATCACAAAAGTATGCAATAATATGAGTAAATCTAACTTGTAACATTTGAAAATTTCAATAGTAACAACTTTACCTATAATTATTATATTCACAGAAGTCAATACAAATATGTACACCACATATAACATCTTCTTTTAAATAGAATTTAGTTAAATTATATTTGAGTACATTAGGGTAGGTTAATTAATATTAGAAATTATTTAGAGGCTAAATTGTTACAAAATAATGAGAATTTTATGAAATATAAATTTATGAAAATTTATTGAGACCATTAGGGATTTAATAAGAAATTTCAATATTTTTTAGGAATTATTTGAAATTTATCCTATTATTTTAAAAGAAACATAATTGAGAAATAAATATTTAGGAAATGAATTTTTTAAGATTCCCTAAACCACAGAAGCCCTAATAATATGAGAGAAATATTTGAAAAATAAAAGTATTTAAGTGAAATTTAGGGGTTAAAATATAATTATTAAAAATTTAAGATTTAAAAGCATAATTTTAACCTAGGCAAAAATATAATTTTGGCTGGGGTTAAAATGCAATTTTCTATAAGACTAAGATGTAAGTTTTTCTTAAGAGAAAAATATTGCAAAAGAATTAAACCAACCAATAGAAATTTATAGAATGCTACTTTCAATTTTTAAGAACAAATTTTATATCTAATACTAAACAAATAAAGATTTATCTTATTTGCTAATTATGGCAAGTTAGAGATTTTTTTTCAAACTTCTCTAGGAAGCCAAAGATAGAAAAAGAGAGATGAGGGACTTAACCTACTAAACAAATAGGGATTTATCTTATTTGCTAATTATGGTGAGTTAAAGATTTTTCTTTTAACTTCTTAAAGAAGCCAGATACAAGAAGAGAGAGACAAGAGACATAGCCAAAACTAACTTTTCTTCTCCCTCCCTCCCTCTATATATAGTGCATCCTTACCATTTCACTTCTATGCACCACTATCAAATTAAGAAAGAAAGAGCTGAGATTGAGAGGCATTGTGAGAAATAGAAGGTAAAGGAAAGAGAGCTTGAAAGAGAAAAGGGTGGTTGAAGGGAGGAGAATAAAAAGGAGTGGTAGGTAAAGAATTCAAGGTTTAAAATTCAGGTAAGATATACTCTTATCTTACTAAGATTGAGCCATGTTTATTCCTTCTTCTTCTTCTTCTTCTATTTCTTTTCTTCACAAATCTACGGATTTAAGTTTCGGTGGTAGAAGCATGTAAAAATGAGGAGAATCCTGGTTGGTTAGTTGTTTATGACTTTAAGTTGTGTTTAACCATGATTTTGCGATGGTATAATGCTTAAAATGTGTTAGGTTGCTAAAATATGAAAATAAATTGAATTTCAAGTGTATTACAATGACATTACTAGGTAGGGCTCTCAAATACAACTAAACCATATGGGTCAACTTGGCATATGCTTGTTTGGGGAAGTTTTTAAGATTAGCACAATTTAGCTGTGTAATCTAACATAGCCCATGCTTATTTAAGTTCATCCTTGGTATGAGCATGATCCACTTGTGTAGAGCCACACAAACCATATGGAGATGAAACCATATAAGATATGTGCTACAACATGACCTTATACCTAAGAGTTACATGGCTTGGCCATGTAAATGGACATAGGTTGTGTAACTCCTTGATGTAAAAAAATTATAGAATTTTCCATAATACATGATCTTAATGCTTATGTAGTGTAGTCTTGCATATATATATATATCTTATAAATGCCTTTGATTACTTCATTTAATTCTGTTAGAAATCGAAAGGTTATTAAGTAATAATTCCTCACAAAAGTACCTATACAAGGAATATATATTAAAGCCTTATGTATAGAGGACTAAACTTTAAACTATGCCTATGCATAAATGACCGTATCCATTGCAATGCCTTAGTTCTTATGCATAGAAGATCAAACCCTAAACAACTTCCATGCATAGATAACCATTACTTTGGGACACCTGAATAAGAACTTTAGGCATCTTAAGACACTTGAGATATATATTATAAAAGAAAACAAGTTCCATCAAAATTAGTATAAGCAATCTTTGACTATTTTACGTAACAACTTGATATTTTATTATATACATGTGATGAATTGTATTGCATGATGTATGGATTGGTTTATATATGCTATTATGTACTACATCCACTTTGGTTAAGACTAACGATTCTTGTGCTTACTTAAGGAATATATTTAGCAAGTATAGTGTTCCATTCATATGCTGGGCAATAAAAGATAAGATAAAATTATTATTTCTTGATACCATTAGTATTTAGGAGATATGATTCTTATAGGGATTATCTCCACTAGCTTCTCATATGAGATGGTATTTTCAGCTTCTCTTTAAGATATAATTATTCATCTTCTTGAAAGAGATGGTTTTAGCTTCTTATATGAGATGGTCTTTTTTAGCTTCTCTTCTGAGATGGTTTTGAAATCTTAGATTTGCAAGTTTTGTGGATCCACCTAGGAAACACCCTTGATAAAATATTAGCAATATGGTTTCTTCTTATTTTGATGATTATGGATATACTAACAAAATTTGCATGATATGCATATATGAAAAAGCTAGAGAAAGTAATTCTTCATTTTTAGTTATGTTGAAAACTTAGGTTTTTGCATCAAGTAATATGGGATACTTGGTGTATTGCTCATAAGTTCAAAAACCTAGGTTCGTATCAAGTGGTATAAAACATTATATGTAATACCTATAGATATTTTTACTTTAAGTAGCATTTTTAAGAATGATACAATTATGTTTCCCTAGGGCAATTTAATTAGAATTGAGAATTACGATTGTCCTAATATGCTAAATTATATCATGATGTTTTTATTCTGAGTTACATAACATTGGCATATATGTATGGTTTGATATTTCATGATGAAATACCTAAGCACATAAGACATATGGTATGACTGGAATAGAAATCCAATTAATAGTTTAAGCATACTTATATGAGATGTTTTCATGCACTTTACTTTATCTACGTATATACATGATAATATGACATAGGCTATTTCTCAAATGAACAAAAGTAAAGAGTAAAAACATATTTTATATATATAGTAGTTGAACCATTACTAGTTTGCAAATTATTGTATTGTTTTACTGAGAATTATATAATTTTTATTCTGTATGGTAATGTATTCAGATCTATATTATAAAAATGCCAACAACTAAATTCATGGTCGAGATTGAATGGCAATATGTTGAAGTGCCCAATGTTAAATAGGTTCAAATAATTGTTTTGCATAAAATGGACAATCTTGATGAGGATGGGTAGGCCTTATTTGCCCTTTAGCTAAATGGACTTGATGCAGAACCTTAGGATTCATTGGACTTTATTTTGATGTAAATATGTATATATAACAATCTCATGACTTAACTAAAATAATATTTTGACTTAGATGAATATAATGATCAATCTTATAGAAGACTATTCACCCTGACTAAATGGTAACTTTATATTGAATATTATGAACTAGTGTGATGAATAAGAATATATGATCATATGATGTGTAATATTTTTACTAATACATGGCCAAATATAATAGCTAGCTTTCGTTACGAGCAATCATATGCTATGGGTAATAAACAAATGATTAGTTATTAAGTAATATGTAAATAATAAATAAGGGTGTTACACCACAAAAGTTTACATTGATCAATACAGATGTTCAAACTCTATAAATATATAATAATATCATTTAGCTCCTCCTTTTTTCCTTAGTCTAGTTGCAAACATAGTTGAATTTATCCAATCCTGATACTTGTTACTTGGATGGTTAACCAAATCCAATGAAAGTTGCACTAAAAAAATTTGGTACTTGGACCTAAAAAGCACAATGTATGACATGTAAAACACCATACATAAGTTTTAAGAGGCAGATATATATATATATGAGAATTTCATACCCTTATATAGTTTGGCATGGTGAGACCCTTCCATTCATTCTTTGGTTCCTTAGTCTATACTTCCATATATTTTATGTAGTAAACACCATAATCATATCTAAATAATGAAAGTAGGGTTAGGAAACCTAAATCCATAGTGATTACTAACTTGATACAAGTTAAAAGCATTACATTCACGTATTTGGTTGATGGGGCAATTTAACCTCCTAGATGATAATATTTGGACTTGCTTCAACACTTTTCTTCAAGTTTTATTGCTTCCAAAATTAGCCTGAAGCAATCTGTCCAAATTTAATACTAATACAAAGCATAAGAGTTTAGGAAACATAATGGCTAAACCTTGCTACAATCTTACAAAAATAAAAATCCAAACAAAGAAACCTCCAATTATATATTGTGATAACCTCAACATAGTAGTAAACCCAATTTACAATTAAATCAATTTGTATGGACTATGCAGATCAAAGGTTCCCTCCGTTCCTTTCTATTTTCTTAAATAAACGTAACTTGGTAATAATACTAGTAAAGGTCACTTGTAAGTGTAGGAGATTTGAGTGGTAACAAAATCATATTGTAACACTACATGCAAGTGATACACAAACATTGAAGCAACAAGAGAGGAATTCTACAATCATATATTGTAACATTGCATGCAAATGATACACAAAATGATGATGCACATTTGGGCAGCCCAAATATTCTTTTTATCATATTGTAAGAATAAAAAAAATATGCTTTCAATGCTTGCTTCTAAGAAATAAGTATAATCTTCCTAAGGTTAAGTAGAACAAGAAAGCATAGAGCTTCTTATATTATGACACAAGGAGAAAGATGATGAAGCAGAGTTCCTTCAAAGACAATGAAGAATTCACAAGATGATGAAGTAGGGAGAATAAAACACACTATTTGGACTTTCCAATGAGCTTTTAAGAGATAAGAAGCTCCACATTGTCTTTAAAGATGAGATCCTCTACTTTTTTGCCTCAATTTCAAGTGATGCAATACCCTATTCTTCTTGTGCTCTATTTCATGCTTCTTTCAAACAGAGAGAGAAAGATATGAGATAGTGCAAATGCATTGGGAAGCAAAAAGTGATGAGAAAGTACAAAAAAAAAAGAAGTAAATAGAAAAGGTATTCTTGCCTATTTATTCTAAAAATTAGATCATTTGGGCTTTATAAATAATTAGAGTTTTTAAGATCTTTTATTATAAATAATAGCAACTTAAGGTCTTTCTTTATAATTTTCTCCCCAAATTATGACTTATCATCTAATTAATTTACATATCTTAAATGCAATTTTATTTCATGACTTATTATTTAGTCTGCCAATGTGGACTAATTCACAAAGAGATTACTTCAATGCTATCAATTTTTGTGACAACATAAATCAATTTTAAATTTTCATAATATTAAAAGGACTAAAAATGAATTGAAGCATCTTTTACATGGTGAGACATAAGAGAATTACTTTTTTATTTTTATTTATTAAATTTAACATAAGAAAATTAATGGAGACACAAATTTATTTTTAAAAATAATAAATTTATTACATGTTAATTATGAAAAATTTTTATATTTTTTAAAATAAATTTATATATAACTTGTTAGATTTTTATTATTAAGTTAAATAACTAAGATATAATGAGAAAGTCATGTATATTTTAATTTTTTTAATAAAAAATTAAGCAAGGGCTTTTAATAAAGCAGCGCCTAGGGTAACGAAGCTCTGACGCTAGCTCGCTACGTCGCGGGTGGGGAGCGCAGCAAAATGGAGCGTTTGCGTTGCTCGCCCTATCGAGGTAACAAACAAATAAGGCGGCAGCGAACTGACGTAACATAAGCTTGCTTCCGACTCCGTCATTCTCTCTCTACCCCCTTCCTTCGATCTGAGACGAGTGAGGTAATGTGATGGGTTTCTTCTTCTCTGCTTTTCTTGTTCCCTTCTGAACTACAACGCCTTTTGTTACCCCATCTCTGTTTCAAAGGTCTTTTCACCTTTTGTTTTCGTCCACAGCAGATTTTTCCAAGCGTCGAATTCTTGGTCTGAATTCCTTTTATCTTGTTCTTTAAACTGTTGCATTGGCGATATTGATTTCAGTTGCTTTAGTTGTGATAGAATTGGTTTCACATAATTTGGATCTCCTTTTTGGAATGGGAATTTGTTTGTTGGATATCATATTCACTTAGTGATTAGGGTTTAGTTTGAATTTTACTTGTGTTTTCGTGTGATGAAAATTTCCAAAATTGTGGCTTTGGTCCCTCTGAATCTATGCATTTGACTTTCTTTGTAATCTTTCACTGATGATTTGTTGTAAATTTCCTATTCCGGCCTAGGGAAGTTTGTGAAATGTTAATGATTTGTGCAAAATTCATGACGGAATGTGCTTTTCTTATTGAAAAATGAACGATTATGGAAAGTTTGTGAACTCTCAAACATGGGCTTCACGAGGAACAGGAGAAAAAACCAATTGGATTTCGTATAATCCCTTTGCCTCCTTAGTGAATACCGCAGGCTCATGTTTATTCTGATTCTTGTATTTCTTTATATTACTAGTCTCTTTCAAATGTTAGAATTATTGATATTCTAGTTAAAGATATGTGAAAAAAGATTGAACTGTGAGTTCTAACTACAGTCATCTTTGCAGGCCTGATAACTTCATACGAGTTGTTGAATTCTGAAGGTCACGACTCACGATGGCTGCTTCGGAGGAAAATAGTGCACTGTTCCCAATTTTCATATTGACGATAATGGCCCTCCCTATCGTGCCATATACAATAACAAAGTTATGCCGTGCTGCCACAAAAAAATCCAAGAGCATCCATTGCCAGTGTTCTGAATGCTCACGGTCTGGGAAGTACCGTAAATCTATATTTAAGAGGGTGGGATTATATTCTATTACATATATCTTTTTACTTGTAGTTCCAAAATTTTATCTAGTTATAGCAGTGATCTCCGCTGTTCTTATTCTTTTATCCCCTCATTAATTTTGCAGATTTCAAATGTCTCAACTTGTAGTAACCTGACACTACTATTGCTTTGGGCGATCATGATTATTCTTGTTTATTACATAAAGAATATGAGTCGCGAGGTAAATAGTCTAAACCTAAAATGATTTAGAGCCTCATTTCTCTGTAAGAAATATGAATTTAGTTTTAAAGGATGTTGCATTTGTTATATAACATCTTGATTTGTTGAGTGTCTAAATGGTGTATTCTCTGAATTTTATCCTGTAAATTTTCTGCAGATTCAAGTTTTCGATCCATTTAGTATTCTTGGACTAGAGCCCGGCTCCACAGAGTCTGAAATAAAGAAAAAATATAGGAGACTTTCTATTCAATACCATCCAGATAAAAATCCAGATCCAGGTTGAAGTTTTTTCAGTTGTTTAATATATGTTTATTCTAGCATCAGACTTTGATGTATGCTAAAATAGGGGCTTTCTGTAATCACCCTTGCAACTGAGAGTTCTTTTACATTCTTTTTATTTCAGAGGCTCACAAGTACTTTGTGGAGTACATTGCCAAGGCTTATCAGGCTCTGATAGATCCAATAGCACGTGAAAATTATGAAAAATATGGCCATCCGGATGGTAGGCAGGTAATAGAACAAAATGCTGTGGTAAAAGTCATAGTGGACTGCTGTGTTTGTTTCCTTGATGGAAAAGAATTATCCTTTTGTAGTCATGTTCAGCAGCTCAGGAAATATACATAATATTTTGCAGGGATTTCAAATGGGTATAGCTCTCCCTCAGTTCCTGCTAAATATTGACGGGGCATCTGGTGGAATACTTCTGCTTTGGATTGTCGGTGTGTGTATTCTCTTGCCACTGATAGTTGCTGTTATATATCTATCAAGATCATCAAAATATACCGGAAACTATGTTATGCATCATACGCTGTCTGCGTACTATCACTTAATGAAGCCTTCCTTGGCTCCTAGGTATGTTTATCTCACTCTTTCAATTCCAATATAATTCTTTGAGGATACAGAGGGAATGCCAAAACATCCTGTCAGCCTTTGGATATTCCCGTTCATTGGCTAAGGGTATTGAAGTAGGTTTACTATGTATTTGTATTTATGTGAAGTGCAATTATACTATGTGAACAAGGCAGCATGTGACAGTTGGCAAAATGAATGTTATACATTCCAAAATTAGTTTTAAATTCTCTCCTATATTGGACACAAGAAAAAAGATTGGATTAGCGTTTCCAATGTAAATGACATAACAATTCTTGGTTCTTTCAGAAATTCTTGGGTTCTAAAGAATTTACATCATGGAAAAACAAAAGGTCAAAAAAGAAGGTTTAGTAATACTTAATTTTATATAACCCATTGTATGATACTACTGGGTAGCATGAAAGTATTAGTGATACCATTTTGTAAAAGACATTGTTTACTCATTTACATTAAAAAATGTGACATAAAGCTGAAAGTGTTGATTATTTTTTGAAATATTTGTGGCTACTCTATTATGCAGTAAAGTTATGGATGTCTTCATAAAGGCTGCAGAATATATGGAAATTCCAGTTCGTAGGACTGATGACGAACCACTCCAGAAGCTTTTTATGTTGGTTAGGAGTGAGTTGAATCTTGACCTCAAAAACATCAAGCAGGAGCAAGCTAAGTTTTGGAAGCAGCATCCTGCACTGGTTAAGGTATTCCTCTTGTATGGCTAAACCAACCAATTAAAGCATTCTATTTCACTTCTTTACCTGTGTTGACAATGGTGTATAGCAGCAAATGGCCGCTGCCATAGCAAGTTGGCTTTTTCATGAAAAAAATTTAAAGTATATACTCACCCTAGATCAGTGTGTTGGTGAGTGAGTGTGCAGAAAAAGAATAGAACAGAGGATAAACAGAGGGAGAATGTAGAACTGGGAAGAAAGAGGTAAGTGTTGGCGGAGGAAAACAAGATGAAAGAGGAAGTAGAGCTAGAGTCACCTGACCGAGGATTTCGACCATGTCCATGGTGGTTTCCAGTCTGAAATCTTTCCAAGGTTTCTGCTCTGAAACCCGCTCTGTGTGAGAACATAGATGTGCCTATGTGAAGTTTGTTATTTGTTTTTTATGCTTTATTTAGCCACAACAACTTCCAATAGACACAGATGCCTTAAAAATTTTGAAACCTATTGGCTGGAGATGTGAAGAGGTGGGGACAGATGGGAAAGCTGGCCAATGCCATTTAGGGGTACGCCACCATATGGTGGATGCCATGGTGCCACCTGATCAACTTCCCCTTAGCAGTTGCCATTCACAACACTGCTTAGCCCTTTATGTACTCATGCCTATCCCATTTTCTCTCAGACAGAGCTGTTGGTTCAAGCTCAGTTGACTCATCAATTTGCGGCCTTGCCTCCATCACTGCAAGGTGATTTCAGAAGAATATTGGAAATGGCACCCCGCCTTCTTGAAGAATTAATGAAGGTGAGTTTAAACCAATCTTACAGTGCTTGAATGAACTTTATGCTTCTTACAATTTTGTTTCCTCCAAATCTGCACCATCACTGGTAATCATAGTCCAGAAGTTTTAAGGAAATGTTGGACACTAAAATCTTAGAAGTTATGATATAAAACAGAATTATCTCTGACCACGTATGTCATGCCTGGGGTCCAACTGAATCCTAAGTGGTGCATCTTTCATATTTTTGTTAAGTCTTCGAGACTTGTCAAACACGAGGATATTTTCCTTTACTGTGCAGAACGAAAAGTGGTAGAGAACATGTTTTACAGACCGTATTCTGTGTGAAAATTCAGTTTTTTTTTGGTAGGTTACATGTGAAGTGCTAATATGCTTTCCTGGGTGCAAGTAACTAATTATGCCACCAAAAAAAAAAATCATAGTTATACAGTGATGGAACAAAGTTAGATTGAACATGAGGTGAGTTGTAGTTAATTGTTAGTTGATTACTGGAGATTCCATTTTAGAGGAACGTAAGTTTTATATTAATTGCATTTAGGTAAAAGTGCGGCAAATATCCAGTTTGGCCTCCTGTAAGTTTATATCCACTTCTCTATGTAAAAAGAAAAAGTTACATCCATTGACTAATGGGGATCACTTCTTATGAGCTGCATGGCTTCTGGTGCCGATGGATTTTATGCAAATACTAGGAACTATAAGAAATAAGTAATATGAAAGGATCCTCTACTACCCTACAGAAATTAACAGAGAAATAGGTAAAGAGATGGAAATTAGCATGGAGTAACACTCTTTCATTCAACATGGTTCTTGTACAAGGAACAAATACTCCACAATACACACAGACAGTAGAACAGCCACAGAGCATCATAAAAATAGCAGCACAGCAACAAAACAACAAAGCAACAGTGATGGTAACCCGAAAAATATGGTAATAATAGGGCTGCTAGAATTCAAGAGGCTACCTCTCTCCTGAAGTCCTCTTTCCCAAAATCCCCCTCTAAAACACTCTATGACCGTCACTTTTCTCTCTCTTCCTACTCACACCCTCAATCTCCCTCCTTCTCTAACACACGGTTATTAATTTGGATATTGTCTTTTGCCCCACAACCATCCTCCCTACCTTTGACAAATTCCATTAACTTCCCCTATCTACCCTCCATGTTTCCATGCCTATATCATCTAGAATATTCCAGGGATCTATCATAATATAATTGGACCACTGAAATTTACAGTAATAAAGATAAGATCATGCCTATCATGAAAGATGATTCATGTCATAACATATGTACAGATTGTGCACAGCATGTTGGTTGTCAAGTTCTGCTTGCAACCATTCTTTTATATGATTGATATGATATTGATGATATTTGTTTCATGGTCATTATTTGTGAACTGGTTATAATTGCATTTTGCGCTAATGCTGTTTTTTCTGTAAAAGATGGCAGTTATACCACGCAATGCTCAGGGGCATGGGTGGCTGAGGCCTGCAATTGGTGTTATTGAGCTTTCTCAATGTATAATTCAGGTGATAAACCAAAGTTCTAAGCAAACTGTAGTTTGTTATGATGCAAACATTTTGATTTCTTCCTATATCACCTTATCATGAGTGTCTGATGTTGAGCAGTTTATCTTCTTTGTTAAATTCATCCAATTACAGACCAGTCTCACTATACTTAATGAATACTGTGGCTTAGTTTTATTTTTTATATTTATGTAGATAAAATTTGTTAATCTCTGCCCCATGTTCACCAATGTGACAACCTGCTTACCTATCCTTAGTATATTAGCATTATTACATCTCATTATGTGTTGTTGGTAATTTTTTTTACGAGTTCCTAGTAGATTATCGATATCTGTGAAATTGTTATACAGCTAGAGTGCTGGTTTTTGTGGCTTTCAATTTGTGCAAACTCCATTTCTCTTTTGTCTAATATCCCGAATCCTGGATTATTGGATTCTTGATTACTCCATCCTCTGTTCCATGCATAATTTTTATTAATTTTTTTTTCTAGCAGAATCTTTTGTTGAATGTTTGCATTTTCAGTCACATTGATTGTGCATCAGCAATGAGGAAGTGCATGAATGATTGAATTCTTTTTCTTGACCAAAAATACATAAATTCTTTTTCCCTTAGTCACTCTAGGTTGACTTATGCTAATGCCCATTGGTCTAATGCCATCTCCTATTCAAGAACAAAGATATGAAAAGCTTCTCGATTATGCAAAATTTTGACACATTGATACTTCTTAGATAAGAATGTCTTATTCGTTTAGCCTTATGATGCATGTAAAGAATTGTGCACGCTCCATTTTGCTCTTGGTTGCTTTTCTTCTGTAATGTTTGGCTAATCATTTCAATTTAGATATCTTAAATTAGTATTTTCTCCTTCTTTTTAACTTAACCATATTAATATATAGTTTTTTCTTCCTTGCTTTTATGACCTCTTATGCAGGCTGTTCCTCTCAGTACTAGAAAGGCTTCTGGTGGATCCTCGGAAGGGATTGCACCATTTCTGCAGCTGCCACACATAAGTGAGGCTGTTATTAAGAAGGTGGCTCGTAAGGTAAGCCAAAACCACCTACATGCTAAATTGTCAGCCAAATTTAATGACTTTCTGCCCCAGCCTGGACATTCTTGTCAGTGTTGTTAGCCTATTGCCTGTAGTACACTAGTTTTGAGGGGTCCCACCTATTACTGTTGAATTCAAGTTTCGAATCAATGAAGTCTAAATTCTTTGTGTCCCTGGGGTTGGCAAGTAAACATTATTCACTGGGTTTGGCACATATTTTGGATAGGGGTTAGTGATTGAGCTACTAATCGTATGAAAATACTCAATTGTCTCTGTTCTGCGAAATAAAAAGCTTTTTATTTTTGTCTTTTTAAAAACTTCCTGTAATAGTGGATGACATGAGGAGGATTACTGCTGAAAATTAACTAATGATTGGCTGTTCACATATTGAATTTTGCATTTGTTCCCACTAATTTTGGACCTAAGGATTTTTACTTTCTGATATGCAGAAGGTGAGAACATTTCAGGAACTTAGGGACATGAGCTCGCAGGAGCGAGCTGAACTGCTTATTCAATCAGCTGGATTATCTTCTGCTGAAGTGCAAGACATTGAGATGGTACTGGACATGATGCCTTCCTTAACAATGGAGATAACTATAGGGACTGAAGGCGAAGAGGGTATACAAAAGGGTGACATTGTTACAATCCAGGCATGGTTAAATATTAAACGGGGGAATGGCCTGATTAGTGCCCTCCCACACGCCCCTTATTACTCATTTCACAAGGAAGAAAATTTCTGGTTTCTACTTGCAGACCCTGTTTCAAATAATGTATGGTTTTATCAGAAGGTTAGTTTCATGGATGAAGCAGCAGCTGTGACTGCTGCTTCTAAGGCTATTGAGGATTCAATGGAGGGGTCAGGAGCAAATGTGAAGGAAATAAGTAGGGCAGTTTCCGAAGCAGTTGAGAAGGTTAAGGGAGGGTCTAGACTGGTAATGGGCAAATTGCAAGCCCCTTCAGAGGGTACCTACGGTTTGACTTGTTATTGTTTGTGTGATTCTTGGTTGGGATGTGACAGAAGGACAAATTTAAAGTTGAAAATTTTAAAATGTACACGGGCTGGCACCCGGGGTGCTGCTGTGGCGGAGGAAGGACCCATGGTGGAGGATGGGGTTGAGGAGGATGAGGAGAATGAGGATGCAGAGTATGATGATGATTATGAGAGTGAGTACAGCGAAGACGAAGAAAATGATCAAGACACAAAAAATAGACATCAAGCTCCCAATGGCACTGCCGAGAGGCATGGAAAAAGTGCAGAAAGTTCAGACACCGATGAAGATTGAGGTCTATTTCTTTGTGAAGTTGATGATGCAACCATAAGCTTTAACTTTTTTCCTCTTGGTTGTGAGAACGTGGGAGGATAATTAACATGGCAGCATTATACTATATTGCCCTTTTTTGTTTGTCATAGTCGAATAGTTTTGATACACAAATTTAGCCCATATGGCGATTAAATTGTTATATATAAACAATTGAGTTAATTATGGATAAAGGCATTGTTAAAGACAGCTTTCAGCTTACGGGTTATGAACTAAATACCAATCTCTGGATCATTTCACTCAATGATATTTTCCAGATAAAAGCTTCTATACTCAGCTCTTCCTTCTCTGTATGTTTTGGAAGTTCATAATTTGGCATTTTTTATCAATATTTTTAAAATCAGACTGGTTTTTGAATGAGTGAAAATATGAATTCACAGTTTATTAATTTGACCATAATTAAATTATAGTTGAATTGGTAATAAGTAAATATATTAATATTAGAAATTTAGTATAATAAATAATAAAAAGCAAATATTAATAAAATTTAAAATGTTTTATCACTAATTATATAAATAAATAAATTAAATATGATATAATATTTAAATTTAATTGATTCTTTAATTTTAAAATTTTAGTCTCAAATAACTTATTTCTTGATAAATATAATTATTAAATATTGATATATTGAAACTAAAATATTATAAAAATTAACCATTTAATATAATAATTTTTTCATTATTATTTAAAAAAATTATATAATAAATTTTAATTGGTTTTTGAAGATTTGTACATAGTAAAAAAAATGATAGTTGATAAATATTTAAGTTAAATATCATAATTTAAAAAGAAATATTATAATTATATTTATATAATATTATGAGAACAAGGCTGTGCATTAGTTAAAATGTTGAAATTCTCCTTTTAGGCTATTGGTACAACACTGCATGAGACTAATTTTAAAGAAAAATGCAAGTAATTTACTTAAATAATTTATTTATATAAAAATTTAGACATGTAAGCTCAAGATGTATTATAGGTCAAATAGCATATATGAATTTTGGTCGACACTGCATAAGACCATTTTTAAAGAAAAATGCAAGTAATTCACTTGAATAATCTATTTATATAAAAATTGAGATATATGAACTCAATGCATTGCAAGTCAAATGATATCTGTAGATTTTGGAAGCAAAAGGTGCGTGGTTCGAATCCAACAATTGATTTTGCCTAATTTTTAAGTAAGATCATTTCAAACCAATTTGTTTGTATTAGTTCTAATCCAAAATTGATTGATTAAGCTTGATTTTTGAAATACTTGGTTTAGAGTATTGTCTGGACCAAACCAAAGTTTGGTTTCCAATCCAAATCAATAAACTGGCCGATCTCGTTATAATTACGTCATTTTTTTTTTATATATAATCACATGGCCTCTTGGACTTTATTTATGTTCTTGCTATATCACTCTCGGTAATTAATTCACATTTTTTATTTATACAACAAGTGCCTTCATTGTTACTGATTTCACATTGTATCTTATTAATATAAATCATATATACATAAAGACATCCCATGCCTCCACATTAGTTATGTCCAAGTTAGCAATTTCTATGTGTTTTAGACAAGGAGGTTCTCACTTTTCTACTTATTTTATATTTTAAGGACAAAACGAGAACTTTTAATTTTCCATTAAAAATTTAAAGTATTTTAACAAATTCATTTTTCTTAATTAACTTGTTATTACGACCATTCTATATATATATATATATATATATGAAAACTATGTTCATGTTCACTGTCCCTAATTAATTCAAGGGTCTTTTTCTTTTTCAAATTACCTTTGCTTTTCTTGGTCCTACACGGGATCCACCTTCTAGTTTATTTTAGTTTGGGATCTTGTCTGCTAATGATTCAATAAGGGATCTTATTTACCGTCTTTTCTGTCTAATTTGTGAAAGCATCTTCTTTGGGAAGCCATTGATTTAAGTTTCGGAAGCTATTGATTTAAGGGGGTTGTAATAGCTTATAGATTTTAAACCTGAATTGCAAGAAGTCATGGACAAATTGAACCATGGCCAAGCTATAGATTCATATGGAAGAAGGGGCATGACTCCCCAAAAGTAAATTTGATTCCTAATAACTCTGTCATTTCTGTTTCCTGTGTGTAAATTACATATTAATGAACACAAAGTAAATAGTGTTAGGTAGACCATCATAATAATCAATTTATGATCAAGTTTAGGGAGCACCAATTATGCTACAATTTTTGAAAAATGCTTAACATAATTCAAAATTGTTACAGATTTACTTACGGTTACCAATTATGCTGTAAGAGAGTAACATAGAGCAATTACTAGGGTCATGTGGTAGCAATTAAAGACAATCAAACAGGGCCCTGTACCTTATCATTAACATCAGCACTTTTGAGCCTCTGAGTGTATATAAGAAACACCTTTGAACTCTTGATTTGTGTGCATCAGATAGGCTCTTGTTTTTCTTGTCAATGCTGCAGCTGTTATGGATGAACTCTTTTATCTGTAGGTTTGGTTTGCAATACATGTATAGAAGTGCTTTCATTCATTTGTAATTGGCTAATTGACTCTGTGTGTTACCTGACAGAATTCTTATGGATCGAATCTCCTTGTATTTCTCCTCCCAATTCGTACTTGGGTTAAATCCTCGTGAGGCCCAATTAAACCATGTGAAAGAGCCTTATGGGCCTTTATTTTACTAGAACCCACCACACCAATACTGACGTCCTCCCACTCCTTGTCAATACCACTTTCATCCCCAGAGCCACGTGGGGCATTTCCAAACGTCCCCGAAGCATTCTTCCTCGAGGCATAACCGCTTAACAGAATTTTCATCAATTTTCTTCTCCCAACTGTTATTGCTAACAGAATTTTCATGGTCCGAATCTGTTAGGTTGAGCCATACAGAAAACAAGAAGTCTCTCTCATTCAGAGTGGATATCAACACTCACAAATTTCTCATTCAATCAAACAACAGCACAATCATCACAAACGCATGACCCAATCATTTGCAATGGCTCTGATAGTACGACCTTTTATGATATAATGAAATCCTCCCTTCATTGAGGTGTCTTTCTCATCCTTCAAGGCTGTCTAACCAAATCAACCGCTTGTGCCACCTGTCTGATACACCAGTCACAAGCATTGGGTCTCTGACAGTGTAATAACCGCTAAATTGGAATTTAACATAAACCAATCCGATCAATTCGAAAAAAAAATAGATATAAGTTTAAAAAAGATTGATAAAAAATGAATATTTTTTAAAAAATTTAAATATAAAATAGGTTGAGTTTAATTTTTTTTTAATTTGACTTAAACCTAAACCCAGCTTTAATTTTTTAATATTATTAAAACTCCAACTCAAGTCAAACATACATTCAATCTAAAAACAAGAGAAAAAAAAAAACATGCACAGCGCTTAGTCTTCCACATTTCTATTTTACAAAGACTTCACGAATCACGATTCACGCCCGCACAGCTGTCTACATTCCTAACATCTTGCTTCAATTTCCTCTGCAGCTAGGTGCCGTGATTTTGTCACTTCAAGCTTTACTTATCCAGCTGATAGTTGCTATTTTGCGGGTCCCACAATTTCTTCTCCTTTCCTCTTGTGCACTGTCCATTCTTGCAACAGTGGGTGAATTTCCCTCTTGGCTGTCACTTGTTTGGGGGTAGCTTCCAATTTTTGGGCTTTACAGCTCCATTTTGTGAATTGGTGAATGTACACAAGTTTCAACTTTCAAGTTTAATTCCGTAAGATAAGTTCCGAGAAAAAAAAAAAAGGAATCCATTTTTAAACCCGAAAGATTTGGAAGTTAATTAATTATGTTGGGTAAGAGAGATTAATTTGAGAACA
Source organism: Erythrophleum ivorense (assembly GCA_026724425.1). Taxonomy (NCBI): domain Eukaryota; kingdom Viridiplantae; phylum Streptophyta; class Magnoliopsida; order Fabales; family Fabaceae; genus Erythrophleum; species Erythrophleum ivorense. The sequence goes on from JAIUCV010000981.1 coordinate 123,062, forward strand.
AGGGAATGAGAAATTCAAGATGATGGGAAATTGACTAACAAAACTAAGGTAAGGTTGTACAAGAAGTGAGGATCAATTAAGGAGCAACTAATCAAACTAAGGAAATAATAAATAAATTTAGTTAAGTGGGTTAATGAACTAAGTTGTAATAACATAGTAAAATAGTTAGATTAAATGGGATAGTAACTAAGGTAAATTGTGTAATATCCTCCGATAAATTAAAAAGAAGTCATTAAAATTAATAATTAGTGAATAAAGTTAATTTTTGTTGTGGATTTATTAAATTATAATTTATTATGAACTATTTGTTATTTGTATGAAATTTTTGGTATATCTTTATATATTTATAGAATAGGCAAAATAATTAAATAGAATTAGTTTGAGGGTCCATAAAATAATTTTAATTCACCAAAATTCATATTAAAAATATTTGGAAATAATTTTGGGTATAAATCAAAATACCTAATATATTTAGGTAAAAACTTGTAATTTTCACTAGGGGTCAAAACATTATTTTTATAAAACTAAAGTTTAAGAATTTTGAGACTTATTTTAGGACAATTAGAGGACTTAGAAATCAAGTGGAGAAGCCACATAATTTAACTACAAAACCCTAATTAAACAACCCTATTTTGCTAAAACTTAAGGAATTTAAATGTATAAGAAAGCATTTTTGAATTTGGACTAAAATTGACATTTTAAAAGGTGGCATGAGTAGAAAGCATAAATTAGATGAGGGGACTTGAAGGAGACTTGAAGAGATAAGAAGAAGAAAATAAAAAGGAAATAAAATAATATTTTTTAGGAATCTTATAAATTAAGCCACAAATTGGCTTTATAAGCAAGAAAATGATGGGAGCTCATGCAAGGGAGCTGGACTAGAGGAGAGAGAGAGAGAGAGAAAGAAAGAGCAAGAAGAGAAGAAAAAGGAGAAAGAGTTGAAAATTTTTTTTCTCTACAAGAAAATATAAGGTAAAATAACTTTGCTCTTGCATATATAGAAGCTTTGATTTTATGTTGATATTTTCTTTCTTCATCTTACAGGGATCTATGGAAGGCACCGTGTCCTTGTAGAAAAAGAAAGTGGTTCCAAAGAGAGCATGTTTTGGTCTTAGGCCACAAAGTTAAAAGAAACTTTGTAGAAAATTCAAAACAAGACAAAAATTGAAATTTGGGGTTTTCTTTGAAATTGAAATTTTAGGTATCTTGATTGGAATGTCTAAATGCTTTATGTTGGTTTGGTATGGGAACAAAATTGGCTTATTTTATATTATGCTATAGTCGATTGAAATTTGTCCTTAAGAGCTCTAATTTTGCTAATTTTTGTTATTCAACCAATGATGTTAGATTGTCTTGATTTTTGAATATGTTGTTGTTATCATGTTAAATTAGCTACGTGATTTATTTCATAATTTTTGGAGTCCATTTGGTACTTCAAAAATTTTGCCAAATTTACATTATGGTCAATTTATACCTATGCTGGGCCATAGTCAAATTTTAGAAAATTTGAAGGGCTAGATGATTTTTTCGGAATATGATACTTTCACTATAGCAAACAGACATCATGAAGATCTTATATCTAAAATTTGGTAATTTTTTGAGCTTTGTATGATTTTATATGATTTTTCAAAATTTAGCCAAATTTTGAATCTAGCGCCAAGCCACCAAATGAAAAAAAATGTTGTGTTGCATATTTTTTATTGCTTTGATTTGGAACTTTATAAGGATCATTCCTAAATTTACCTAAGAATATTTAAGAATCCATTAAGGTCACATAAAGGTATGCATAATTTAATTATGATTTCCTTTGATCTCCTAATCCCTACAATAATTTATTGAATTCTCATAGCGGTAATTTTAATGAGGAATTCATTTAGAGATAGCTATTTTTGGAAAACTTAACAAATTAAGATCAACCTAGATACACAAAGTCATATATATTAAAAAGGAAGGTAATAAAGATTAAATAAATTACTTAAGAAAATATTAATTCTTTGATATATGAACTCATAATTGGACTTCAAATGGACATATATAAACCTTAATTATGGACCTTATGATTGGACTTATATAAATTCATGACTAGACCCATATGGACATATATGGATGTGATTATAGACCTTATGACTAGACCTATATAGACCTTATGACTAATAGACTATAGACTAAGATTGTAAAAGACATTCAAAATAGATAAGACATTATAAAAGTATTAGATTTACCAAAGTTCACTATTTAGGATAACAAGCATATGTCTATATAACTGTATGTCCTTTCTTATTATTTACTTAAATTAAATTGCCTACTTTACTATGGTTTAGTATTAAATTACCTACCTTGTTGTCATTCGATTATATGTGTTATGGAATGAAAAGAAGAACAACTGAGGCTATAAGAGATATGACCCTCCAAGAGGTAATCTCAAGAGATAGGATTTTTAAGAGTTATAAGCTTTTATAATAGATAGTCCCCATTAGCAGTAAACCCTTTAAGAGGTATGGCTTAAGAAATGAGGGATTATCCTCTAATAGGAGATCTCCGATTGCTTTATTTATGTGGATCTACTCTAAGAGATGTCCTAGTAAAAAACATTTATGGCCTAACAATCTTGTTTCTTGCTAACTTATGTTATGATATTATAATGAATTATTATATTTTCATAATATTGAATATAGATGATTTGAGTTTAGATCATTAGACTTTCTTTTAAACACTATTATGTGGGATGGCTGGGACTCTATATCCCCTCGTCAGTAGTGGCCATAAGGCTTGTTATTGTGCACTAATGTGATTATAATCATGGTTTGATAATTATATGCTTTATTTCTATCTATGATTTATTATCTTTTTTATATGCAATGAACAAGGAAAATAAAATGATTTTTTGTATATTATACAATTGAACCATTAATAATTTTCAACTAATTATTGTTTTATTAAGAACATCAATTCTCACTATCTTACAATAATATATTCAAATAAGCCATTAGTTTATATTGAGTTATAAGTTTTTGGTAAAGGAGAAGTGGATTTGTTATAAAATCTTAAAGGTAGGACCAACTCAAGTGATCTTGAACAGAAAGTGGATGGCCATAAGTGAAAAAGGACAGGCTCTATATGCTATATAGGAATGACATTTAGGGTCTATGTAATAAATTAAACTTTTATATGTTTTGATTCATAGTGCTTTTTGAATTGTAATCTAAATATCTCATTATCTTAATAATATTATATTTTGTATAACTGTCAAAGATACAATGTCTGAACAATTATGAGAAATTTTATATACAACTTTTATAATTTTTAGTTGTCAAAATATGTTGTAGAATAACAATGTTATGTATGTGTAACACTTATAAAAAATTATAAAAAATTGCTATTTTTAGCAATCTAATTTAGGTTAGTGTTATAAGATGCTTAATTATCCAACTCCACAATTTCAACATCTTAAGAAAATATTTATGACTTGGTAAATTATAATTAAATTAATTAATACATTAAGTTAGTGTTAATACTCAGAGTAGACACCAATTAGGTACCAAAGTAATTCAACAAAGATGGATTAGTCCTAGCAATAAGACTTAACATAGGTAATAGGATGACTAAAGCAAGTTATGTGCTAAATTAGAACAAATACCATGGTCCTGTTAAAAAACTAATAGAAATATAAGAAGTTTAAGAAGAGCAAGAAAGAAAATTAAAAGAAGAAATGAGAGATACTTATTCAATTTTTGAAGATATTATATGCTTAGTACATAACTTCTATTTATAAGACTTCAATGACCAACCTAAAAGTTACAATGATATAAATAAGAAAAGCAATCTACAAAATATGAAAGGAATTCTATAAAGTCATGTTTAAAGTTATGATCATCTATATAAATATAATATTTACAACACATTGCTTTACATTCTTTATGTACATTAGATTCTCCTGGGGGTATAATTTTAGACATCCACATAACTATAATATTTGCAACATTCTCCTTTGGATGTCCATTATTAAGTAATGTGCCTCATTAAAACCTAATTCAGAAAAACCTAGTGGGAGAAGAACTTAATAAAAGAAAAAGAGTATATAGTATTTATATATCAATGATTAACTACCTCATTAAAAACCTTATAAGAAAACCCAATGAGAAAAAATATTATTAAGGAAAAAAAGTACAACATGTCTTTTACTTTCTCTAATAATAACATTATTTTATATCTTTGAATCGATGTATTCCAATTCCATATACTAACTTTTCAAATGTGGTAGTTAGTAATGCCTTAGTGAACAAATATATGCCAGATTTTCACATGAATAAATCTGTTGAATATCTATATCATTATTTTTTTAAAGATCATGAGTGAAAAGAATTTGGTAAAATATGTTTCATTCTTTCTCCTTTGACATGTCCTCTTTTTAATTGAGCTATGCAGGTTGTATCATCTTCCTATAGTATTGTTAGGACCTTTTGTACTAAAAGTAAACCACATATTTTCTAAATATGTTAGGCTATTAACCTTAACAAAATACATTTTGATTGGCTTCATGTACTACAATTATTTCAGCATGATTTGATGAGGTAGCATTTAAAATTTGTTTTATAGAACATCATGATATAGTTATACCCCTACATGTGAATAAATAACCAGTCTAAAATCAAGCTTTATGTTGATTGAATAAGTGTCATGCATTTGCATACTAAGCAATTGTGATATGGAGTTAGTTGAATAAAATAATCCCATATTATTGGTCTCATAAATATTACAATAGATACGTAACTCTATTTTAATATCTTCTTTTTAGAAAAGAAATAAACTTGTTAATAAACTTATGACAAATATAATATAAGGTCATGTTGAATTAGCAAGATACATTAATGCTTCTATATCACTAAGATATGGTACTTTGAGGCCAAAAAGTTCTTCATTATTCTCTCAAGGATAAAAAGTGTCTTTATTCAAATTTAGCAATCTTACAACCATTAGGATGCTTAGTGAATATACTTTATTTATACAAAATTACTTTAGAATCTTTTCAGTATAAGTGGATTTATAAAGAAGAATTTCACTTGTTAAGTATTTGATCTACAGGGTGAGATCAAGTTTTGTTTTTTCAAGATCTCTTATTTTAAAATTTTTCTTTAAATAATTAACTACTTTTGAAACTTTTTAGGAGTTCTAATAATATTTAAATTCTCAACATACACTGCAATTATAATGAATTCTTATCCAAATCTTTTTATAAAAATACATAGGCAAACTGAATCATTTTTATAATCTTTTTTTATCAAATATTCACTGAAATGATTATACCATATATGTCCAAATTGTTATAATTCATATAAAGATTTATGCAAACGTATCAAATAATTTTCTTAGAAATCTTTACATATTTCTAACATTTTAAATTCTTTAGGAAATTTCATATAAATTTTACTATTTATTGAGCTATATAAGTAAGTTGTAACCACATCCATTAGATACATATTAAGTTTTTCATATATTGTTAAACTAATCCAAAAGTAATTGCATCCACTACAAAAGAATATATTTCTTCATAATTAATGTCAAGTTTTTGTGAAAACCCTTGCGCTACAAGTCGTATTTTATATCTAATGACTTTATTTTCCTTAATTAACTTTTGATCAAATACCAATTTGTGTCTTTCTAGCTTGACACACTTAAGTGTTCAAACTACATGTCCAAAAGGTTCGCCTTTTAAAAGTGAATTTAATTCTACTTGAATTGCATCTTTCCATTTTGGCCAATCCTTTCTATATCAATATTCTGGACAATAGATTTAAAGCTCGTTTGGTGCCTAGAAAGTTAGGATGAAAATAGAAATAGAAATTAAAAAGATGATTTTGTAGATAAAAAATACCTATAATACCCTTACTTTTAATAATTAGATAATTATTATTAAAGAGTATTAAATAATGATTGAATACTGATTATAGGGATAAAATTATAATTTTTCCAACTTTCCTTCCCCTTTTCCTTTTCTCTCCTCCCTTCCAAGCATACTGAACAAGCCGTTAGGCTTAAGATCTTTCTTTTGTTTTATTATTTCAAAAGTAATATTATATGAACAAAATGTTGTTAATAATTGTATCTTTCTAATTGCATCATTTTTTCTATAGTGAGATAACTAATCATGATCTCTTTACTTTCATTATTTTTAGGTATCTAATTTGTTTTTAGAGTTTTATGATTATTTATGTCATGGGTTTCTTTCGAAGAACCCATCTCCTCAATATATCTATTTTGATTATTTGTTCTCCTTTTTTCTTTGAAAATTTTTATCTTTGAAATTGATTAGTCTATCATGCTTTAAGCGTGGTTTAATTTTATTTACACCAACCAATTGTCTTATTGGGACACTAATTTGTATTAGAACATTTTCAACTAATATATGAGATTTGATAACTCTATTTAAGTTAGTAAATGCATTTGGCAATAGATTTGCAATGTTTTGCAAATGAATTATTTTTTGAACTTTTTGTTCGCATTACTCTGTATGAATATTTAGATGAAATAATGATAACATATTTCATGTAATTTCTTTTTCCAATTGCTTATTATGCCCCCCTAATATTAAGAAAACTATTTCATTAAAATGATAATAAGTAAATAGTGCTGTAAATAAATCTCCAATTAATAGTTCATGATATTTAATTATAAAAGGAGATTTATAACTAACATATATTCTCAACTTTCTTTAGTGACCTATCTTTATGCATTGTGTTAGAGTAATTGGGATATATACTATACATCCAAAAAATTTTAAAATAAAAAATATTTGACTTTTGACCAAAAGTCAATTGTAATAGAAAAATTTTATAATAACTTATTGGCTAGATGCATATAAGTGTTACTACATGTAAAATCGTATATCTTAAGTTGAAATGGAAAGTTTTGTTCTCATAAGCATTGGTCTATCTATTGATTGAATGATTTTGCTAAATCATTTTGTGTGTGAACATGAGTAATAGGGTTTTCTATTGTTATTCCAATAGGCATACAATAGTCATTGAAAGTTTGAGATGTAAATTCACTAGCATTATCAAGACAAAATATCTTAAATGCATAATCTGGAGATTGTGCTCTTAATCAAATTATTTTAGCAAGTAATCTTGCAAACTTTAAGTTGCAAATTGATAATAAACACATATATGATAATATTTTAGCAAGTAATCTTTGTAGATACATCTATCAAGATCATATAATATTTGAATAGTTCACACGGTGAATGAATAAGCCTACATATATCACCTTGGATTCATTCTTAAAATGCAAGGGATTCAATCTCAACTTTAGCTAGGGATGATTTGGTAATTAATTTTCCTTAAGAACAAGTAGTACATGAGAATTTTTTGAATTAAAAAAAATTTATAGTTCTTCATAAAGAATCTTCTAGTTCTTTATGAAGAATCTTTTTTGATTTTTCAATGGATATCCATGTTAATTCCCAATAATTTTTTGCATCATACTTGATTTAGGATGGTTTAATTGATCAATATTCTAAATAATAAATATATTTAGATTAGTAAGTTTTTGATTTATTGTAACATATTACAAATTATAAGAAAAGGTAGATAATTTTTTTTCAAAATACACTTTTTTACTACCAAAAAAGATGTCACATGTAAATATTCAATATTTTTCTCATTTACAGTCTCAGTATGATATCTATTATAGTGGATATCTTTGAATTTTAATAAATTCCTTTAAGACTTAGTAGAAAATAATGCATCATCAATAATAAACTTTGTTCCTCTGAGTAATAATATAATAATTCTTCTAAAGCCTTTATTTAGTTTTATATTACCTAATATAGTTTTGACGTTAGCATCACCTATTATCAAATGAGAAAAGATATTTTTCACTTTTAAGTACTATTTGCAAGATATATATGTTCATTATAAATCTCGTGCCAAACCATAAAATAGGAAAACTCCATATTAGTTCTTTAAGAACTAATCATATTCTATTATGTATAGTTCTTTGAAAACTAACACATTATATTTTGATGTATATTACTGCTTTGGACATTCAACTCTCTCAATAATGATTGTATCCATGTAACTTTAGCAACAATATTAGCTAGGCTCTTGTACTCTACCTTAGTACTGGGCCTAGAGATTATTAGTTGCTTTTTTGATGACCATGACATAAGGTTTGAGCCCATGAAGACACAATAGTGGGAAATAAATCTTCTATCCTTAATATCAACAACTTGGTCTACATCACAATAACCATAAAGATCTAGAGAAGTGAACTTATTTAGATGGAGGCCAAAGTCAAAAGTTCCTTTAAGATACTTAGGAATTTGCTTAACTGCCATCTAACGTTCTTGCTGTGGTGAGTGAGTGCATGAATTGACATACGTTTCTTAGAGAAAGGATAGTTTAGGCCTAGTTATTATAACATTCCAAAGCATCTATAATTGACCTATAAAGTTGATCATTCTTAAAAGGATTAGACCTTTTTTTATTAAGTTTTAGACTTATTACTATTGGAGTGTTTGTTGCCTTGGCTTCCTTCATGCTAGCTTTTTGAAGTAGGTTTTTAATATATTTAGTTTGGGACAAATGTAATCCTCTTTCAAGGGTATGTTGCACTTGAATTCCCAAGTAGTTTAGATATCTAAGATCCTTTAGAGGAAATTTCTCATAAAGATCCTTGATGAAACCATTTATTTCAGGTTATAAGCTTCTTGTTATGATAATGTCATCCATGTTCACAAGGATAAATGTTGTAGATTGCTTTTCAATTCTAATAAATAGAGATTGATCACATTTTGCTGTTTGAAAACCAAATTGATGTAATGTGAGGGAAAGCTTATTAAACCAAGCCCTTGGTGCTTGTTTTAAGTCATAGAAAGCTTTATTTAGTTTACAAATGAATGAAAATTTGTTGTTTTCAAAACCTAAAAGCTATGCAATGAACACTTCTTTGAGATCTTTATTAAGGAAGACATTATTTATATCAAGTTGATGTATATGTCATACTCTAAACAAGACAATGGTTAAAATTACTCTAATAATTGGGTTGAAAGTTTCTAAGTAGTTAAAAAACTCAACACATAGTTATTAATGGAAACTCTTAGCCACAAGTCTAGCCTTGAGTTTATTAAGTAATCATTAGGATTTTGTTTCACCTTGTTACTTTTAATTATATAAAAATTATATGCTTGGAGCTTGGGAATTGGGCTGAGAATCATAGCAATACTAAGAAAGGTAAGGGTATTATGGTAGCAAAGTGTGCCGCAGCTTAAACTTTCAAGTTATAGTGAAAAATTTTGAAAGAAAAATAATCTTGTCTTCCAATAGCAAATTGTATCATGACTCAAATTTTCAAGTCATAGGGCTCTTATGTAATGAGTCTTACAAAACTAAAATGTGTCATGACTTGAAAAATTAAGTTGTGGCTCATCTCTTTTTTTAACAAAATGAGCTTGGTCAGTGGCAATTTGCATTGTGACCTGGATGAACCAAGTTGCGGCACAACTAATCTCTTTTATATTAAGAAAAAAATGTATTACATTAAAGTGACGCCCCAAACACGATCTTCGCCATGACCTATGCAAGTTAGGTCATGGTGCAAGTCATGGGATATATATTTTTAAAAATTTTGAAAAGTGAAGAGCCCCCTCAGGTAGTGAATTGAGCCATGACCTGAAGGAGCCAAGTCATGACAAAAATTATTTTATATATATATATACATATATATAATTTAAGCTCCCTAATATCTTTTCCCCCTTTATTCAACCCCTTCTATCTGACACCCCCTTTCATCCCATTTTATTTCTTTTTCTTTTTCCTAAAACCTAGCCCTCTAACCCATTTAAACACTTCATCTTTTTCTTACTCTTTGTCGTCACCTTTTCCACCTCCTTTCTCGCATCTTCAAAACTCTCTTATCTTATCTTTGAAATTTCCAACCCTTTCATTCCTCCTTCTTAGTTTTGAATAGACACCCCCATTGTCCTCTTGATTTTGCTGCTCTATTCTCTTCACATTTTGGTATCTTGGTTCTCATTTGGGCTTTGATTTCTCTTTTTGTCCTTGAGACTTTGACATTTGAGGTATGCTCTTAAGTCCCCTTTCATCTACATGCTTCGTGAAGCACTTCTAGATCCCTCTTGAAGTATGGCATATGTTTGGGATTGCTTAGCTTCTTTGCATTCAATTTGGTTGAGGAATTACAATTGCATTTTAATTCTCCATTACTTTTTTCTTGCACATTTGAATGTGAGTATTGATAAATTGCTATTTTGGAGTTGTATGGTTACTTGCCAAGTTTTTCCTCTTCCTATTTTAACTATGCCTACAAGGTGTTTACTTAACCTCCTCAAAGAACCATTAACAGTACTTTTGCTTTGGGATGCTTTCATCTTATTATTAAATGATTATGTCCTCATCATTTTCATCTCAACCCATTAACATTAATATATAATCAAGTAATTGGTCCCTTCATTTTAGTGGAAATGGTGCACCACTTTCAGTAACATTAATAATAGCATTACTTATGATACTGTCAAAATCACCTTAATTCTATTTGTTCACAAGATTATCAAGTGAGGACAAATAATTAGTCATCATTTATATCTCTCAAACATGCAACTTGATGTGAATTTTTGAGATGTTTCAATAAGAAGTCAAGTGAGTAGCAATCCACTTCTATCACTTAAGAAAAGTGCATTATTAACCAATTTGTTAACTATATTAGTTGGCCATATTGACTATAGTGAGCAATTGTTTAACCATATTGACCTTAACATTTCTTTTAATGAGAAGCATTTAGGGTTTCTTTGCTTGGACATAAACCACAACTATCATAAATATGTCTTCTAAGAAAGGTTTTTGTAGAAATCCATTTAGTACAAAACTTTTTAAATATATTATTATCAAATTGTTGTCTATTAAAGTCATAATATTAGCAAGAAAATAAAAATATTCACATTGAATGAAGCCAAAGAAACTCAATAGAAGAACAAAGTTGCTAATCTCTTTACATACCAAAAATGAATGTTCATTTAAACCAACCATGAGTAAATCACTTGAGAGAGAACATCACCACAATCATTTCTCATAACATCTGTATGGACAAAGGGACAACATTAAAAAAGTGGGCCTTCCAGTCCATACGATACTATTAATGCAAAAATCCTACTATTTATAACAACAAATTTCACATAATTCTCTTATAGAACAAATACATAACATAAGTAATACCAAGGAAGAGTTTTGCATAACAGATGCAATAGGGCATGTTTAATTTGCATCACATGCCTCATTTTGATTTGGTATTTAAATGCCGCACTACTGTCATGAGTAATAGCATATTCTGTGATGTATATAAAATATGTAAAAGCATATGAAAACATCTCAATACACAACATGTGGCAAGAAAAAATTATAAGTACTACAAACTGGTATTTTAAAAACTTGAAATCTATTATTTGGGGTGAAAAAATACAACATAAATTCAGAACAACCTTTTTTAAGCCCCATTTCTGTCTCTTATTTGCTTCCTTAAACTTAGTTGTACTTCCAACAACTCTAGGCTCTAACTTAAAATTAACAATGAAAAATTCAATTAAGAAGGAAATGAGATACAATTTAATATAGACAAAAAATCATGAAAGATTTCGTAAAGATGAAGTGTAATGGAGAAAGAAAGTGCAATAGAGTGGACAAGAAGTTAATACAAATAGAGGAAAACTTAGGAAAAAAGAAGCAACCACAACAAGGAATAATTTTATTCATTGAGTTTTTACCAGGGAGAAATTCAAACTACCTATAAAAATATATCACCAAAATTAAAGAATTGAATTGTTTGTTTTCCCTGCACTATCCAATTGTGCATGGAAAAAATTATAAAAGTACATTAATTGCATGGCATAAATAGTATATTTAACAGAAAATTATAAAATCTAGATTATTAATAACCATTTATGATTATTTGATTAAGGACATAGAATATCCAAAATTTCAACAATTAATAATTTATTTCTCAATAGCCAAGCACTCATTATTACAACTTAGGATAATAAAGTGCAATGGAAAAAGAAAGTGCAGAAGAAGAAGAAAGAAACATGGAGAAAAAGTAAAGAAAGTGGAGAGAAATGTACCAGTGGAAAAGGAGAAGATGAGCCCAATGGAGAGAAAGAAAGTGCAGTGGAGAAAGAAAGAAAGAAACTTAGTTGTACTTCCAACAGCTTTAAGCTTTAACTTAAAATTAATAATGAAAAATTCAATTATGAAGCAAATGAGATGTAATTTAATGCAAATAGAAAAGTTATATTTAGCTCCGATGCTTGCCCTTGTAAACTTACATGGAGTGCATAAATTTGGGATGGCATTTACCTTCTTTAAAATGTTATTTCCATACACACATAAGATGGACTGTAGTCATAAACTTAGATTGGTCATTTCATTAACTAGATGTGAAGAATGTATTCTTGGATGAAGACTTAGAAAAAAAAAGTTTATATGGAGATCCCACTAGGTGTAAGGTGTGAGAACAACTCAAAGAAAATGTGTAAGCTATATAAATCTTTATATAGGCTCAAGCAATCTCCTATAACATGATTTGGTAAGTTCACTATTGCTATTAAGACATTAGAAATTAATATAGAAAAGATGACACTTTATTAGTGAAGACTTGTCAAGATGGAAGGATGATAGTGCTTATTGTATACGTGGATGACATTGTAATTAATGGTGAATGGGTTGAAGAGATTGAGAAATTTAAACATCCTTTTGTTTATGAATTTGAGGCTAGAAACCTTGGAAATTTAAGGTATTTTCTTGGTTTGAAGAAGTTGTCAAAACCAAGGAAGGCATCTTTATCTTATAAAAAAAGTATATATATTATATTTTCTTAAGGAAACAAGCATGTTAAGATGTAAACCGATTGACACTCTAATGGAGGCTAATTACAAATTGGGCTACAAGCAAGAAAGCCATCCTATTGATAAGGGAAAATATTAACAACTTGTAAGGAAACTAATATATTTAACTCACACTCATTCTCACATTAGTTTCCTTATAAGTGTTGTGAGCCAACTTATAAACAAACCAAATGAGGAACACTAGGAGGCAATGTGTAGAATCTTAAGGTATCTCAAGATGACCCCTGATAAAGGACCATTTTTTTTAAAAAGGAGATAAAAAAGGCTAAAGGTATTCTTAAATGTAGATTAGGCAAGATTAGTGGCTAATTGGAGGTCTACTATTGGCTATTGTACATTTATGTGGGGGACCTTAGTGACTTGAAAGAGCAAAAAACAACTTGTAATTGCTAGCAGTAGTGCAAAAGTAAAGTTTCATGTTCTAGCATTTAATATATGTGAAGGAATTTAAATATTGAGACTCTTAAAAGACCTAATTTTAAAGTTAGCTTGCCAATGAAAGTGTTTTATGACAATATAGCAATGATTGGAATTACGAATAATTCTATTCATCATGACAGAACAAAACATATTGAAATTGATTAGCATTTGATTAAAAAGAACATTGAATTAGGTATGGAATTACATCATGTTCCTACCAAGTCACAAGTAGCAAATGTGTTTACCAAGGGTCTTTCAAGAATCAAGCTTAAAAAATTGAACATCAAGTTAGGAATGATCAACATTTACTTTTTAGCTTAAGGGAGAATGTCAGTAGTCACATGCTTTTAGAGATAATTCTCTTTGTTCATTTTTGCTTTTAGAAGATTAGTTTTTATCATTTAGTTAACATTAGCTTTCTATTTTTATTCCTTTTATTTTTTACTAGAAGGATTAAATAACTTTTAATTTACTGTTTCCTCTTTTATAAGGATTAGATTGATTGACTTATTATGGCCAATGTCCTTTATATTGTATTGATTTTTTATCATTCAATACAAGTATCAGAGCAATGCATCTTCAGCTTTGGTTTTCTTTAGCAACAATTACCTACATTGGTTACAAAGTATTATCATGTTCATTTAAAGGTTAGGGTAAAGAAGAGTATCTTATTGGGGAAGCTATCCAACCAAATATCTCAAACCCGAAGTATAAACATTAGTAGGTAGAGAATAACATGATCATGTCATGGTTAATGACACTTGAGATGGGTAAAAATGTTACCCTTTGTATGACTAAAAAGGAGATATGGCATGTTGTAAAAGAGCCTCATTCCATAGTTGAAAACACAGCAGTGCTATTTTAGGTCAAAAGGTATTTCCATGAATTGAAACATAGTGATTTAACTATAACTTAATATTATAATACCCTTGTGAGATACTAGTAGCAACTAGATGTATTTGAAACTTACCAATGGATTTGTAGGGAAGGTGCTATCTATTATAAGAAACTTATAGAGAATAAGAGAATTTACAATTTGCTCCTAAGATTTAATCCTATATTTGAAGAGATAAGGAAAGAATTATGACTATAAGACCAATGTCTTTATTACGAGAAGTGTTTGTTGAAATTAAAAAAAAAAGAGAAGAAAACAACTCACTTTCAAGATACAAAATGCACAACTTATACCAAAAAACATCTGCCATAATTGCTGAAGGCACTATAACTGCTGAATTCAAGAAGAAAAAGCTAAGAGAGCCTCAGTGTTACTATTGTCACAAGGCTGGTCATACTAAAGATATATGCAAGAAACTACATGGAAAACCAAGAAATGAGGCCTATGAATTAGTTGTGACCAATGAGGAATCAACTCGTTCTAAGACCAATCCTTTTACCAAAGACCAATAAGAGTTACTGCAAAAACTATGAAACAAGTACCAAAACACTACAAAAAAGTTTGTAGGTTTTAGTACTATCGCTCAAGTGAGAATTAGCCTTGAAGAAGATAATTGACAATGCTAAAGAAAAAAGTTCCAAGTTGGAATATCTAGCTTAATAAAGAGTATTGGAAATTATTGTTGATTTTTAATTAAGTTATTTTGAGTTATTTTATTCATTTTATTTTAATTAAGACTTATTTGTTTTTAGCTAATTTGGATAATGCCTTCAAGCATTTAGGATGACTTTAGGTATTCTATTTTGATTAAGATTAGTTTACGTGTTTTGGTTAAAATAGGCATCCTAAATAATAAAAGTTTTCAAATATTTTATCATTAGCTTTAATTTAAACCTTATCGTTATCAATTATTAGAATTTGAGTGGCAAGGCTTGTTACCTCCTTTTCTATATATATTCAACTATTTTCATTCAATAAAGTAAATTTAAAGGATTATTAAGCCCTGAATTTGTACAAGTAGTTCTATTACAAATGTATTCTAATATTGAAAGTACACAACATGTAAAAAAACTTGCTTAGGTTTCCATTTTACCATATATATGGTTTTATGGTATGCAACTCAGATTTATCATTATTTTAGCTAAGAAGATGAGACATCACCCTCTTTACCAAAATAAAATGAAAGGGAAGAAAATAGATAAAAGGATATAAAAGCAAATAAAGTGGTGCACAAAGTTTTTATAAGAAGGTGATGTAGCACAAGAATGAAAAAAGAGAAAAATAATAAAAACCTAAAATTTTTTAACCAAAATTAGTTATAAAGCGTAATTGACGATAGGTCTATTTATATGAAATTGCAATACAAATACTAGAATTTAAATGAAATAATAATATGTGATAAGTTATCCCTCAGCTTAAATTATAAAATCCCTAAATTACTCCAAATTTTTAAGTACAAACCCTAATCCCAATTTCAATTACGTCATAAATTGATAAAGTATAATATTTCCAAATTACAATTACAAACCATACTTGTGGTGGCTTTTGTGAAGTTGATTTTATCAATTTGTTTTGGGTTAGGATAGGGCCCATATTGCATAGCCGTACCTAATATGGAAATTTGGCCATATATTTTATACTTTTAATTGCATTGTGCTAGAGATTATAATAAATCTATTCATGTGTTTTCACTTATTAGCTTAAGTTTTTAAGTTAAATAGTAACTTAAATGGTATCAAAGGCTCTATGACCGAGTAGTTAAGAATTGGATCTTTGTTACCTCCATTTCTTTAATTAGAGTTAAGTTTTAGTATAAGGTATAGTAAGCTTGTGATTTATTCACACTTCAAGCTCAATAAGTTTATGCATGAAGGGGTATATTAGAGATTGGTTTTTTAGATGAAAGGTATTCTAGAGATTGTAATCAAAACTATTCATGGGACTTCACTTATTAGTTTAAATTTTTAAGTTGAAATGGTCGTTGATACATTGTACCATTCTAGTTACATTTTCTCTAAATATTTACATTCTTGTTATGGACATATGTAATTGGATTTTGATGCTTTGTTTAACATTTTAACTTAATGCTCTGATGCATACTCTTTGGTTAGTTGTGATTAAAGGCAACTTAGTTGAGCCATTGTGTCAAGCATCATGTACCAACCTATGTTGATGGATTTGTTCGTATTATAAAGCTAGGTTTTAGAACAAGTTTGTAGTATAATTCACTCTTGCTTTTTAGAATTATGGTTAACTAATATAGTGGCAACAAGTCTTGATGGTGACCTTTGTTGCATATGATTATGAATCCTTTAAAATGCCTATGTGCCAATAAAAAAAATTATTTGCAACTCTTAGATGACTTCTTAAATCATAGTTTTTAATTTGCAATTTTGGGAAGTTGAATGCTTCCTTCTATTATGCTTCAATTGACCTTCATTATGTTTATCTTCCACCACCTAAATTTGAATTCAACTATGATAGTTAGGACTGGCAACAACAAAAGGAAAATGAGGTTAGTAATTAATCTTACATTAATTATAGCATCCAATTTTGAGTGCTCCACTATTTACGAGATCATTAATCTTACCACTAAGTGTATAACAAGGGAAAATTGTTGGTTGGTAAAGTTTGCAATGTACTACATCAAATGTCAAAAATTATGTTGCAAGAAGGAAGAAATAAAGCATTTGATTTTAAATATCTAATTGTTGAACTTGAAAGGATGCTCCAAAAAAAGGAAGAAGAATTTTTGGTAGTTTGAGGTTTAATTTTCCCTTCCAACTCCTCCACTCTCTCCCTCACCCCTAACAAAAATAAAAAGGTACCCAAATAACAAAGATGATATAATTTGAACTTTTTTTCTCTATTAAACATTTGATGTTCCAATTTCTTTGCAAACTAATGGATTTCAATTCAAAGTCATTTAATCAGTATTTAAGTAAACTTCCTTGAAAGAGTTGAATGTTATATTGCATTCTTTAGGAATTATTACAAAAGGCATTACACAAAGAGGTCAAAGCTAATTAGCCTATGGTTGATATTTTAAAGCTCAATAAATTATGCTAGCAAATCCTGATCTATTCTTATGTTCGGGACCAATGGCTAAAATATGCATCAAATCCAAGAAAGATTTAGAGATTTCGTATCTAATGCTCAAGGAAAAGCCAATTGGCTCTAAAGATGAGGTTATTGAGGTGAATGTGACTGCCAAGCTAAGAAGTGGCCATAACACTTATAACTACTTTCTTTTAGAAATAAATCTTGATGGAAAAGTGCAGGAAACAATGGCCACCTTAGCCAATTTGGTGAAGTGCCTAAAGGTGAAGACAAGGGTATAAACATAAGTCATGGAAAGGTTAACCTTTCTCTCTCTGGTTGTGCAAATTCTAGTGGTAGATCTAATCCTTTGCAATTTGAAGGAGATGTTCGAAGGGTTATGTCAAAGGGAGAGTCTCATCCAAGTTAATTTATCTAATAACCTTGATGTAGTATGGATTGGTGAAAGTCAATCAATAAAGAAAGAAATCAATTATCAACCTACTCATACAACTTATAACTCTAAATTGCTTTTCAAGGGGCTTGATACAAGATGGATAGGGATGCTTGTTCCATAACTTTTTAGTCCATTTAATAAAGCTTCCTTGAATACTCAAAAATTTGATGAGCATAACCCTATCTACATTTTATCATTTCAAGATTTAGTGTCCTAGAGTAATGCCATACTACTTTTTCCTACTGGTACTAACAATACTATAGTGCTTGTTTATGATGATGAACCCACTAGCATTATAGCATATGTACTTATGACATTAGATTATCAGGTCCAAATGTTCAAATCTTAAAGACCTAAAGATTGTTCAAATGGTTCAGTTTCATTAACATTCTTTGATTCAATGAATCTAACTTTTAGCTCTCATGATGATATAATAACTAATTCCTATATAAGTCTTGGCACTTATAATGAAAGTATCATATCTACTTCTGGGTCTTAGAGTTCTTAGGTAGGGAATCCACTCTTGTACACAAAGAATTTGCATGCTAGGGTTTCTTTCATAAATGATAGCTCTTTTGGAAAGGTGAAGTATACTATGATTTATTACCATGCAAAGAGATTTAAGGCTCTAAGAAGGATTTGTGGTCCTTTTAAATTGGATTTCATGCATCTTCTTAGTCATTGTAAGAAACGAAGGCCTAGGGAGGAAAGAGCAATGTTTGTTTTGCAAAAATTTCAATCGGTTTCTAATCAAGCAAGTTACAAAGACAAAGCTTGAGTCATTCATCAAGTTTAGACAATTTTATTTTAAGTACTTATCTGAATTGATTGATTCAAAAGGCCTAACTTGTCTTAAAAAGATCTTGGGCATTTATCTAGTACATCTTGTTAAGTTAACCATTAATTTGATAGCATATGTTAGCTTAAAAATGTAACAATAAAGAGAAAATGTAAAAAATTAAACAAGTAATTAAGGGACGTTCTATTTCTTCTTCATTATACAAGGATATATATATATACATAAAAGATACAAAACTTACTTTTTACTAATGCTGCTAAAAGTTTGTTTACACCCTATGTTTCCTTACAATAAGCATGAGCCAAGCAATTTTACATTAATTACAAAATTCAACTCTTCACCTACTAAAGTAATGTTGATACTGACTCCCTAAAATAATAATTTAAAAAAATTATGTTTAGAGTTAACTTCGTTGCACTTGGAGTTAATTCTACTCCACTTTTAGAGTCATATAATTTGTAGTTTGGAGTTAATTCCTTTTCTATTAAAATTAGTTCATCTGCTTCTTTTTTTGGAGTAGACTCGGCTACTTTTAAAGTTAACTCCAATGCTCTTCCTTAACTCTAGAGCAGCATATCAATAGCCCTTTTTTCTTTTCTTTTCTTTGTATTTGTTTTTTTTTTTTGACCTTGTTCTCTTCATAGTAAAGTCTATATCATAGTCACTTTTTCAAAGATAAAGTTAGATCTTCAACAATTTCTTGGTTGAAGGAAGCAGTAGTCATCTTCTTCCAATCCCACTTTTTTACTTTCATCAATCTTCACACTTCTACTTACATAAACTTGTTGTATGATAGTCTAAGTTGCTTCATTGGTAAGGAATGGTGATTTGATTATCTTTCTAAGCTGACAAATTCCACCCACATTAGTATGGTCATTCATAAAAATTATCTCAGTCACTAATCCTTTTTCCTAAAGTGATTTCAAGAAGGAAAAATTTAATATGGCCAAGGCTTCTATGCCATTAGTCAGATTTGTCTTCCACACCAATATAAGCTTTAGTCACATCATTCTTCATGAGAAAAAACTTCTATTGTTCATTTTAATTGAAAAAAGCTTAGTACCAGTAAAATCCAAAATTTCACAAATTTTATTTTTGAATATCAAGGTGTAGTTTTTATCAATAGGCTGCCCAACACTCAATTTTTTTTTTACTTATCTCAAGTACAAATAGAACATCTTTAATGAGTTTTACACCTGAGGAAGTTTGAATAGTTACAACATCTCTTCCTTTAATAACTTCCATTTTTAACCCTAATTTTAAAGGAGTAACTTCTATCCAAACTTTTAAAAATTTTCAGGTTTACTGTCATTTAATATGTGCACCCATTGTCTAAGAACCACACATAAGAGTTTTTAACTACTTTGTTGTATCCTTCAATGGCAATGGTAGCAAACAACTTCTCTTTATCTTCTTTACTATCAATAGTGTGACTTAAGTAGGTAGTGCTTGAGATTGTTCACCTTGATTGGCTTTACACACCTTATCAATATGTCCAAACTAGTTGTAGGTCTTACACTTCACTTTAAGCCTGTACCAATAATATTTTTCAACTTGGTTTATTTCTTTACAATAAGGGCAAGGTGAAAACTTGTCACTTTTGAACTTCCTTATATGGTTTTGCTATTCCTTCTCATCCTCACTTCTTCTCCCATTGTTTTGTTTCTTAGATCCTCTTTTACTTTTAAGCTTTATCTTTTGAGTAACTACTAATGTCATCTTAATAGCACTCTCCTCTTCTTTAAAGGCCATCCTTTGCTTCATGGCTTGAAGGGAGTTTATAAGTTTAACCAAGGTTAGCTAAGAAATATCTTTGGAATCCTCTAAAGATAATATCTTTACTTTAAACTTTTTTCGTAGGCTCACTAGCACATTTTTCACCACCTTTTTTGCAGGGAGATATTTACTAAACAACCTTATTTGATTTATTACCTTCATGAACTAACCAGAATAGTCCTTCACTAATTCAATCTCCTTTATTTTAAGAAGCTTAAACTTTCTTCTTGAATTTAGTATTTGCATCTACTTAGTTTTTTCATTCCCTTAAAACTCATCTTTAAGTCTACCCCAAGCCTTTTTTCTTATCTCACAAGACATGATTTTTGTGACAATCATCTTTGTCACAGCATTAGGTATTATAGACAAAGCTCTGAACTTTCTTTTACTCTCCTCTAAATGATGCTTCAATTGGGCCACCATGGGATTGTCTCTTAACAAAGGAGGATCAGCTCATGTTTTGACAATTTCCTAAAGTTCTAAACCTTTAAAGTATGCCTTCATCTTCACAATCCATGGCTAATAATTTTGGCCATCGAACTAAGGAAGAGCTTTGACATTAAAGCTACTAGAAAACATGATCTGATGGCTAAAAAAAACTTTCTTTATTCGAGTGGAAGGTTTTAGTGCTAATTTCTAGTTCGCTTTTTGTCTCATAGCCCTTTTAAGATCAAAAGAGCTTTAGTACCATTGGTTGGCATGAAAATAAAGTGGTAGAGAGAAAACATATAAAACTTGAATAAGTTGTTGAGGGAAGGTCTCTTTCTTCTTTATTGCACAAAAATATTTATACAAAACTTACATTTTACTAACTTTTCTAAAAGTTTGTTAGCATTTCATCCTTTACAGCAAGCATAGGCCGAACAACTTTACTTAATTACAAAATTCAACTTTTCACCTACTACAATAAGGCTAATGCTAACTTTATAAAATAATAAATAAAAAAGAAAAATATTATGTTTAGAGTTAACTCTACTACACTTTAGGAGTCGTCTAATTCGCATATTAAAATTAACTTCCTTTCTCTTGAAGTCAAGTCCTTTACTCCTTTTTTTTTGTTGGAGTAAACTCAACCACTCATATAGTAAAGTTATTAATGGTTCATTTCTAGTATCTCAAATTATAAACCCAATTCTAAGTGATGGATTGCATGTTTGCTTGTTTTTCTATTTTGATGTCAAGGACTATTTCAATTCAAAAGCTTAAACTATAAAGTAAAAGCTTGTAAATCATTTATATTGTAATTTCTAACAGGACCATTGGTCAAATATTTTCCTCTTCCCTTTCTTAATATTTTTATATCATACTATTGACCTGCAAAGGTTAAAAAACAGTTGCCACATATAGTTTGGTGGCCTTTTAAATGTAGATATCTTGCTTATGGACAACCACTTTATTTTCCCTAGTGCAAATTATTGATCTTCTCTTCAATTCAAAGCTTTTTTATAAAGGTATCATTAAAGCACCTTAAAGGAGAGAAAGACACAAAAATGGATGTTCTGGTAATGGAAAATGTTCCTTTTAGGTGTAATATGAACCATCTTTATGACCTAAAAGGTCTTCTTGATCACAATATAACCTAGACAAAAATGGGAGCAATAAAGTCCTGCTATATTAGAATCTTGTTGGACTAATGCCAACCTCTCCAATATTTGTTAGAAACAAGGCTAAACGGCTCCTCAAGAGAATTGTGTTGAATGATACTGCATTCCTTGCGATAAGTTAAATCTAATGCCAATCTTGATTTTCATGCTTTGAACATTTAGAATTATGGTGTCTAAGTGGTTTCAAATTTTCTTGTGTGACTCTTTTCTCTCTCATTCTTTTGCTTAGATTGTGATGCTAGGAGGGAAGACTTATTCATATGCTTAAAAAAATCAATACCTATAGCATTTTCTAGCACTAGTAATAAAAAGAAGATACAAAACTTAGGTTCAATTTTTCTTTAAATCTTTGTAGTAAGATTTTTCAATTAAAAAAATTATACATGAATTCTTTCAACAACTTATCATCACACAATTGATTCTTTTGAAAAAGAGTAGCTAAATACTATTTGGCTATAGTTTATATCATTGTAGTGATTGTTAGATCATCAATTTTACTCTACTGCAAATGGCCATCTAATTTTCAAAAAGAAACCATTGATTGTTCCTATGTAATTTTCCTTTATCATGTAGGTTCACATTAATTATTTTTGTTTTCTAAAATGTGGGTTGACAAATGGTCCATTGAGATATTCAAACCCAAAATTATTATTAAAGTAATCATTTATGATTAGGCCAAACACACACTAAAACTTCAAATTTAAATCTTATTAGCAGTTATAATAGTATAGAATGCTAGGTCTTACTAAAACCCAAAATAGGAGGATCTAGTAAGAAATTATTTAATTTAAGACTAGGTTCCTTTTCTAATCATAATTCAATTTACTTTCTTAAAACAGCTGTTATAATGTCTAGGGTTTAAAAAAAAAGATCTTGCTAGATCTGTAGTCACTATCCTAATACAGAAGTCAAGTACGCATACAGTTATAAGTTATTTCTTATAATCACATAATTGTTTATATGTTCTTCTTTTATGCATTAGATCCTACTCTCTTAGTATTACACTTTTATGAGTTTGTTAGTATAATATCAATTAGCTTTGTTACTTTTCCTATGAGAACAAAAGTTAGGTACACTTTCTAGATATTTGTTATCAAATTTTCTAATAAAAATATGACAAGTAAATATTTGTTATAATTTAAAATCACATAATTGTGTCCCCCCCCCCCCCCCCCCAAAAAAAACTTCATATTTTGTGTCTTTATTAGAGAATATGACAGCAAAGTCAAGCTCTTAGCAAAACTTCCCCTGAATCCTTCCTCTCACTAAATCTGTTTTTGATGGTTCACTGAATGCAAGTATCTCCGTTTATACATGTATACTCTTTCTAAATGCTTATGAAGTAAAATTATACATCCGCCTTTTCTTTTAGGTAACATAACATAGTTTATGTTGGTGCAGTCGATTTATGTGATGGACTACTCAATGCTGGTAGGCGTGGATGAAGAAAATTATGAGCTGGTTTTAGGGATAATTGATTTTATGAGATAATATACATGGGAGAAGCACCTGGAAACTTGGGTGAAGACCTCAGGCATCCTTGGTGGGTCTAAGAATACTTCTCCTAACGGTTCAGGAAAGCTATGGGTGCCCATTTTCTTGTGGTGGCAGATCAATTGTTATCCCCAGTGTTACCCTCTAGTGGGTCGCAATCTGTTGTTTGTGACGAAAATTCATGATATGGGATCTCTCATTGCTTAGGTTAAATTTTGAGGCTGTGAATTCTGAATTTCTCATCAATTTTCTCTTCAAATAGCCCCAGCATTTTTATTCTGCATTATATTGTGCTGAACTCCTCATAAATGCGTGCTCATTTTTTGCTTCTCGGC
Source organism: Erythrophleum ivorense (assembly GCA_026724425.1). Classification (NCBI taxonomy): domain Eukaryota; kingdom Viridiplantae; phylum Streptophyta; class Magnoliopsida; order Fabales; family Fabaceae; genus Erythrophleum; species Erythrophleum ivorense. The sequence continues at coordinate 146,791 of JAIUCV010000981.1, forward strand.
AGAACTTAGATGAAGTTCTTTTAAGTGTTTGCCATCAAAATTTTTAATTAAGATGTAAACAGATATTCCTTACAACTTGGTTTCAAACTATTGAATCTTTCAAAAAACACGTAAGAACTGCATTTTTGTTTCTCTGAAAACATGGAAAAGTGCTCCTCCGATTCTCAGGGACCCTTTATTTGAAAGGGAATGCTAGGTACATGGTATTGTTAAATGATTTGTAATTTTTTTTTTTTACTTTCTCAGTTTTTATATCATGTAATTTATCATTTGTATCTTCAAATTTTGGTTCACAACCTCTATCATCTCCTTTTGAAGGCTCTTCACTGCGCCATTTCCAACGCGCATTATTCAAGATTTATCTAATTGAAAATAAGATACTTTTGAGTTTGAAGGATAAGGCTTCCCGAGGTTCCCAAATTCTGGAGCCATGAAGCTTTCTCCAACTAACAGACCAGAGAGATAAATGCCTCTGCAACTGTGACTAGTGACTTCCGCACCTTGAATAACAATTCTAATCTCAGCTCTTTCTGAAACGTTTTGTCTCCTGTGCATAATATAACAAGTTTTCTCTAGATTTCCCAGAATTTGAAGCCATTAACTTTAATTATATTTTGAATTTAATTGTTCCAGTTCATTTTACGAAAGACAAATGCAAATTTTTATGCAGAATAACTACATTATTGTAACAAAATAATCATCTGGAAATGTTAAATATATTAAATTAAAGTCGATAAACTCACAAAATGTCTTTTCCTTCCAAGTGCTAAAATGAGTGAAGATAGCAACTTCTCGGGGACTATTCCCTTTGTTTACGAGGGATAACATCGGTCCCCACTTTGATACGGTATACAAGGATAAAAATTGGAGAAAATAAAATACCATGAGTTTGCAAAATTTATAATGTTAAAAATTCAAATTACTTAAAAGGCCCAAAGGACTTGATTTATTTTTGTGAGTGAACGAAAATACCTGCTAAACTTAATTATTTACAAGCAATCATTTTTTTCTATTTCTTTATCTCCTTGTGAATTGTATGTTGGTAATAGCAAAGACAGAATTTTCTCAATTTTAATCGGCTAGGCAAATTGTGTCGATTCTTTTAAGTAATATATCTAAAAATTATTTTTTAGGCATCTTAAAGTTACAAGAAACATTTTGGAATATTACCGTCTAGTTTTAAGTTTCTTATCATTTAAGTTCGATTATTACTACTAGATAAAAAATCTAAAACTTGGTAATAATAACCCTAGAAGTCTTTTGTAATTCTAGGATACTTAAGTGATAACTAAGCCCGGTAATAATTTGTGCATTCAAGAGATGTGAAAAATAGGAAGCATCTATTTGAAAAAGTAATAAATAAGCATGTTGAATCAATGTGGTAAAAAACCTAAAATTAAATAGTAATAATCCTAAAATCAATTTTGGTATGTCTAGATGGCAACTAAGTCCAATGGTATTTTTGTCCATTCACAAAATAAATCAGCACCTTCTAAATAATTTGAGTTTTCAAGAACTTTCATCATAAATTTTATGAACTCATAATCCTTAAATGTAATTTTTCCTAAAAATTGAGAGGCATTAAATAATTTCTGTAATTTTTTTCTTTCTCAGTGTAACGCTTTTAATTAATTTAATAGTTGTGACATGCAACTGGTGGCACAACAAATTCATAGGTAACACTGTACGACGGTATAAGTAGCTTTTTTTTTTCTTTTTAATATTACGATCTTCAATGATTCAACTTTAATAGGTTGGCCAGAAAAAAATAATAATAATAAAAGAAAAAAAACATGTCCTCGTCCTACTGGTTAGAGATTATGTTCTTTATTTTACTTTAATAAATTTTTTCGGGTCTTGCTTCTACTTTAAAAAAACTCTACACAAAAACTTCAAGTTAATTTATCCATCCAAAAAAAATTTTAAAGTGTAATATATTTTTGGAAAACAGAGTTAGTACTTCGGAATTTTAGGTTAACTCAAATTAAATTATGTAGTAAATGTTAAAGACCATTTGGCTGAAGCATAATAAAATTGGATATGAATTAATTCAATGGCCTTTGCTTACAGAAGATCATCAATGGATGGAAATGTGCTTTCACAAATTTGTCCTACATTAACCCAAGGCAATTCCATATTGATCATGCAAGACCACCAAAATATCTTCTGGGTAAAAATGAACAGCTAAAAATACCACTAATCTCTTGGAATATTTAACCACTGATCAGATTGGCACTTCCAACGTCTTTTGAAATAAAATACCAGTAGAAAACCCCCTGAAGGAAAGTACACTGTTGGTTGCTTCATTCCAATTTCATAAAAGGCCCTGGGGAGGGCGAGCAGAAATAATGTAAGATGTACAACATAAAAATATTTACCGATGTCAAAAAATGGCACAGATGCTTTGCAGCAAAACTAAAACCCTATCATAACTCGAAAATAATTCTACGATTTTAACTAGAAATCAATATAGAGACAACACAAAACATAAGTCTCTCTATGTTCAAGATCATCCGACCCATATATGAAGTTATTCAATGGCCTCTACACAGAGATTACAGGAGATTGTCAAGCTGAGTTTGCAAATCCTGTATGGATATCATATTGATGTTCTGGATCTCTTCATTGGTATATTCTGACCGTAGCAGGGATTGAATTTGGACATGGGCTTCTACAATATTTGTCCTGCAGGGGGGAAAAAACCTTTTAAAAGATTGGTGATGTTCTAAATGTTGCATAACTAGAAAGCTAGTAACAAATCGCGAATCATAAACCCAAATATAAGACTAGAATTTAGAGCCATATTAATTCAGCAGGTGGTCTTAACTTAAACATAATCAACAATGAGCATTGGATCATTTATGCCATTGGCATAACTAATGATAAAATATATTTATCATAGGGAAAGCCACGGTTGAGATCATAATAAATGAAGAGGAGGAGGTTGCAAGGGAGAGAGATTGGAAGGACACATTAACATGCCATCAGAGCATAATTTCCTTCATGATTGCTATTGGTACTGAGAAAGCTTAGGTGAACGCAACAACTATTGAATATTACTAGCCATCCCCAACCCATAACCCCACGCAAAAGAAACAAAGAAACCCCAAAATCAAGCAAAATGGGAAATACTAATCAAGATGCACCTGTCAACTGTAAGTGTGTGTTTGGTTGCACGTTGAAGGAGGAGCAAACGCGGTTTGGATGGAAGCGACAAATTATTGCTTCTGCGTAAAACGGGTTTGCCAACGTGATTTTTCCTTTGCTCAACGCGCAACCAAACACACTATAAGCAGATGAACATTAAACAGCTGTTCTACGTCTACTTATTATCTTACTTTATTGGTTTGAAAAGTATTGTTCTTGTTGAGGAATTCTGCAGATAAAGCTTCATCTTTGCTATCACCACTGGCAACTGCTCCTGAATTGCAGCCCTTACCTATTGAGACCATAACACATCTATTAAAGACCAGTTGAACCTTGACAACATACATGTTAAACTTGAATTATCAAAAACACGTCTATAAATTACAAAATTGTAGAGGATTTAGGACCCAAAAAATAATAATAATAATAATCAAACAAGTAATGGAAAATGAACATAGAGTTTAGGCGTGTAGAAGAGACAAGTGACATGCTCTCTAGCATTTACATATCATCACTATTCCAAATCCAATTCCCATTTCGAGAAGTAAAATTTGGGGGGGGGGGGGTGAATACATGCAATATTGCACATTACACATTGAGGAAACATATATAATAGGTATAGCCATCAAAAGGCACAATAAATTTTCACAATTTTATTTCAAGTTTAGCATGGTGGCAGTTCTAGCGAGCTATTATGAGTCCTAATAATAAAAACTATCCATCAGCTTTTTCCTAACAGTTCAAGTTTTCCAGATGGAATCAATGGTCTTGAAATCAGGAACAACTATTTTTCTCTTCTACTTGTGTTTAGACAAGACATCTTTTAAGATGTAGACACCATATATAACTCCCTTGGTTTCTGCAAGACAAAATGTTCTTTTCCAAGAGAAAATTCGATTGGTGAGAAACCAACAATTAAATTCATGGAAAATGGACCTTCAGGCCTATCGGCTTAGCTAAAGCCATTGCATAATCTATCCAGCTCCAAGCATAAGATTCTAAGCATTAAATAATTGTAAGAAATTTCCCAATTCTAGGATACAGATTCAGATGCCTTTGTGTGCCATTGATAAATTGTTCAACAAAAAGCACAAAATTATTTTTAGATCACATGGGGGCTAACAAGCAGTAAGAACTCTTCCCCAAGGGACGTTTAAGAATAGTATTTTCCTTAGTCCAATAAATAAGTAATTTAGATTATTCAGATGACGTACCTTCTGAACAAGTTCAGCCACCTTATCTGGTGTAGCAAAAGCCTGCTCCCTCAAGGGTTTGGTCATAACTGACTCTAGCTTTTGATTCTGACCACCTGAGGATAATGCAACTTTGACTGCTGTCACCTACAGAAACAACATGGAAAATTTGCTAAGCATCTCCTTTTCTTTTTGATGGTGATAGAAGCAGTTAAATCTGAAAAATAATTAGACTTCACAGAGATTGTTGCAAAGCAGTTTTGTTACCAAAGAAGACTAAAACATAGAGTTAAGAGAATATCGGAGTTGTACATGAATAAAAATGAGAGGTAATATGCATAACTAAGACATGAGATGCGCTGCATGAGAATCACAAGAATCTTGTTCTAAGAACCAGCTAACTCAAAATTTTACCAGTGCCTTCACCTAAAACCCATTGTTCTGGTTTCATTTCACAAGTTCACAAAGCAACAAATAATTTAGTGACTCGTGCAAACCTTTGTAACAAATGAGAGCAAAGGATCCACTACTTGCTTAGTAATTGACATGATGAACTCCTCACAAGTGGCTTTAAGGCTTTTTTCCAGCTCCTGTAACGAAATGGATGTCAAACAGAAAGTGACAAGCCAAAAATATATTATTATTATCAGAACTTGACCAGAACTATCAACCATTAGCAGCAACTATCCAATTCCTATAATAACCTATCACTGTATGCAGCATAACTGCATAAGAAATAAAACAACTAATGCTGATGACTGAGCAGTCCAAGAGATTCCAGTCATGATTATCTATGACTCAATCTGAGATTAGCAAAAAAGCTCAGTGGTGAAATTATTTTTGATTGGCTGTTGAAAAAGAAGAAACTAAATCCAAAACCAAAGAAAGTGGGTGCTCATGGCTGCAGTGACAGTGACTATGAAAATTCTGATATCAGGTTAGCTAAAGAGTATAGTGCATTAAAATCATATAACTTCATAAGTTTGTATCTAGAACTTATTCTCAAGGATGCATATGCAGAAAGAAGACAATATATACTCCTAATTTTTGGATGAAGTTAGGTCTATATAATGTATTATCTAATCAACAAGCCCATCATACTGGCACAACACTGGCCACAGCAGTGCGTGACCAGAACAACAACAAGGGGTTTGCTTTACAAGTCATCCAAAGAAACCATATTAACTAGACAATGTAACAAACCTTCTTGGTGTCAATTTGACTTTCCAAAACTCTTGGAGACAAAGTCCTTGCCAATGAAGTTGATCTTGACCAGTCGAATAGTGAGGCTTGACCTCTAAGGATCCGTCTTAGATGCTCCTGAGGGGTTATTTTATATGCATATGTTAATCAGACTTTGACAATATTACAAATACTAACCCTAAATCAGTAAATTCAAGATAAATCATAAGTGACAAAGAAATATACGGGTTAGCTCTATGATTAAAAATTCTTTATAAATCATCCATATACTGAATTCAGAATTAGAAAACTGTAGGTCCCAAACATCAAATAAGTCTTGTTTAGGGATTAAAGATTAAGTGTTTCCCAAATTTCATCATTTGTTTCACAAATTTTATAAGGCAATAAGAATTATCCTTGGTCATTTGAGCATTTATGCTGGTTGCTGTCATGACCATAGGTAAGATTTCAAGATGACTTGGTCATCTTGGGGAAGATGTCAACTTGCTTTGAATAGAATCATGGTCATACAAGAAGTGATAGTAGTCAAAGAGTCCCAACATTTTTAAGCAGATAGAATTTTTAAAAATCAAAGTACAATGCGAGACAGAATGATGAGAAGTTGTGTACTCCTTATTTGAGAATGATCAGCCAATTTCTTTCTCTCTTCCTCTTCTTCACATTACAATTAATGAAGGTACTGTTTATGGATTATACCAGAGAAGACCTTTGAACCTTTTGTTTTCTGGGGAAAAAATTATAGATAACCCACTAAACTACCATTTTCCAACTTACAACTATAAAATAGACCTTTCAGTTACCCGACTTAGTCCCTAAAAACCCAACCTTCATTATTGGTATTCCAAAAACCATACACTTATCATATTATTATTTAAAAACGATACATTTGTCTTTATTTAATTGAAAAATCTGATAACAAACATATAAGAAATTGCATATAAGTTTTTTTCCTTTTTTTTAATTATAAATTCCCAGATGATGAATACTTCCAGCACATTTTCTTGATCCAGCCACAGTTTGCCTTCTAAACATCAATTATTACATCTAGATTAATATCAACTAACAATGCCTTAGCCCTTAACCATATGTTACCTACACTCAACCTTTTTTTATTAAAAAAAAAAAAAGAAACCTAAAGAACCTCATGCCACAATTGACATATCTGAAACCGGTCTTGCATTAATTTTAACCTTCTACCCCAAAAAAAAAACAAAAAACAAAAAAAGAATAAAGGTGAAATAACAAAGAGAATGAAATAAGAGCAAAATTTTGCCAGGTGCTCAAAATAAACAAGAATGCAGACATATTGCACTCAACTCAAGAAGTATATTATAAGGCTCAGAGACACTAACCAGCAAATGAGAGAAATCAAGTTCCTTGTGAGTGACTGAAAATTCTATATCAAAAGGTGCTATCTGACAGACCAGAAAGTGATTATTTACAATACAATATCAATGAAAAATTTCACAAGGGAAAAGTCTAAAACATAGGATTACCTGCTCCCTTAAAATTAAAAGATGCTTTATAAGAAAAAGTTGTCCATCCATTGGTGATGATCTCTTTGCAATTAATTTGCTTGCTTTCTGTAGAAGACAAGAGGGAGCACCAATTATAAAACAAGCTAAAATTGGAACCTTCAAGCATGTCAACATATCAAGGACATCGGTCAAATCCAAAGTCTCCATGATAAAGGGAAGTTGTGCTCTTCTACAAATAATCAAGATTGTCCCCTTAACATGCATATCTTACATTATTTAACTTTGACCACAATATACCATGGTCTAGATAACTGACATTTAACTTACCTGAATAGATGTTGAGCAAACCTCCACTGCTTCCTGATTAAAAAATATTTAAAACGAATTGTTAATAAAATATTGAAAGAAAGTAAAGCAAAAAGAGTTAAAATAAAACCTCTAGTACCTGTGCTAGACCTGTGAAAACTGCAGACTCCAAACAACGATACAACTTAGAAAGACATGATATAGTTTTCTCTAGTGGCGGATACCAAGTCTTAAATACATCTGGGTCTTCATCAGCCTACAAGTTCAAAGTAAATTACAAAAGATTGAAGATAGAGTGATAGACAGATAGAATGTCATTCTAGATCAAATTAATAAAACCAATTTTGTCAGATAAGAAAATATATTAAAACATCCAGCAATAATAACAAGTCGGAGTAAACTCTGGTTGTGCCCTCCCAGTACATGAAGAAACAAGAGATATGCTGCATCTCACAAACACACACACACACACTGTACCACACAGACACATGCATCTCTGAGACAAGAACATGAGATATAAATTGACAAGCCCACAATTCTAAATATCTACCTGCCATTCTCATAGGAAAATAAGGGGCAGAAGGAAGATGGAATAGGAGCAAAATCAAATATTCATCACAGGTATCACATTTCAAAGGCTGAGTAACTTATTTCAAAAATCCATAACCCATGTCAGTTTCTAGTTCTATAGAATTCATATATGGAAAGAAAAGAAGGGGAGGTCAAACATAAAGAGGGATTGCCTAATCATGTATATGCCTCCTCCTAACACCATGGAAAGACACTATTCAAATAATCAACTTTAGTTGTCCCTAAGTTCGTAATCTCAAGAAGCAATGAATTGAGCAAGCATCCATGCATAAATCAAACTAGTCTAATGAACATCAACAGAGGCATACCAGCAAGCAGACCAATAGAAGCCACGTTAACAAATATTTATCTTTAGTGAAAAACACTTAAAAAACTAAATTGTATACTCAAGCTAAAACAAGAAATTTCTGGGAAAGACACTTTTACGGAATTGTTTTCTGATGTACTCTCAGAGGATAACTTCAGCTTTTCAGGATAGTCCAAGTCTTCATCAGATGGTATGAAATTTGCTATCTGTAGAGAAAGCCAAAAAAAGGAAAAAGGGGTTTCAACTTTCAAGGAACCAAAATATTAGGAAGAGCAATTTTAGCTGTCTTGATAACCACTTCACGGGACAAAATATGCTCACTTAAAAGTTATCAACCAAGAATAGAAAATTAAAACTACAAAAATTTAATCAAGTAGTCAGCCTGACAGGATTAATTACTTCTATTATTTAAAGACACAAGAGACAAACAAGCATAGTTGTGTTGTTGAATCAAGAAACAAACCGTGAATTGGAAGGTTTATTTTTCAAATCATAACGTATGAATTCTATTATTTAAAGACACAAGAGACAAACAAGCATAGTTGTGTTGTTGAATCAAGAAACAAACCGTGAATTGGAAGGTTTATTTTTCAAATCATAACGTATGAAGGCAAATTGATCAATGCCTTAAAAAACAGTGTATGAAAATGTATAAACCTATAAGACAATATACTCAAAATTGCAATCATAACCCAAGTTTAACAATATCAACATGACATATGGCACTTAATAAGCTACTAAGGACTTCCAAACTCCATAACTCTTACATAAGTCATATAAGCTCATAAATCACAAGTCATTAAATCCTAAAATGAAGCAAAATCATTAGTAAGGACACATTGTTAAAATTCTGATCCTTTTTAGAGAGAAAATAGAAAGTGGCAAAACTCCACTAGCTAGTAATAGAACAAATAAGGAAGGTCAAAAGTAAATTTTTAACCCCAAAATAACTGTTAGCATGCCTTGGTATCAGATTGTCCCCCCCCCCCCCAACAAAAAAAAAAAGTTTATTAGTAGGGCCCCAACCCAAATCTTTTGCTTTTTTTGGGGGAGTTTGGGTTTGGGTTTGGTGGGAAGGGGGAAGAGGAGGGTCTCAGTATCTCAAAATCATGTGATTCAGCCAGAAGTAGCAAATTGTAGTGGTCCTTATGAACCCAGTGACATTCCAACTGTTTTCTGATTTAACCATAAATTGTGAACAAGTAAATTTGCATGAAATGATAAAAATCAAGTATTAGACAATACTAACAACACCAACTGCAAGATCAAGGCTTGTCCACTGTCTAATCCCATGAAAAGCACATGCACTATTACTTTATATAAAACGTAATTATATATTTTACAAGGTTGTGGATATTCAAGTGCTTTGTCAACGCAATTGTTCAAGACAACAAATATTCAACCAAGGTAACAGATAACATTGTCATCAAAATAAGATCCAATCACCATATTTGATCAGAAATGTAAAATTTGTTCAAATTCAGATAGTGTTCAGATATTGGACATAAGTTATATTTGGATATCTAAAAATTGGCCGGGTACCTTCCCTTTGCCAAACCACCACCTTAAGTTTGATTATCCGAACAGCCCTATACTTAAAAGTAAACTAATTCTTTTTTCCTCACTTCCAGCATCGCGATGGGCAAAACAACCAAAAGGTCCAGAATCCCAGCTGACGAAAAGGAATCTCTTTAACAGCATAAAACAGAATAAGCATAAGCAAAGTTAAAAGAAAGGAACATATCAAAGGTAAGCATACCTCATCACGGATATGTGTCCGAGCACGAAAAGTCAACCGCTCATGAATATCTGCTAAAATTCTCTCAAAAGTTGGATGGAGACCAGCGAGAGATTCACTCCGTCTACTAAGCTGTTCTCCTAGGACTTCTACTTTAAGTATATCAACAAGTTCACAAAGAAAATCAATATTTGTTTCATGGATAAGCTTGGGACGTAACGTATCATACAAGTATGTCGACCTACAAGCAAATTTGATCTAATCAAAATCGTAATATAAATAAATATTTAGAGTTGGAAAATTTTACTCTTGAAGATAAAAATTCAAAATAAACTATAATAGATAATAATTAAGAAAGGCTTAGAAGCTGACGAATATCAACAATCCAAGCAAGGTGCCACATTGCTATTTGGACTCATGTTAGGCACCATACTCATGATGTTCTTTAGGTTTCATGTCAAACACTAATAGATCCATGTTGGAAATACCTGAACATTTGCTAGACACAATCACTAGCAATTTCAGCACTTGGGACATGCATAATAACAATTATTTGCTAGTAAAACAACAAAAACTGGCCAGTTTGCCTGTATATAATGCTAGAAAACATGAGTGATTATTGAAAATCCTTCTATTCCAAGATGTTTGTCGATGAGATTAGAACCTTCAGTTTACCCATTAGTTTCACATCTATGAAATTTTCTTTTTTAAAAAAAAAAATTGCAATAGGAGATAATAAAGACGACAAAGAACAAGGAGCACAAGATATCCAGCAGAAACAGATCAAACTCATTAATGCAAAAGAGCTTTCCAATCCCTTTTGCATATCCATTACACCTATATGCGAAGAACTATGCACAATAGGAGATTGCTAGCAACTTCCAGACAAAACCAAAGTTCCAAAATGAGGAGTCTAGGTGGAAGGGAAGGGGCTCCAATCTAAATATTTAGTACATTCGCTAGTGCCAAATTACATTGGAAATGGTTGCACCCTAAATAGTACATATATTCAATGGATATTTCTAAGTTTATGCATTTAAAGGAATACATTCACCAAATGCATGCACCCGAAACTGTCAAAACAGTGAATGTAAGTAACTAAACCTCAATTAAACTAAACTTGCATAACAGGAATACAAACTTACAGAGGATCCATTAATGGAGCTAAACTTGAAATATCCTTGGAGGAAGATGGGAAAAAATGATCAAACAGTTGGTGTTCAAGTTGACAGACCTGCAGTTAATATTACAGTCAATAAACATTCACCCAGACCTGATTTGAGTTATATACTTTAAAAATTCACATTTATCATAAATAAATAAAATCAAATAATTACATACAACTATAACATAGATTTGCATTATTTTCTTCTGCTTACAATATCTAAGCTTTGTATAAACTCGCAATACGTTTATTATGGAAATATTGAATCAAAATCCCTTTGACTTTGGAGCTTTGGCAAGTAACCCTCTCAACTTTCAATGAAGCAACTAACACCATTAACCTTGAAAATCATCTTAACAAATACTTTGTGTTCATGGGAAATCACTAAATTGTGGATATTTTGATTTCAATTTACAATTACAAATTTGACACTAAGGAATCAATAAGTGGTTTGGTGGCTGGAAAATTCAAGCATGAAAGTGGAAATGAAGACAAATTCACCAACAACAAAAAAAGATACAAGATTGACACATTTTTCAAATCCTTCATCTTTGAATAAAATGAATTGGACCCCCTTCAACTTTGGGGCTTTGGTAAGTAAAGCTCTCAACATTTAATTTGGCAACTAGCACCATTAGCCTTGGTAAAACAGTTAATAGAAATTTTTTGTTCATGGGAATTGGCTAATTTGTGGAGATTTTGGTTTCAAATTACATATTTGTCACTAAGCAATCAATAAGTGGGTTGGTAGCAGAAAAATTCAAGCATGAAAGTGGTAACAAAGACAAAGTCACTACCCCAAAAAAAAAAAAAAAAAACCTATGATGCTTGGACAAGACAAGGGAGTAAGGATACAAAGCGTAACAGACAGTGAGAAACAATGAAATTTTAGGTGTCCATGAGTAATTTGAAGAGTCACATTATGGACACAGAGATCCTATTTTGAAGTGTCCATGCTTCATAGATAAAAGGGAAAACAAGCAGCTATTGAGACATTTTTTCAGAAAACAGTTGAGGGAATTTTATCAAATAAATAGATAAATGGAAGTTGAGGGGGTAAATTGCCACAATTAAAAGATTAGGGGGAGTCTTCATTTTTTTTTTTTAAATCTATTTACAATGAAAAAAAAAACTAACAATTTTAAAGCCTACGCATTTTTTTCTATTTACTTTAAAAAAAAAAGTTTCATCACTATAAGAGTTAAAAACTATTTTCTTATTTATTGAGTTTTAAATTGTTGTCTAAATTTTAAAACCATATCAAACTGCTTAATAATTGAGACAAAACTAGAATAAGAGTATAACTGTTATGGTACAAGTAAACGCATTTTATTAATTCATCTTGAAGAAGACTTTCTCAGAATATGATGATTAACTAAATTTCAGTAATGCAAAGATAACCTTGAAGCCAATTTGGCTTAGAGAAATTAATTTATTGTATTCAATATATCAAGGACTAGTGTCTACAACAGCACACATAAACAGAGACAAAATTGAAATTGGCAAGAATTTGAATTTTTTTTTAAAAAAGGAAATTTAAAGTAATGCAGAAGCCCAAAATCTTTCAGACCCAGGCAACCAATCTAGCATAAGCCTTCAACTAGTCACACTGCTGCAGGTGCTGTGCACATCACAAGACAAATTACAACTCCAATATCATGCACAATAATCAACTTGTAATTCTTCCTTCAAGAGTATATTGATTCTCATAACAAAACTAGCAAAATTTAACATCACCAGACAGTCCAGATACCAGACCACAAACCCTCTAAAGTCTATCTGAATCACTCAATAATCTACAAAGATAAGATAGCCCCAAAATAATCATAAACCACTAGATAAATCCTTTGTTAAACATAAAAGAGATTTCATTCAAACAAGACACCAATGATATGCAAACAACAAAAGCATGTTGCTACATTAAAAGGCAACATTACCTGTATGAGATATGCACATCCAGATCTAGTCAGCGATGGCAAGGCCTCCTTCTTGGAAAATTCAGATATCCGTCGCTGCACTATACCTCTTATCTACATGATACAAGATAAAGGAGCTTGCTATCACTGACTCAGTAGAAAGGAAAGAATACAGAAAATATGTAACAAGCAAACAAGTATCCCCCCCCCCCCCCCCCCACAAAAACAAAACAAAAAAATGTAAACAAGTATCAACTTACCAAAGAGAGACGTTGCTCACAATATAATCTATGGCATTCAGCAAGGATTTGACCATATTCTTTTCTTGATGACCTGCTTTCAATTTCTTCCAGCACTGGCTTCAGCTGCAAAACTTACAATTCTCAATCAACCGCCCAGAGAAGGTGTAGAAAATATGCTGTAAAAAGGCCCACTGATCCAATACGTTTATTAGAAATAGAAAAAGAAAAGCCTACCTCACTTGCCGCCGCCTTGAAACGAACATATATTACAGATGCCTCTACTCCCTCAGAGACAGATGCTTTGCTGCCCCCACTTTCCCGAATTGCTCCTTGGACCTGATGTAGAGGTACATACTAATTTACTTAATCATTAAGTTTTAAATTTCTATAGGCTTGAACTATGCATGTATGCATATATCCACTTAACCTGTTAAATAAACTTCACCTGAGAAGAGGCACCTTTAAGGACAGCAAGTACATGAGAACGCATCAAGCCCAGAGCTCGAGTCTGTCAAATCAAAATAAAGCCAGTACTCAGATTATTAAAGGTTAAATACATACCATACATGAGGAATAACTTCCAACCAACAACAGAGAACCAAAATTAGTACTTACTGCTGGCTAAAAAGTACCTAAAAATGTATTATATACACTATGTACCTGAAGTTGCCGGAATTTAAGCAAGTAGACATTGGATTCTGCATACTGTGGATTGCTTTCGACATACCTAAATAAAGAAAAAACAGTTGTTCATGTGACATAATGTTAACTACAAAAATTCATTAACCTGCAGATAAGTGACAAAGTGTAAATGCACCATGGGCACAAAGTACAAGTGTGAAACGTGAATTTTACTCACGTTATGCATTCATCAAGCCTTTTAAGAAGTGGGAGAAAGTTTTCATTTCCAACATTCATATTTGGAGCATAAAAATTGGTCGCAACCTGTAAGATAAGAATTTAAAGTTAAAGCATTCACAACAACAATTTTTATTTGTCCTACAACCTAACTTATGAATTAAAAAGAAAAAAGCTCCTTTTTTTTGGCATTAAGTACCTCATCGATAACCTCAAATGATAACATATATAATTATATTTTAGGTTGAAGTAACAAATATACTACCAGCTACACCAAAAAAGAAAACCCAGCAACAAGTCTCATTCAGAATTTGAAAGACTAAAGCAGCAGAATTAATTTCTGATCTTTCAGTTGTACTAAAGAAGTGACAATCACAACCCTTAACAAATTGTATGACATAATAACCTCACTCCATAAAGCACAATTTCTACATGATGCTGATCAGAATTGAGAACTCAGAAAGCTCAACAACAGCAAGAAACTGAAAGTTGAACAATATCTAATAACAGCGATTATAAATGTTCAACAAGGTTAAATTGCAAATGATATACAGTATATTATCTCTCTTAAATCCATAAAAAAGGTCTATATCTCAAAATGCAAGTTAAATCATCGAAAGCAACAACCTGATGCAAAGGTAGCCCCAGCCATACAACAAAACTTATTTCACAACGACAGAAAATTTTGGAAGATGATGTCATCCTTAATTACATGTTCCACCAGAAATGACTAATGTTAGTACTCATTACAGCCACTGTCCTGATCCCCATACAATTCCCATTGGTAAATATCAATATATTAAGAACATAGCTTCTGCATGTCCTTTAACCATGTTCACATTCTTAAATAGTAAAAGGCTTATTCAATTAGATTGGGGAAAAAAGATGAAGACGAAAGCTCCAGTCAAGCCAGCAGTCAAACCTTACATTCTCCAGTTCATCAAAGTAGTTGAGTTTATTACGAAGTGCTTCCACAAAATCAATCAGCCTTTGCTTCTCTTGTAGCTGCAATAAGAAAATAGGAGCAAGACAACAAAATCAGTTATTTTAAACTTAAGATGGGAATCTAAGGTGCTTTTGTCAACAAATTTAGATCCTACACTTTTAACGTTCTAAAAAAGATTAAATAGATCCTATAAAATGTGTTGCATATAACTCATTTACAATCACTGAAGATCTTTACAACTTTAAGCCCAAGAATAATGCAGCAAAGAAACCTTTTTAGTTCAATTCCCATTTACTTTTTCTCCTTATTTTGTAAGTTAAACATCCACGTAAACCTATGTCTCACACTCAAGCCTTGCTATTAAAGGAGTAAGAGATGATTCACAGCCCCATAGAATATTGATGACCAAAATTCACAATATGACCTTTATAGTCATTCCAGCCAACCCTCTACAAAAATGAAATACAAATTAAGCAGAGAAGCAATAAAACACCAGTCTGTCACACGCATCATGTAGTGTTTTAGTCTTTGTAGCAACTGCCTGATGCTGCAATTGGAGCTCATTAAACAAATCAAGGGTGTCGTCCACCTGCACAAGAGCAGAAAGTCTAAACAACAAACTAAACGAGAAAAAAATAATGAACAGAAGAGATTGCTGCACCACACCACTAGATGAATAATTCACCTGTCGGAGAATATCATCACATGTTTGTATGCGCTCTGTTAAAGTGTTCACGTAGTGTTGATATTTCTCTTCTGTCTACATAAGGAGAATAAATTAAGTATAATATGCAAAATTCACACAATCTGAACCAATGGCATAAGGAGTTAGTAATTATAATTACTAACCTCTGATTTCATGGCTGATTCAAGGTCTGTAAACCATTTGTAAAACTGCATGAAAGAGAAGAGAACATATGTAAACTCGTGTCTTTATAAAGTAGCTTCAGAAGGTTTAGTAATCATCACTGTGGTCAGAAGAGTCATGCTATAGAATATTCAATAATCTTAATTAATTAAAAAAAAAAAGATTGGGTAGACACGGGGAACAAATCAATTAATAATTTACCTGATTCGTATTGACCATAACCTCCTCAATAGCTCCAGAATTATCCAAAGATTTATCCTTGGTGGAGACGGTCAAGCCAATTTCTTGCACCGATGCATTATCCAGAGCCTACAAATAAAGCTCAGATAATGTTAACATAAATTGTAGTGACATTTCCATCAGAATTACATGTAGTACAAACAAAAAGAGCATTCTGGCAGTGTCACGAAGCCGTACCAGCTTGGCTGGGATTGGTCGCTCAGCAACCGCATGAGAAAGCGATAGAATTGCTGTCTGTTGCTGCTCTGTTAAAGGAGCATTCTGCAAAGCACACATCAAATAACATTCAGTATAAGAATTACGGGTGATTTCTTAGATCTGATTAAATAAAATGCAAAGCAAATGTATTATAGTAAAATAAAATGCATTTAAACTTGGCAAATACGAGATCTATAAAATTCAGCCATTGTAGCCAAAGAAAGAAAAAAGTGCGGAAAATCCAAGAAAAAAATCCGATTCAAATCTTGAAATAAACAAGGATTGGTGGACATATGGGAATCGGCGAGTGAACCAAACATTATAAAGAAAGAAGGATGAAAGAGGAGGAAGAGAACCTGTTCCCAAGTGGATGCGAAGTTGTAGCCTCTAGAGATGGCGGCGTTTCTCGGAAGGCTTTGAGGTGGATTCCTGCTTCCCATTTTTCAGTGCGGTCTTCGTCTTCTTCCAATGGACCTCACGCCCCTGCTCCCTCGTCACTCCTTCGTACATGACAACCACGGACGGTTGAAGAAGGAGCTAAGCTTTTAAAACAAAAACGATGCGTTTCCCCGTCTCTGCGTTCAACATTTTCTTTAGTCGCCGATTGGCCTTTTATTTTTCCGCTTATAGAAGTATATTATTGTAAGTTTGAATTATTAATTCATGAAATGTAATTATGCTCAAATTAAAAATCCACTCGCCAAAACTAAATTAAACAAATTATTGGCAGGCGCTTATAGAAGAACCTGAATATCTGATTTCAGGTTAGTGATTTTTTGTTCGATTTCTTTTAAATATTAATATTTTATAATAAAATAATCACAATAAAAAAATTTATTATAGTATAAAAATTAGTTAATTTATTTTATAAATATTCTTCACATGTTAATTATAGTTTTAATAATTTAAACAGTATCAATCTTACGAATGGTATTTATGTAGAATGTACCATATATTGATAGTAACTAATCAGTCGTTAAGTTTAGCAAGCATGCATCGTGTAATAGCAGTGGCAGTACTACCACTTATTCATTAATGACTGTTTTTCTTTTCTTTTTTAAGTTATCAGTAAATTTCAGTTCATTTATTTTAAAAATTATTATTAAGAATGAAAATAATTACTAATATAATTAACTAAATTAAAATTTTTATTTAATCCATATTTCATACACTCAAAAGAAAAATCCTCCCAAGAAAAATTCCAGTGAACGGCAGACTGAACTGGCTTGAAAGAACAGTTTACAATTGCCTCTTAAAAGTTTTCCTCTTGACACCTCCCATTTTAATACAATCTAGTTTTTCTTCCGTTAACATTTTTCTTTCGTTGGAGATGATCTTTTATATTTTGAGACTTCAATGCTTTTGGCACTGAGTTCAAAAATTACCTTTAAGATAATTTAGCATTTCACAATATGCACAAAAGTTTACATAAAAGGATCTCTAATTTACATTGCAACAGTGCTCTACCATCATTCATCACTAGAGCAAATATATCACAATTAAAATTGACAATTTTTCACGTCTTTGATGTGGGACTCTACCGGACAAGAAATGCAAAATTTCACACTATGCTTGCAAATCCACTTGCAGTTGAAAGATGAAATGAACAAAAGCAACCTCAAATCTCAAATTTGCTGAAATGGGTCATTCTTTAACATCAGTGACGCCTTCTGGAGATATCTGAAACCTTGCTTCAGCTTCAGCCAAACAAGGAGAACTTATTACTTTACAGATGCGTTCTTCCCCTCTTCCTTTCCGAAGATGTAGCCTGGGAAAGTAATTAACATCAAGATTCTAGACAAAAGTTAGAACAAGACTTAATCGGGAATGCATAGTAAAAGAGCACTTAATATGGAGTGTGGACCTTGTTGTTGTTGCATGAGCCATAATGTTGCCACCTATGGGCTTGATTTGAGGTCCAGCAAAGACTGCAGAACCATCTACTTGTGAAACTACTTGGTTTGTTATCACAACAGCCACGCCAAACTAACAGTTAGAACACCAAAACAAATTATCAGCCTCAAGTAATTATGTGTGCCATGTGGAAGAACCAAAGTAACTGTTTTATTTAAAAAAAAAAAAAGATATCACAAATATCATCTGTTATCTGCCAACCTAAGCCAGAATTTTGAACTAGTTTAACCTAGAAGGTTAGCTGAAGTGGCACTAAGCCGTGGACTGTTACCTCATCTGCTAACTTCTGTAGACTCCGAAGGAACTTCGCCAGATGCATTTGCCGGGCAGAAAGCTCCCCCCTTCCAGAAAAATCTGTCCTATAGAGAGCAGTAGCACTGTCTACTACCATCAGAGCAAACCTGTCGATACAAGAACACTTAAAGTTAAGCCTTAGAAGCAATTTAGAGTTAAATGTTACTCAAAAAAAAGTGTGATATAGTCCAATTCTTACACACCATAATGCAATAGATATGTTGAAATTTTATGATTGAGCGACTTGTAATAGTATTTTTTTACAAATTAACTAGTTGGATGAGTTTGAAAAATCCTATGGTCCAAATTTCTAATGAAGCAGAAAGCAATGAAATACACTGAGAAAAACAATAACATGTTACATAAAAGCATGCAGTTAGATACTGAAATGCAGTAACAAAATGAGTTTCCTCACTCTACCAAACATCATTGGTCAAGGGAAATTTTAATTACTACATTTCACTAAGTACAACACATGTAAAACACCCACCTACTTTAGCATAACATGTTAATAAAAGACAATCTATCTGTACTTCGACTTATACAAGTGGAAACATTGAGCAAAAGTATCACCACAGGCCACACCTTGTTTCCACCATCATTGAAGCTGCTTCAAGCAGAAGCCGTGATTGATGATCAGTGTTATATGCTCTAGCATAGGCAACATTTTCCAATACATCAGCTCCATTTAGTCCAAACCTGTATCATTTAGCATCAATGCAACATCAATATTGAATGCACCCTTCATCGAGTAGATATTATATATCAAGAAATTGCTATACCTGTCTGCTATCTGTAAGAGTCGCTGTGGTCTAAATGTACCCTCTGCATCAATGTACATTGCTTTACCCTCACCACCTCCTTGATCAAGTGGCAACTAAAATGTCAACAAAAAACAAAACAAACAAAAAAAGATGTATTAGGCAATACAATGACTGAATCACATTGCTGATTTTCACACTCTAGCTTACATCATTATATTTCATCTCCTCCAGTTCAAGTCACCAAAAAAAAAAAAATATGTCGCATTGTCTATCTGTGTCCTCCCAAAGTATATTTAGTTACCACTTAACACAAAGCACTTGCGTAACAGGTAATACCACAATGAGGAAAGTACTTACTTGGCAAGTGACACACAGAGTATGACACAACTGAGTCTTCCCAGAACGAAATTCGCCATATAGCTCAGTGATAGATCCTGTCTCAATTCCCCCTGGAAGAAGCAGCTACGTAAAGTACGACACTTTAACAATGAATATAAATTCAATTTTCTAGGCCTTTATGGTTCTTAGTCCTACCTTCCAATATCTTGTCGAGCTCTCTTGATCCTGATGTTATTTGAATAATTTCAAGCCTCTGGGCATGGAGTTGGCCAGCACTAGTGAAACCCAAAGGCACCAGTTTAGAAGCTGTCAATAACCAAGAGAGAGCAAACATCAAAGACTCAATATACTTTCTCATGTAAGGGCCCAGACTCTGAAAGAATTATCGAAGAAAACAAATGGGGGATGCATGCCTGCTTCAATGATCTTATCAACTTTAGCGTCACTGATTCCTTTAATCAGCAGAAGGTCCTTCCTGGGAGAGAAAGCCACAGACTCAACCGTGCAAAGACCCGCATCTTTAAGCTTCTTGACGTCGACGGCAGCTATGCCTGATGCCTGAGAATATGGTTAAAAGGAAAACGGTAAAATGGGAATAGAACAAAATTACATTACAAGGATTCATGCTATCACCTGATGACTAAATAAAAGGAAGAATGACAATCCAAGTATGCTCAAGGCAATAGAGAGAGAGTAGATTAGGGTAATTCCACAAGAAAGGACGGAATGAAAGAAGCAAACCCACAACAATAATAGATTCTTGACCAGCTGTTAGTTATAGGAAAGGGGAAATTCACCCATTTCTTTCTAAAATCTTTTTCAAAGATCTTGAGTTTTAAATGTCCAAAACCCATCTCCTTGATAGAAACTTCAGCAAGAAATTAGAAGAAATTGGAAATTAGAAACAGAAAAAGAGAGAACTTTTCGAAAAACCCTAATAGATATGCCAGAACGAGCAGAAAAGCTAACAAAGAACCTAATGATGAGTAACAAAAACACCCCATCTACCAAAGACTTCCATGTGAGTATCATTATTAGTTGGGAATTGAGGAAACAATTCAGGTAAAAGGCCTTCTTAATTATTTGGAAAAAAAAAAAGCAAAAAATTAAGTTTTTGAATGTGTTGGTCACCTGAAGCTGTTCGACAGGAAAAGGGCCATGTTGTATCTCTTCAGCTTCTCCTTGCTCTTGGACCATCTTCTGGTGCCTTTGCTGCTCCATTTCTGGCAAAGATTTAAATTTTTTTCTGAGCCCTTTAGAGAGAGAAACAAAGAAATGGAGCAGAGAGAAGAGAAGGTGAGTGAGAGGATGAGTAAGCTCACGATCCGTGCACAGAAGAAGGACTGAAGGGACAGAGATGGAGGGAAGAACAGGAGAAATGGGGTCTTTTCAAAAGCGCTCGACGGGCGCCAAAACATCATTCGCGATTCAGTTCAAGAAAGCTTCCTGAGGAAGATTGTGCCGCGCGCTAGATGTTTGACATTCGCATAATTCAGCCCAAAGGGTAACCCACACTTCATATCTCGGCTTGAATTGGCCCAACCAAGGCCTTTTTGTTTTCAAAATTTTTTTGCTCGGCCATGTTTTCAATTTTTCAAGTTTAGTATCATGCTTTTGCTTTTTGGACTATATATATATATATATATATATAATTATTCTTAATGTTTTCGAGGTTAGTATTTATACATTTATGTTTTAGACAAAAACTCCTTACTTTCTTATTAAAAGATTAAAAAATAAAAGAGTATTAGTGCATTTTTGTTAAGAGAAATTTGCACAAATTTCTGTTAAATTATGTTTAAGTTACATCAAACTTCTTCATTATTTTTAAAATATACATAAATTTATTATAAAATAAAATATTACATTATATTGTAATCTAATTTTAATTTTTTTTAATTGAAATAGGCTCAATTAACCTAAATACATATTTTTCAAAAACTAAAAAAATTAAATAAAGGGTATTTTGATCAAAAAATTTAAAATTAGACTAAAATGTAAAATAAATTTTTATTTTAAAAAACATTTGTGTATATCTTGAAAATAGAAAAGAAATGCATATAATTTCAACAAATTTTAATAAAAATATATGTATTTTACTCTTTTTGTTATTGAAAAATATACAATATTTTTTATCATATCTTATATTTTTCTTTTCTTGTGAATAATATTATATGATAATAAAAGGTCAATAACTTATAAACTTGTACATTCTTTTACACATATTAATAATTGTATAAAGCCATATTGTATTAATTTATACTATCATATCTAACCTTATAAACATTTATACAATGTCTTAAATGGGATCTAATAGTTTAAATAAGATATTTTAAAAAATAACAAACAACATATGCAATTTATTTATCACAAAGTGATAATATAACTCCTAAAAAAAAGTTAGTTAAATAATGAACAGTTAAACCAAGCAACCAAAACATGAATATCACACAACTAGTGTAGCACATAAGAGTCAATAGTAATATATATATATATATATATATATAATAGTATTAATAAATAGATCCATTAGTTTTTGATTATCATGGCTTTTTTGAACCAACGAATTGATAATTAAATCAATAGGTCATTTTTTTCCTTTTAAACAAATGCATTTGTGTTAAGAAGATTAAATTTAAGCTTTAGCAAATTAGAAATTAAAAAAAAATGTATTGGACTCATACTATTATTTTATATTGACTTCATGTCATCATATCCCACACATTAAGAGGAAAAGCAAATTAATTTATAGATAGTTATGTTTAAATATGATATAGAAAGACTATTAAAAATAATACTAAATTATAAAACTAAAAGACTAATTTTATACATACCCCAAGAAATTTCTGTTAAACAGATGTCACTTAGTATAGTTTTAGAATTTTTACGGCCTGTTTAATATCTAGAAAGAATGGGATTTTATTTTTTCTTTATTTTCAATGTTTATTATACCTTTATAATTATTACTCAATAGCGTTTATCCTTTTTTATTATTTTTTTAAAGTTAGGGCTCAAGGATGATTTTTCATCCATCCCATTCACCTAGTTCTTTCTATTTTTATTTTTATACTTAACATTTTATGTACTAAACAACCCTCGAATAGAACTAAGCATAAATATTTAAACTTTATAATTAGACTACTGATGAGACTTGATTATTGTAAATGAGTGACTATGAAAATTAATATTGATTATTGAAATATCTTTTTTAGTGCCTTTAGTTTCAACTAAAGCAATTGGACTAAAAATATTCTCTGTACAAGGTAGCCAAGAGACAACAAATTAGGTCAGGCTTCTCTCTTATTTGGAAGGGACATAATTATCCATTTAGGAAAACCTTTGATCCTTTCTTTAAATAAGGTTATGAAAAAGGAAACAATGTTAGATTTAGGCAAAACGATAATGTTTCCTCCCAAATAGGAGAGAAGCCAAAGTTTGATAAACTACTTTCTTAACAGGTAGTAAAACCATACAAATAATGCCAATTGAATTTGATAGAATGCTACAACTTTGTATTGGGTAGGCTACTTTACAATCCAATTGAAATAATAGACATAGCCACTACCTACCATTCATGTCAACTATAAATTAATTATATGTCTATGCATTACTTATTAGGCGTTTTGACATTGTTATTGCACTATCAAAAAATATTTGCTACAATATTTAAGAGTATGGAATCTTTGTTGTGCATGGTTATTAACATCAAAACATATTTAGATTAAACTAAACTTTAGACTTATAAATTGGGTCGCCTTTAGCTAAGCTATTAGATAATATTAGCTAAATTAGACCATATTTGTTGAACAAGTTAGTTAAATTTGGCTATAACATTTGTGGGCCATCTATTAATCCATTGGATTTTTTTAAAATACTTAAGACAAATGGCTTAATGACGTGTAACTAAGGAAAGTAACTATTCACTAAATTTATATGATTTTTTGTCACATACCCACTCTCTTATATTTTAGCTTACAATTTTGGATAATGCCTATAAAATCTATTAAATGTAGTTAATCACGATCAGTTGAAAATAAAAAAAAAAAAAAAATCTGTATAAGTTGACTAAGTTAAAAGATGTGCAAAATATGCTTGAAAACTCACTCCCTTAAATTTTAGGGATATAGATGTTGTGGTTAACTAATGTGACAGTTATGCAACAATTAAATAATAATTTTTAATCTTCAAATTAGCTAATGTGATACTCATTTATTCAGAAATTGCTAGCCACAATCTTGTATTGTTGTAAAGATAGGGAGAAAATATAGGAGATAATGGCAAATAGGTTTAATTTGATTAATAGTTAGTTTTAAGTCTAAATAAGCTCATTTTCATATTTTAAAACTATATATCGACATTGAATTAATTAAATACCAACTTTTGCCTTTTATTCTTTCATGTTCACATCATTCAATGTATACTTTTATGTTTCATCATTTATTGATTTATTTACAACTCTCTTTATAGTAATTTTCTTCATTTAGTTTAGCTTATTATCATAGATGTTAGCTATTTGTAGTCGAACTTTAAACTAGGTACTTTTTAAAGTAACCAATGGATCTACAACTAAGGAATAGGGTCATTTTTTGGTGAAAGTGCTTGAATAATGAAAATTAAAAGTGCAAGCTAGTCAAGCTATTCGACCAATCATTTCCAATTTCATAGATAACAATTTTGAGTATACTTAATGGGATATAGCAAAAATTTTAGCCCAATTTGCATCACCTGGTTATGATTATAGGTGGCGTGTGCATCTGCAATCTAAGAACAACTTAAGTGATATAGATACAACTTAAGTAAAAAAGAATGTGGTCATAAAACTTTCGACCCTCAAGTTTCTCAACTTACGATGGTGTCAAATTCAAGCATGCCATCTTCACCAAATGTGACACTAATAGTCATGGGATAGTCTATGACCACAACCTCACCATCAGTTATAGGACACGTAAATTTAAATATGGACGAGATAGCTGAACAGAGCCAGTCTATGGTTATGACAACCTTAATCATTTGACAGTAAATAAACATGAGATTGAACGGTCTTATATTCCAAATGTCAAGACAATTAGCTAAGATTGCTAACTAGTAATACATAATGAGGTATAAAACAATGTAGGATAAGAACAAAAACAAATGCAAGTAAAAAAATAGTCTATGTCATCATTGAATGTTAGTTAGCCCATTCCATATTCAAATCTAATTGTAAATGTCCCTATGATCACTAATCTAACTAGCCTTAAGGGGCACACATGGAAAAAATTAACATCATAATTACATATGGCTAGATAACCATTAAATGCACCAAGTAACTTTGGTTTGCAGTATATTTTACCTAATCATTTGTCTTCCAGTCCTATCTCATAGGCGAGTGTACAAGGTGTTTTAGCATATCCTACAACAAGCTATAAGGAAGCCTAAATAAGGGCCTAAAAGATTTAGCTAATGAGTAGCAATTGAATGTACTTCTACTTTAGACAATTAATCAACCAATTCACGTATTGACAACCCACTTATCAATAAGCGAGCTCAGTTCTTCCCTCATGAAAGACTACTTACAATGTAACAAGTGATGTAACTAGGGAGTAACCATGGAATCAATCTTCACCTCCTACAGTTAACCATCTTGCATATTTAACAACTATAGAATAATTGAATGTTCATTAGCCAATTAAGGTCCCTTTATACATTCAAGATAGATTGGCTTAGTTCTTGTTTAGCTGTTGAATCTAAATCAACCGACTGCTACAAAACCTAGGCCTACTACAGTTCAACTAATCAACCCTAATATGATTACGAAAATAATAAGAAGATACTTTAGTGTGCAGTTAAGCCCTTTTGATAGACTTGTGTATAGGAAGCTATATCCCAAGTGAATTGATCTAATAACGTCATTGCCGCAAGGTTTTAAAACTCTTTACAACCTTTTCTGAAGATGACAATAAGTCCATAATTGAGCATATAAGTAGATTTAATACTCAATGCAATGAGGCAAACCATAACGAATTTTATAAACTCAAATTTTTTCCTTTATCTTTAGCTAAGATAGCCTTTACCTCGTATTCATCTATTCCACTCAATTCTGTTTAGAATTAGGTAGCCATGAGAAGGTTTTTCCATGATAGGTTTTTACAAGTTGTAACTAGAGGTTACTGTAACCATTCTTGTAAACTTGACACAACAAGTGGATAAACCTGTAACTAATTCCTTGGAAAGGTTTAGGTAGATGAGAAGCAAATGTCATGGTTAATTCCCTAAACCAAAGTATGCTACTATAGTTATGGGAAACATGTACCTTCAATTGAGAGAAAAGTTGATAGTCCAAGAATGTTCAAATTTTACTTAGCAAGTGATCAAAACTACTTGAATTAAGCAATTTATCCAAGGCAAAAAATAGAGAATGGGCAGTCAAATAGAAAGAAATCTACATCTTATATACATTGCAGATTATATTGATGATTTTGCAAGAGCAACTAAATACCAAGAAAAGCAATCAATTAATGTACTAGTAACTGAAATCTTAAAAAGCAAGTTGTATTCTTCTGTAGCTTTGAAACCTTTAAAAGAAAAGAAGGTCACAAAGTAAGAAAGTAGCAAGGATTATTTGTTTGACATCTCTAAAGTTGATTAGATTTTTGATCACTTACTTCAAGATAAATAAATCAAGTTACCCAAATGACATAAGGTTTAGCTTGCATCAAAGCTGAAAAATAGGAAATATTGTAAGTGGCACCATTCTTACAATCATAATATTATTAACAATATTATTTTTATAAATGTAATCTAAAAAGCATTGAAGTATAGCATATTCAAGTTAGCTGGTAAAGATGTAGCTGAGATGATAGCCAATATTGATCTTTTCCCATCTAACTAATACGGTTTCGGCATTAAGCTTACCATTTAATCCTCAAAAGAATAAATGGAAATAGTCAATGTATAAATAATAGGAAGTGAAAGAAGTAGCATCTCAGCCCAATCAAAATGTTAGACACATGATTGCAACAACTCAATAGTTGAAATCTGTCATTCATAAACCAAATGTATTTGATAGGTTACAAAGTCCTGTGCAAAAGAAGAATAGTGGGGTGTTCAATAAACTATCGATGCCAAAAGAAAATGAGCAGCCTATTCCAAAAGAAAGAAGGCAAATGACAAAGTTTACCATTGAAGAATGAGTGTCTACTTTAAGAATTATGATCTATAATGATGAACAAATAAAGCCTTAATAAATGTTCAAGTTGAAAGCTAATGTTGAAAAAAGGCAATAGACTCTCAATAAGTATGTAGCAAAAAGGCCACAGTAACCATTTTAACCAATCACTTTGACTCATACTAAAAAAAAGTGAAGATAAAGTTAAAAATCTATCCAGAAGTTGAAAAAAATGCTTAAAATGTTAAAAGACACCAAAAATGTCATCAAAGAAAAATATAATCACCTAAAAAGGTAGAGGTTCCTGAACTAGGGTTTAATCCTTTAAATACAGCAAAATAAACTTGGAAGATAATGACCTTTTAGGGAAGGATGAGGCTAAGATGTATTCAATTGATATTGATATCATTGGCATTATTCCAACCAAATTTTAGGCATATTTAAGGTAACCTAAAGACTAAAAAGGCAATTTGTTTAAAGAAGAAGCAGAATGGATATCACTCTCAAACAATAAAGCACTTAAGCTAGCCATAATGCAATTTAAGAAACTTTAAAAGCTATGCCCAGATCTGATTATAGGTCAAGCTTATAAAAAAATTTACAAATTATTTTATGATCGGATTGGGCTAGGTACTATTTGAACAATGCCACCTCGAGCTCAAGCTCGGTTAAAAATGGGTCGGGCCCATTTTGTAATTTTTTTTTTACATTTTTTATCTTTTTTTTAAATATTATATATATATATATATTCATTACTTGTTAGGCATACTTTTATTCTTATTTTAAATTCTAAATAACTCATAAAAAGATTACAAAAAGTTTAAATAACTTGAAATATATATATATATATATATAAAAGATAGTAAAACCTCTCAAAATAATAATTTTTTTAATAATATTAATATTAATAATTTATTTTATTTGAATTATAATTTATTCCTAATAATATATTATACAATAAGTAAAAGTAAAAAAAATAATCATATATGTTATATAATTCTTTTTTACTTATATCTATAGTTATAAATAAAAATTATAAAATATTATTTATTAATAATATATAAATAATTATAATTATAATACGAGACGAACTCAGGCTCGGGCTAGGCTTTTAAAAAAGCCCAAGTTCTAATTTTTTTATATTCAGACTTTTTTAAAACAGGCTCATTTTTTTGGCTTTTTTTTTTCAAACTCATATTCATTTTTTGGGCCTAACCTATTGGGCCGAGCGAGTTTCTCGACCCATAATCAGGTCTAGTTATGACAAAACATTAAAAGCCTTTATATGTTAATGCTTACGTCAATGGCAAACTAATTACTCAAGTATTTACAGAAGAATGATTGTCTTGAATATAATATCTACTAGTACTATGAGAAAATTGAATAAAACTAAAGATGATTTGATTGCTATCAATATAAGAATGACTAACTTTATAGGAGAAACAACAACTATTGAAGGCATATTCGCAGCCAACATAATGGTGGGATCTAAAACATCCATTTCAACATTTTTTATTATTGATGTCAAAACGAGATTTATTGCCAATTCAGCTAAAAAGTTGAGAGTCTTTTCATCTTTATTAAAATTGAAAGATATTGACAAACTAGTTTGGGGTGAAACGCAACAAGCAGCTTTTAATCTAATCAAACAAAGTTTGGTGAATCTACCTATGTTAGTGCCTCTCATGACAAGTAAACTATTGAAACTTTACATCTCAACAGCCAAGGAATCCATCAATCGCCTTCGTACACAAGATGGTGATATGGAATTGAGAGAGCCATTTTTTTATTTAAGTTAATTATTGAATTATGCTTAAATTATATATTTTAATTAAAAAATTGTGCATTTTTTTTGCCACACATCCACAAAGTTTAAATAATATATTTTACCTAGATAAGCTTCAGTTATGTGCAAAATTGACATAGTAAAATATTTACTTAATAAGCATGTTTTGATAAGCCTATTTTACAAGAAAATTTAATAAAGTGTGCGATTAAGTTAAACAATTTTGCCTTAAAACATGTTTCATTACATTAAGAGCTGTCAAACAAGAAGCCTTAGTTGATTTCCTAACTCAACATCAGTGTATTAATGTTAAAGATCCCTTTGCAAAAGCTAACTATTTTATGTAGCTTAAACAATAGTTGTTAACTTATGATGGATCCAAAACTCAAAAAAGTGTTGGAACAAGAATTACTATAACTAACCCAATGAGGTAAACTAGGAAATTCATGTTTCAGCTAAAGTGAGAGTGTTTAAACAACTAAGCTGAATATAAAAGCTTTAATTTTTAGACTTGGCTACTAAGCTCCATTAAGGCTTAGTTTATTCAAATAATGAGAAATTCTCAATTAGTTATTAAATAGTCGAATGGAGAATATTGACGTAACAATCCAAAGTTAGTGCACTACTATAAAACAATTAATGCTTTTCTTCAGCAATTTGCTAATATAATAATTATGTATATACTAAGAGATGAAAATGTGAAAGCTAATAATCTAGCCCAACAAGCCTTTAAATTTAAACCCATGAGTTTTAAAAATAATCAAGAAATTCTCCAAACACACGATGTTATAGCTATTTACCAATAGCCAATTTTTGCCAATTAGAGGATAAAGTTAATATACTATTTGAAAATTCCTTCATCTTAGTAGATTTTAATCTCAAACAAAGAGCCTTAAAGTACATCTTAATAAATGAAGACTTACATAAAAAAAAGGCATAAGGGTCTATTGTTGAAATGCTTGAATAATAAAAAGCTTAGAAAGTCATGAGAGAAATGCACGAAGGATTTGTGGTTCTTATATATCTAGGTTTAAGATAAGATGGCTAATCCATAAACATGGTTATTACTATCCAACCATAACATTTTGACTACTTTAAGTATACTAAAGGATGTGAAGTACTATCAAGGAGTATGCCTTTAAGATAAGGTGGCCTTTAACATTTTGACTACTCATTCAAAGAGTATCAACTAATGAATTACATTAAATCATAAAGCTCTGTACATTCAGAGGATGGGCTATAGATTTGATAGATAAAATTCATTCTCATTCATCTAAACAACATGCCTTTATCATTGTGGTAATAGACTACTTCATAAAATGGTTGGAGGCATAGCTAATGATAAATGTCATGCAAGCTAACATAGTCAGATTTATCAAACAGTATATTGTCTATAGGTTTGGTATCCTTTAAATAATTATAGCTAATCAAATTATAATTTTCATAGGAGATAAAGTAGTGGCCTTTACTCAAGAATACAATATTAAAATAATTCACTTAACCTTGTATTATGCTCAAGCTAATGGGCAAACGTAGGTTACTAAAAAAATCCTCATTGACTTAATTAAAAAAGTCTTAAAAGATCAACCAAAGAAGTAGTTAGAAGTATTATCTAAGATGCTATGGGCCTAAAGAAATTCTCAGTGCATTACAACTAGTCTCACACAATTTCAACTAATATACAGTTAAGATGCAATTTTACCTTTAGAAATAATTGCAAAATCCCCAAGAGTCCAAAAAGCTTGGTTTCACTATGCAAACATAGTGAAAAGAGGAAATATGCTTTTTGAAAAGGAATTTGAGTTTAATCTGAATGAAAATCGAGTGTCAACTAAGAAATACGAGGTGATCCTAGATAACTGTGCAACAATTTCTAAGTAAAAAAATATTTTAAATTCAAAATTTGAATCAATACATCATTTCAACTTCCTTTTTCTATCTATATTAGCCAAAAAGATACAATGGGAAAAATGTTTGTACTAAAAAATATTTAGACTAAGCCAAGCTTTGAGCCTATAAATTGAGCTATGTTTAGTTAAGTCATTAGATAACATCAGTTGGATTAAGTCATATTTGATGAACAAGGTAGTTGAATTGAGCTTTTTAAGGATAAAATGGGTTATAATACATTTAGGCTATGTATTAATCCATTGGATTTTTCTAAAATATTTTTAAAAAATAACATAATCATGTATAGTTGAGAAAAGTGACTATTTGTTGAATGTAGATAGTTTGCTATCACATGTCCACTCTCTTGTATATTAGCCTACAATTTCAGGTAATGCCCATAAAATCTACTAAATATAATTAATCATGATCAACTGAAAATTATATATATATATATATATATATGGGAGTTGATTAAGCTAAAGAAAGTGCAAAATATGATTGAAGACCTACTCCCTTAAATTTTAAAGACATGTGTATTATGGTCAACTAACAAGGTATTTAAACAATAGTTTAATAATAATTTTTAATCTTCAAATACTAATGCGGCACTCGTTTATTTAGAAACATGGGGAGAAAATTTAAGAAATAATAACAAGTAGGTTTAATGGGGTTAATAGCTAATTTTAGGCCTATATGAGCTTATTTTTTATATTTTGAAAGCCTCTTTTAACATTGAATCAATCAAATACTAGTTTTGCCCTTTTAGTCTTTACATCGTTTAATTTATGCTTTTATGTTTTAGCATTTATCGCTTTATTCACAATTTTATTTATAGCTTTTTTTTCCTTTTGTTTTAGCTAATTAATGTAGATGTTGGCCATTTGTAGTCCAAGCTTTGAATTAGACACTTTATGGAATAACTTAGGGATTCATAATGGAGAAACAGAGTCCCTTTCTTAGTGAAATTACTTGAACAAGGGAAATCAAAAGTGCAAGCTAGCTAAGCCATTCAATTAGTCATTTCCAATTTTGTAAATAAAAATTATGTGTATTACTATTTGTGAACCTTTTTTATTTTTTATTTAATATAGCTAGGTTCTCATATTAGCAAAATTTATGATGTTTCATGTATATACTACTTAATTCAATAAGAAAAATACACAGTGCACAATATTTTTTATCAGCAATTCTATCTTGAGTTATTTTTCTTTGTAGATTTTATTAAACCAAACAATATACATAAAAAAACATTGCAAATCTTATTGATATGGGAATCTAACTGCATTCAAAGAAAAAAATGTAAAAAATGAAAAAGAGTTGTGCATCCATGGTCAACACTTAGCTACAAAAATCATTAATTTGGATACTTAAATTTTTTAAAAAAATTAAGGGAACATAGAGGTAAGAAAAATATATAGTAAGATAATCATCATTCCTCTTTTTTTTTTCTAATTTTTCTTTTTCTCTTTATATTTTGTGAAGCCACATTTTATTTCTCTGAAAGTTTTTTAAAATTTATATCGAGATATTAAAATGTAAATTTTCATTAAAAAAATATTAAGAAAAAATTATTGTCATCATAATAATATATAAAATACATTACAAAAATAAATTATTTATCAAGATATAATATAACATTTTGAATTATCAAAAACAAAAAAAAAATGTAAATGTGAAATTTTAAATACATGAAGGGGGAAAAAAGAAAAGCATACTTGTGAATCAAATATAATCGCTCTTTGTCCCATAACGAGGCCTTCTTTGGTTTTGTTGTGATAAATGTTACACTGGCTTTTCTTCTTCTTCTTCTTCTTGCTCTAGTTAGATATCATTATGAGTTGGTGGAAAATTCAAGTCTAATTAAAGGGACTAAATAAGAATGCTAAGTTGATTCGAGGTGAAGAAGCCTACTATCATTGATAAGACAATCCTCTTATATAAAAAATATACCAATATCATAATCTACCCTAAATGCAAATGAATCTATAAATAATGTCATAAATGGATCAGTGCTAAATGGTATGGTTTGTATCGTCGGGGTGCAAAAGGATGACTTTATATAGACAAATTAAGAAACTAATGGTGGAAAGTATAAAGGATTGGCACCTCTGTAGTATGTGTACTGTGTTATCAGCACAAATGAAGAAGGACAAATATCTTTAAAATTTGTAAATTGCACTACTAGTATAAATAAAGAAGGACTAGCATCTTTGAAGTCTATGTATTATGATACTATTCAAAATAACCTTGCCTCGTTGCTGAGGTGTAAGAAGATGATAATACACTTGCATCTACCATCGATTCCCTAGCAAAGGTGAAGTTGTGACCTCTCTTTCTTAGCCTACTCCCTTACTTTTATAGCCTCAATAGATAAAGTATAGGTAGAGCAGATTGGGAAACCATCATCTTTTAATATTCGTTGAAGGCATACAACATGGTCATACTATCCCCACTTGCCTCTCCCTCAGTTCACCATAACCAAGTGTTTGAGAGTCTACAACAACCAACCTATACAAATCCTCCAATACATAAGAAAGTGGAAAGGGAAAATTGGCAATTAAACATTTAAATAATGTGTGTGTGTGTGTGTGTAAGAGGAAGAAATATAGAGATGACAAATATATAAAACTTTATCACGAAACCCTAAGAACTACTTACTAGATGGATCCATTGTTATGTATGTCTCCTGTGCCAATACATGTAGTCTAAGATGCGGTCCATGAGACTCTCCTACTTGTCAGTCTAGGCCACAATATTACACCATGTGTTCAATGTCGTAATGCATGCCATGTGCTCTTACCGCTAGTGGTTGTAAAATTTTCCTCTTAGCTGAGAGGCCTACATTAACTAAATGTTTAGAGATTTGTTACTGTCAACCAAACTAGCAAAAAATGAAACTAATGTAGTATCACTCAACGATGTGAAAGCAAAGAAAAGGGACAGGTGTGCCCTAAATATTAAGTGTTGCCAAGCAGTAATTTGGAATTAGCTAGTATATGGTCAATGAATTATATAGATGCCAAATAACTTATGGACAACACCTCCAAATCAAATAAGCAAAACCCAAGATAGATACATCAATATGTAACTATAAATCTCATCATCTTTCATTTGATATAACATAATCTTATATAACCACAAAGCCTTCATGGTCGGATAGTGATGTTGTGGGATGCACCTCCACCTATAAGGGTAATGAGAACATATGTTAGTCAAGTTTTAAGAAGTATACTATACCCATAACAATGAATCTAATAAGAATAGTATTTTATACCTGAGGCCTAGCAGTGGCCTTACAGGATAAATCCCTAAAGTTAAGTTAGGTTGTGAAAGTGTTTTTGGTGTTAGCTAGGAGAATCAATCACATATCCACAAATTCCATAAGGTCAAATAACCACAGATGTTTACCTCTTTGTAGTTTGTTGCATTGCATATCTCCTTATACAATGTGCCAACACCATGATCCCTAATTATAGTAACCAACTTCATTAAAATTAGCTAGCAATGGCAAGTACATTAGCAATCCTAGCCAACATAAGATATCTCTCAATCAATCTCAATATGTATGCCCACACAAATCATTTTTACATTTTCATCATTTGGTAGGTTCACAAAGGTGTTCACAAGCCATGAAGTGCTTAGACTTTATTCGTCTAAAGTCCCTAACGATGATGTAATACCAAGTAGATTTTGGCACAGAAGTGGCCAAGGATACCCTATTTGTCTTGAGATTGTCTTCTCTACACAGGGTAATCCTAGTTGGATTGGAACATCTTATAGTGTGATGGTTCACCCTTGGTAATGTCAAAGGTATAAATCTCTAGATGCCACCTCTCCACAAAGGCCAAAACAAGTGCAAGACTGAAATTGAAGTGCTTATGTTAAGACATTTCATAAAAACTGACTTGTGTCAGATAAAGAACGATGGCAAGCAAGGGTTCAATTAGGTGATGTTTGTGACATTAGGAATATTAGATTGTAACTTTAAAGAGCATAAATTGTAACTTTAGAAAGCACCAACAATAACTTTTTCCTTTGATTCTTTAGAAAAATTTTGGTTTTTAAGGTCCTCAAGTGGAGTTTTCATCGAGTTATAGTCTTTAAGTGAAATTTTCCCTTAAATTACATTTAATCCCCTTGAGTTCTAGATCATGTATACATAATTCCTCTTATTTTGAAAACTTGACAATAAACCCTTTTAAACTTTTAAATTTGCATAGATAACTTTTTACCATTAGTTAATATGTTATTTGACTAATGGAGCATAACACATCAATGACAATAAACCCATAAACTTCATTTTTTGTGTAAATAACTTTCTCAAATTTTGGGTTATGTGAAAATAAATTTTAAGTCATGTGTATATATTGCTAATGTGTTTCATTCTATTAATGAAATAATGAACTAATTAACAGTTGAAAAGTTATGTATACAAATTTAAAAGTTTAAGGGTTTTATTATCAAATTTTGAAATTTAAAAAAATTACCTATATATAATCTAAAATTCAATAGAATTATATAAAATTTAATCATAAAAATAACACAGAATGCAAGCTGTTGAATTATGTAATACATTTTGATAGACAGAGAATCCCTACACATGTGGGTCAATTTGGGGCTTTTTTTTTTTTTTAAACTTGGAAACACCAAAGTTTGACCTTTAATTCTTATTACAAGAGTCACGGGCAAACACATGTGCACACGCAATCTTCTGCGGGAAATATAAAGAGTTTTGAAAGTGTTCAAATGCTTGTTGAATATTGCAATCAGTTGAGGCCTGAAATGAAGGTGACACCAGTGGAGGGAATCCATGAAGTTCCTGCAATGAAAGTGGCAACGGTGAACTTGACAGCCTCATCAGCTCCAATGACATGAAACCCAGCCCACTGCACCCTCTTGGCAGTCCCAGCACCAGGCCCTTCATTGGCATACTCAGCAAAATACAGTGTGTTGAGCACTGATCTCCCATAACCAGGCCATTCAATCCATCCCCGACCTGCAACAATCCCAAATCCAAAACTTTTGTCAAATGGCCACATCACTGCCCCTTTGCTATAGCCTCTGGTTGAATCTAAATAATCTTTTCCTATCATTTTAAAGATGTATTCTTTTCATATCTATATGCAATATCTTACAATTTACTCTCCAAATATTCTACAAAGAATTGATTCTCTAATAATTTTTAGATTTTAAAATTGAAGCGTTATAATATTAAAAAGTAACATACTAAAATATAGAAAAAATGAAAAAAAATTCTCATTGAACATTTAGTCATTTGGAAATAACTATTGAAACTTTCAAAATCACAAATTTAATTAGTCCTTTAATTTTTACATTCCAAGAGTAGGTCATTCTGTTTTTTTTTTTTTAATAATGTTAACTCAAACATTACATCAGATTTTTTATAATTGGTGTGCCAAACTTTCATTTATCTTCAATACTAACATTATTATAGAGAAATCTAATATGGTACTAGAATTAATATGCTCAAGAGAAAAGTAGATAAGAAGTATTTTTTAAAGAGTAAAGATTTTAAAAAATTAATTTTCAATTTTAAAAGTTGAGAGGACTGAGAGAGCTTTTGCTTTAAAAATAATAATTTTTTTATTTTCAAAAATTGTTTTAATATGTTTATTTTAATTCAAAATTTATGCAATATATTGTTATATTTAAAGTTTACATACTAAACTTTTTTTATAATAATATAACAGTGTAGAATTGTAGATATATTAAAATAAAGTAAGTATAAAAAATAATAATTAAAAAAAAGAAAGTAATATTGGCAAGCTTGAGCAAGTACGATGGATTCGTCCCTGACCTGAATAGCATCATCTATGGTGGACTCCATCACCACTGACCTAGAGTACTCCTTCCAGGGCCTCCCCGGGTACGAACTGTAAGAATGTTTCACAGCAGAGAAATCAGAGCCAGCCGTAATGGCACACTTCTGAACAGAAGCCTGTGTTTTGTCCGGGGTCAGTCCTGCCGTTTGCGAGAATGGCGTTGTAGCCTCCGGTGCGTGGACGGCGGAGCACCAGATTGCAGCTCTGAAAAACGGCAGCTGCGTTTCCGAAGATGAAGTCGATGGTGCCGTAGATGTCACATTCTCGGTAGAACTGGCGGAGCGCGTGAGCGTAGAGGGTGTCTTGGTATCCCGCTATGCTGCATCGGTACAGGACCGAACGATCAGAAGCGATGTTCAGAGCCACGGTTTGTTGGCTTCCAGGCCCTGCGTCGTTGTGGAACCCAATGTCTCGTGCGATGAACCCATCGCCGATGATTGCTACAAAACCCAAAACCTAATTGCCATCTCTCGTTTTTTTGAGATAATTTGGCTTAGTTAATCCAGTCTTTTGGTTTTATAACTAAAGGATTTTGATCACTTCGAGATTATTTTATATAATCTCCAAGATCGATAATCCGTGGAAAAAATTATACCTCTTGAAAAGTCCAACTTATCATAAAAATCCTATAATTAAAACTGATCGCGTGTAAGGTAGAATATTTTTTGAACCGCTAGAGCAAGCATTAATTTTTTAAATTATTTAAAAGTTGATTTATGATATTTGAGTAAGAGATATGGAACAATTAATTAAGAATGCAATATTTTTTTAAAAGCCTTAGTTTAAGAAGAATAATTAGAGCTTAATAATGTATCTAAGTTTGTTTCCTATTTCCTTTTCCCTCTTATTATTTGTTATGTTCAACATTCTATGTTTTATATTTAAACGCAATATTAATGATTTTTTATCAATTTAATATAAGAAACTCAAATGCATACTTTCCAAAACGTCACTGTATATTTTTGTCATATTTATGAAGCCACAATTATCTTAATAAAGCTATATTATAATGATACTAATAATAATAATAATAATAATAATAATAATAATAATAATTATTATTATTATTATTATTATTATTAGTAAAACTTTTTGAATATGCGTTATTATGCTTTTTTAACACAAGTATAACATGAGTATTTTCCTACAACTTAAATATTACATTATTTTCTTACACATTACTAACATTTTACTCTTTTTTTTAATGTTACAATTTTATTAAAGAATCAATTTGAAATTAATTAATACCAAACACCTGAATAGAAAACTGCAAATAGTTTTTAAAAAAAATATATAATCATATACACTTAAATCTTCTCAAATCTTAATGAAGAATTAATGAAAGTCATTTTCGTCTTCAGCTAAAGGCTACTACATTTTTCATAATAACTTGCTCATTGGCACTTCAATGTAATGATGAATCTTTTTGCAAATCAAAGTTTCTTTTCAAAACAAAGAAGAAGAAGGATTTATTATCATTATATAATGATATCTACATGATATAGTACTTGTTATTTTCTTATAATAGAATTTAAATATAATTCTTTAACTATTTGTTATTAAATTTGTGAATAAAATAATATTATTATATATAAATTTTGCTCAGAGAGTCAATGATATAATATTAAATTATGTGAAAAGAGAGAGTGCAAATATTACGTTAAGTTTAATCTTTTTCTTATTTGCGTGTTTGAGAGAAGAAAAGAGGGAAAGAGAGAACTAACTAAAAGTGGCGGAGCCAGATAAGGAAGCGCCACCGGAAGCACTATCGTCACCAACA
The DNA here is from genome assembly GCA_026724425.1 of Erythrophleum ivorense. Classification (NCBI taxonomy): domain Eukaryota; kingdom Viridiplantae; phylum Streptophyta; class Magnoliopsida; order Fabales; family Fabaceae; genus Erythrophleum; species Erythrophleum ivorense. The sequence goes on from JAIUCV010000981.1 coordinate 184,944, forward strand.
ATGATGGTCGAATATTTGCCATCTCCGATCAAGGTAATACCGTCCTTACTAGCTCGAATCTTCTCCTTATAAACACCTTTCTTCACATAAATCACAAACCTTTTTCCCGAAGCAGCTTCAGTGGCTTCAGAAACTGTCTTATAGTCCCCAGACCCATCTTGTGCAACTATCGCATTTGCTTTTATAGTGCTTTCCTTAGCTAGTTTTCGCTCTTGGGTCGATACCCACTTAGGAAATTCTCTTTTCTTTTGATTCCCATCACCGAGCGGGCGACGGCATCGTTTGATTGTGGTCTTTGATATGCCTGTGATTCGGTTGACGAGAGCTAGTGGGTTGCTTCCCGGTTCAGAAATATAGTCCATCTTCGTAGAGACCCTTCTTCCTATGAGGTCATCACTTGCAGAGGAATCTGCGTAGTCTCGACAAGATTGTAGGAAAGTCAAAGAAGCACTAAGCCATGTTTGGATGTCTTGCTTGTTTCTTCTTGGAGATTTCAGGGCTTTCAGGGACTGGTGTAGCCTCTTCACTGACATGCTTATCAGCTCTTCGCAATAGCCTGCGGTTACGTACACAAAGTAATTTTTGGTCAAGAAATTATGGGGCAAATGAAAGAAAAATCACTCCCAGTAACGGCGGAGGATATTAACGATTTAGTACCTAAAATATTTATTTTTAATTTAATTTTTAATTTTTTAATTGATCTCTTAGACATTTTCCTTTGATTAAAATAATCATTTTATTACGCAAAAGTGAGATATCAAATAGCTATTAATTGATGATATAAACTAACTTACATGTTTTCAACCCTCAAAATAATGACATTACGGATCAAAGCTAAATTTGAATACATTAAAAAGTTATAAATGCTTATTGGAGGAATTATTTTGATTTGAGAAAAAGGTAGCTTTATTGATCTTTGCAGGATAAAATTAAGAAAAGAGTAATGTTTTAAAAACTAATCATTAATTTACTCTCAAAAATTTTAAGTTAGTAAGATAAATTTTTATATGTATGTCAATATGAATTTATAAGACTAAATAGAATAAAAGATTACAAGGTTGTATGTTTTATGGTAGATAATCATATGGGCACCAATAGCTAAGAATTCCTTCCAACTTTGTCACAAACAGAGGGTTACTAGATAATTGGTCAAGCCATAGAATATATTTTCAGTAATTATAGAAGCGGTGAGGGGACCCAACTAAATAACAAATCACGGGTTCGCAAATCAGGTATAAGCCCTACATCTGCCCAACCACATACCGGCTTCGCACAAGATGCGCATAAATCATACAATAAAAATTGTTGCTATAACGAGGAAAACAATTATACATATATATATATATATATATATATAGAGTAACTGTGACAGAATGGGGATGTTGAGCTTCAAATTCTGCAAAATATGAAGTTGGTAGTTTGGTTTCAAATATGGTTTTGTTAACAAGGGCTGAAATGATATCAACACTTTGATTCCCTGATGTCCCCATTTCCCTCAAGGTTTCATCACACGGATTAGGATATCTGGTATAGCTGCATTCATAGTGAACATGCTCCGCTGGGTCCATGGCAGACTTTCTTAACATGGATATTACCCATCCTAGCACAAAAGCTCTCACCAATTCTTGCGTTCTCAGAATTCTCATATGAGTAGAACTATGAACGATACTGACATTTATCCTAAAAGAATCGCAAGGGTGACAATGGAGAGCAGGGTGTTTGATATTTATAATGTGAGAATTTAAGCTGATGATTTAAGGGGCAGAGATTCTGACAGTAAACTAATCTGTAAAATATAGGTAAGTTACATTAATCATAAATAAACATGTAAAGTTAGAAAGTTATAGGTGGTTCAACTAAAAGGTAAATTTGACATTTTTGGACTTTTTTTTTTGGTGAGTTCACCCTACTATGATCGTGGGCTACAATAACAAATGAGTGAAAGACATCAACACAAAAAATTTACACAAACATTTTTAAAATAAAAAATTATTTTATATTTTAGTCAAATTTTAAATTTTTACCAAAATATTATCTATCAGTTAAAAAATTTCTAAACATAACCTTACATATTGTGCTTATTTTTCTTGGTAAATAAGATAAATATGGGCATGACACTCAATGAATTGCCTTTTTCTTTTGCTGATTATGACGCAATAGTTTGGAAAGAGTGCTGGGGCCGAGGATGACGATTGATCTGATAGTTTATTGTTAGATCCAAGTCTGGCGAGAGAATCTAGAATTTAAATAAAAAACTATCCATTTCTGATATCAGATAAATATAATAACGTAAATATATTTTGTGTATATGCATGCTCAACCCACCCAAACAATTTCTCTAAGGTAGTGTATAATTCAATGGAAAGGAAGAGATGAGAGGGGAGAAGTTTTAATGATATGTTGTTTCGTTGAGGAGGGGAGGGATTAATGGACAATTATACCCTTATGATATTAGAATTAATTTTTTTTATTTTTAAGATATTTTTATTAAAAAAAAGCTGTTTCTTACTTTTTATTATAAAAAATAATTTTTTTATTTCTATTCAAAAATATTTTTTATTTTCATAAAAAATTATCTTAAACCCCATTAAAAAAATAAGATCTATATTATGTTTTAAATGAAAGTAAAGTAGGGACAATTTAGTCAAATGAAGTTAAAAAATTTTTTTTTCCCTCCAAAAACCCCCACTTTTGGACGGGAGGGGAGGGCTTCCTCTTGTTTTGTATGAAAAAATTAGAGGGGAGGGGGTAAGCCCTCCCCTTATTTAGTATGAAAAAATTGGGAATCAGGTATAAAAAAATTGGAGGGGAGGGGGTAAGCCCTCCCCTTATTTGGTATGAAAAAATTGGAGGGTCCCCTCCCCTTCCTTCCCCTCCAAAACCCTCAAACTAAACACTCCCCAAAGGTTGCCATTAATTTTATAAAATAGTATGAGGATATTCTGCACATTTTTTCATAAATATTAGGCAACTTGTGATGCCAAAGCCATAATTCAACTTCATACTTCTTTTGCTGTAGTTGACAAGCTTTAGCGGAAACCCATAAGTGGGTGTTATTAGGCCATATTTTTCTTTTATGACAATCAAGTGGTGTTTGGACAACAATTTACATTTATATAGACTAATTTATCTATATGATATGATAAAAGATAGACAAATATTATCGATATGGATAAAGAGATTTGGTTTAATTTCAATAAATTGTTGGGTTCATATATGGAAACTTGCATATATTGTTTTTAACGTTTGTCCCTTCTTCTTTATTGTTTATACAACAAAATATAGAAGTGTATGGACTAAATAATATGTACTTTTGATATGTGTGTGTTTATGATCTCACTCCATTAAGATTTCACTTATTAGCTGCAATGGTGGACGAAAAAAGGAGTCTTCCACAAGTGAATTACAATACAGTGATTACAAATATATGATTAATTCTGAATTATTACCATTATGTAGAGAAGGCTCCCAGACTGAGAGCTAGATAAGGATGAACAGAAAGAAAGAAAGGAGTTAGCTAGCTTGCTGACTCCAACATGCAAGTTACACTATAACAAAATATATTTTTAGTGACAATTTTTAGTGGCACCTAAAAAAAGTCGCCACTAAACATATATTTTTAGTAACAATTTTATTAGGTTGTCAATGAAATAGTATTTTTTATTTTGGCAAGATCTTTAGTGGCGACACAAAAAAGTTGCCACTAAAACTTTTTGTGGCAACAAAAAATGTCATCACAAAAAATCCTTTAGTGGCAACTCAAGCATTGTCGCCACTAAAAGTGACCTTTTGTGGCAACATTGTGTTATCACTAAAAATTTGACAAAAATATATCCAAGATTTTTGTACTAAAACTTTTAGTGACAATATTTAGTCGTCACTAAAAATTATTTATAGTGGCGACCCATATATGTTGCCACTAAAAGTTTGACAAATTTTTTTAATTTAAAAATTTTTATGTTAAAACTTTTAGTGGCAACATTTAATCGTCACTAAAAGTTTAACTATTTTTTTTTAAACCTTAATGACACTAAACGTTTAACAAGAACATTTTTTAAGTCTTATGGAAAAACTTTAGTATCAACATCACCATGAAAAGTTTGGCAACATTTTTTATTTATAAAAATGGCATTTTTGAGACTTGAACTAAAAATCTTACAACAAATTAGTAACATTTTGTAATTATATATGTATATATATATCATATATAACATATAAAAATAACAAAACTAATATATATACTATTTGTAATTATAACTATATTTTTAATTTGGTTAAATTTTTTTATTTTATAAATTACTTTTTCTAATTTATTATTTTTAAGCCCTTTGCTTTTTTATTTTTAGTGATGGAAACCCTATACTCTTAAATTTTAATCATCAATGGTTTTCAATATGAAACAATTAGCAATTAAATATTTAAAACTTATTAATATTTATTTTTTATATTAAAATTTTAATATATAAAATTTTAAAAAATATATTTAATTATCATCAGTTTAACCACAATTTACCTAAGATAAGATCAATGGACTCTAAATCAGTGTTTCCATTAATTCAATAACTAATTTACTTTTAAAAATAGTATATATTTAAGATTTATTCATTTACAATTTAATATTGAATGATAAAGTCTTTTTATAATTATATATATATATATATATATATCTCTCTCTCTCTCTCTCTTTTTTTATAAACAATTTTATAAATATATAAAATGTCCCTAATTTAATCTTAAATTTCACCTTCTCTCCTTTCTTCCAGTCACAAATCATATTTGTTCTTTCTTCTCCATTACTTATTCACACCCATACTTCTTTCTTTATTCAACTCTTTCTCTTATTTTTCAATTTTCAAATCTACATTCTCTTTTCCAATTCACCTATTTGTCATTTAAAGCTAATATCAAAGTTTTGTCTCCATATCTACTTCTTCTCTAAAATTCGAAACCCGTCCTTCTTTTTGCTTTAGATTTCCTTTCCTTTGAATTCAAATTTACATTTGTTTCATATTTGTATGCCTCATTTTCTCTCTTTTATTCAATGAATGAAGTGGGTGGTAAGAATAAAGAATGGAAAGCAAGAAATGGTGTTAATTATTATAATCTCAAATAATATATTTATCACTTAAACTCTCTCTCTCTATATATATACCAATTACCAATGATTTCTTTTTATTCACTTTTTATCTAGTTTTAAGAGTTATCTAATTATTAATAAAAATAAAAAATAAATCAAATAGATAATTGTATTATACTTATTTAATTTTTAATTAAAAAGATAATTATTTTCATAAAGTTGTACAACATTTATTAAAATTTTAATAATTATTTTATAAAAATTCATATTAATTTAACTTAAATAATATGAAAGGATATATTTATTATATAAACTTGCTTCTTATTTATATAACATTTATTGGAAGTCTCTTTTAAAGATTCTTTATCTAATTTTTGGAGTTATCTAATCATTAATCAAACATAAAAAGCCCCTTTTATAAGATAATTGAAATAGATAATTTTATTTAAGATAAATACTAATCCAAAATGAAGACTAAAATGAGCAAAAAGATATATTTTGAAAAAAAATCATAACATTTGTTTATAAAATAAAAAAAAATATCCTCTTAAATTGGCTAAATTGAATAATTCATAAGTTTTATTCATTAAAATTTGCTAAAAATTTGACAAAGAAAGTATTTATTCATACCTCTAATTAATATTTCAAAATAAAAAATAAATCAAAGAATACATAAAATTAATTTTTCAAAACCCTAACAACTCTTTTCACTTACTCTTCCATCCCAAAAACATTTAATGGCAGTGTTTTTCTTTTCTAAATCTAAAACATGACTGAAGCACATGTTTAATAAAGATAATAACTCCTAAAAGAAAAGAATAAATATAACAATATAAAATTGACTGAATTAAATAAATAAGACAAATAAAAAAACTAAAGTTAAAAAATATTTCAATAATTTTTTTCTATTATTAATATTAATTAATTATATTTTTTGTATTTATATGTATTCTATAATTATATATTATATATAATTAAGGTATGTTTTTTATCCTAATTAATTTAGATAATTATATAATAAAGATAATAACTCCTAAAATAAAAGAAAAAAGGAAAATTATAAAATGGAAAAAATTAAGTAAATAAAAGAAATAAAAATTAACTAAAAAATTATTAATAGATTATTTTATATTATTAATATTAATTAATTGTATTGTTTATATTTGTACATATTATTAAATAGTTAATAATATTTTTTAAATTTAACTTAAAGCATTTTAAATTTTTTTATTAATTCTCATTTTAAAATTGAATTAATAATTTTAGATAACTATCTAATAAGGATAATAACTTTTCAAATAAAAGGGTTAAAACAAAAATAAAAAATTGATTAAATTAAATAAATTGAATAGATAAAAATAACTAAAATAAAGTAAATGATCATCTATTATTAAGATTAATTAATATATCATTTATATTTATACATATTATATAATTATATATATTTTATATATAATTAAGATATATAGTTGATACATTAATCTATCTTTTCCTTATCCTAATTAATCTAAATAGCCTAATCTTAATTAATTTAAACAACTATCTAATAAAGATAATAACTCTTAGAATAAAAGGATAAAAATAAAAATAAAAAATTGACTAAATTAAATAAATAGGACAAATAAAAATAAATAAAATAAAAAATATTTAAATAAATTATTATCTAATAATAATCATAATATTTAATTATATATTATATAATTCAAATATAGTTGAAACATTAGCCTGTCATTTTTTCCTAATTAATTTAAATAACATAATCTAAATAAGTATCTAAATAATAATAAATAATATTTTTTAAATAAATAATAATGCTATTTTAAGTCAATAAGAAATTTAAATTTAAATTAATAATAAGATAATACATACTAATATAAAAAGAGCAAAACTAAAAATTAAAAAAAAAAACTCATTAACCCAATTACCCAGACCCTAGCCCATATATCACTTAAGCCATCAAGCCATCTTCCCACTTAATTTTTCACGATGCGGACAATGTTGAAGGGAGAGGAGAGAACAACATAGGGATGGAGCCACCATTTTTTACCTTCAAGCTTTGCAAATGGGTGAAGAAAGGATTTTCGATCTAGATGAGTTTAGGAAAAACTCATCTTCTCTCTTTGCACTACAACCCTCTTTGATTAATTTTTCATTTGAGCAAAAATTTCTAATTTAAGGTTCCTATGATTTAGGGATTTTTGACTAATTGGATGAGAAGTAGAAGAGGGATGTTGAAGCTTTTAATTTGAAGGTGAGTTTCCTATTCTTCTTTTTTCTTTGTTTAGCTTCGTGAGAATTTAATCTCTTAGTGGCTGTTTAGTGTGTTTTAGCCAAAGCTGCCAACCCTTTAGGGAGGGATTTAAAGCTATAAGAGGACTAGATCTTATTTTGTCTGTGTATTGTGTAATATTTTTGTGAACATGCTTATTTCTTCTAAAACAAAAACCAAAGATATTCTTGTGTAGTCCCTTTAACCAACCCCCTTCCCAATTGATTTTTAGCTATAAGAAAGTTTTTAACCCAAACAAACGAGGCTACTCTGTTCCAAGCCCTCTGAAAAAGAACAGCTACTCTATTATTAGTTTGCAGTTTATGTTGTGTTGTGTTACAAATATAATTCATATTAAGATAGGAAAAAGTTAAGTTTTTAAAAGATATGTTAATTAAATAAAAAACCTTTGCAAATAATAATTTTATTAAAACTTCTTGTAATAAATTAAAAAGACTACCCTTAAATCTGATTTGTTGAAGAAAAAGAAGCTAAAAACTTTCGATCGTTGTGAATGGCAATGACAAACTTGATGCCACAACAATCATAAATTTAAAAAACAAGGAGGTCAAAAGAGCATACCAGTTGTAATTGCTTTGAGGCTGCACACTATGCCCAATATTACATATTGCATTATGGGATATGTGGATTAATCAATCACTTTCCAAGCAGCCACATGTTTTCTTTCTTTTATTTTTTTTAAAATTTTAATTAAATACTAAAAGATAAAACACTTAACACAGGCATTACCTAAATAACACATATCTTATTTAAATATTCACATATAAACAATTTTTTTATGTGAGACTTGAAGCCTCATCCTTGAAAGGTAAGGCTTTAAACATAGTAAGAAGCTACCACCCTTAGGATATGTTTGGTTTAATATAATATTAGGTATATAAAAAGAAAGAAAATAAAAAGTAGGTAGGTTAGAAGATAAATAATATTTTTAATCCCTACTTTTAAGAAAATAAATAGACAAGATAAAAAATGATAAATATTATTAAATAATAATGATAAAAATATAATAAAAATAACAATAAATATTACATTACATTATATTGCAAACTACCTACCAAACATCAACTTAGTCACCCGATAATTGCTAAAGCTCTCAGTTTGCTGCGTGCCTTTGAACCATGTTGATTGATTTTGACATTATATTTATATTGGTATGTCTTTAAACTTTTTGGTGTGTTAGTCTCATAAAACAAAAAATAAAATAGTATTATATATATATATATATATACACATACAGTGATGTGAGAGATTTAACTTCTCAATGCTTCTTTATAATATTTTTATAAGTTATCATTTAAAAATAGATTAAAATGAGATTGGCATGTCTTAAAATATATGTGAAGTCACTGGTAAATTTCTTTGACACCTCCTAGAGGCATGGCTAAAACAAAACTGCACCGCCAACCATTTAATACTAAACACAATTTTCTTTTTAATCTTTTTTGGGGCCAAGCTAAACACAATGTTGAATCAAAGGATTAGATATGTTTTAAGTATGTCAACAATGTTGAAATGCCACCGTTATATCTGTTCATACCTCAACTTTAAAACATGCTTTCTTTTTTATCTACATTATATTACTGGTTTAAAAGGTTGCACAAAATTTCTAGTCATTACGATCCTATTGCTATATGTTCATTTCTCCATTCAACTTGAATTTTGTCCAACCCCTAATTATGAGTTTGAATATTTATGTTAAAATATCAATTTTTATAATTTTTTTAATAAATTAAAATATCTGCAATTTTAATCTTTCGCCTTAGCTTACCTATAGAAAAAATGGGTATAGCCATCTTGATCATATAACCTGTTATCCAATTTTGATATTGCCGACTTGAGAAACGAATGGATGTGGGACAAAACAAATGGTGTAATTATATATGTTTTTCTCACTACAAACAAGATATTAAAATCCCATTTCAAACAAAAAAATAAACATAGAAAACTTATACCCTGGCCCTCTCCAAAGACAAGAAGCAATAAATGTCTTAATTAATTTTAATATTGTCTCTCCAAACATTAATTTCAATTTTAAATCCAATGATGCCTGTCTAGTTACATTGTGATGAATCTGAAGTTGATTTTGTGTTGTTGATTTAATGTTTAATGTTTGCATAATTAATTTAAAATGATATGGTGGCATGAGGTTAATTTAAATTTATAGCCATGTAATAGATTTGCATCAGGTGGATTTCATGCAAACTTGATAAGCCACTTGACCCAAGAGATGAACATGCCACCTATATCTACCTCTAACACTCTCATAACTTCTTTGGACTTTCCAACTTCACCCCTTCATTGGTGCTTTTATTGTTGATTCATTTGCTGGCCGCTTTTGGACAATAACCCTTGCATCTCATATCTATGAATTGGTCTCTCTCTTTCAAAACTATAACTTTCTCTAATACATGCTAATTTATATATTACAACAACACCACTCTTCAAGTCATCTATGTATGAACATTTCAAATTTTATTATATTACTTGCAATATGTGTTACACTATGAGTGTTTTATTGACAATAACATTATTTGGGTATTCCTTTTATGATTGAAACTACTAAGCAGTTTATTTTTCACGTGATTAAAGTATATATGGCCTATTGGACTATTTATTAATTTTCTTTCAATATGTCAAGGAAGAGATAGTCAAGCGCAAACAAGCAATGCTTGTGGCCCTTGAAGATTTTTTTTTTGAATTTTAGGAACTAGCTATTGCACATTGCCCATCCTGTAAGATGATTAATTCAAAGGCATTGTATTCTCCTCAAAAAATGCACTCAATGTCATTTCTTGCAATTGATATTTCTACTATACATGCTTGGGTAAGGGAACTAACAATTAAAAGATAAGATCCATGATTGGTAAGATAAGGACACCCTCATAATATAGTTTTCTTACTCTGTTATCATAGGTTTCTTAATTTAATGGGCTTATTGTTCTTTTAACATGAAATGATGTGCAAGGCATTTAAATTTCCAAAGGGTCATTGAAATCGTTGTTATTGAGAAATATTTTAATTGTTCTATGATCTTTTTCTTAAGGAATGTCTCTTGAAAGAGGGATGTTGTCAAAGTTTTTATTCAACAAAGGTTTTCCAATGATGTTGCACAGGTACATACCATCATTATACATCAACATTGATTACCATTTGGATCATTCGTTGTCTAATATTTGGTTACACCTGCTCTATAACATATTATGTTAGAATGTTGCTTCTACAATAATTATAAAATATAAATGAGTAAAAATGTAATATTAATAATATTTAAATCAAGCTACTAAAAAATATTATAAGTTGAGGAAACTATGGCCAAGTTTGGCTTATATAGAACTATTCTAGCTTGCCTATTCACTTGAATCAAATTAGTTAGCCATTCAAGGTGACTTCAACTAAGCGTTTTTGGGTAGACCTTTAGTACACTAACTTGTTTCATTTCCATTCTAAATCAATGCATCCCATTTGACTCTAATACACATCTTTATCATAAACTGAAATAGGATCTTGGAGAAGTATGTTTCTTGTTGGGTAGTTTAGCTAAGAACTTAACAAGGGCATGTTATCACTTGATGTGGTTAATAATGGATACAATAACCTTGAGAAAGAAAGATCAAATGGGTTTATATTGAAGATTTGGTTACTTTTAGTTATTTTTGCACAAATACAATAGTTAGTAGATACCCAATGGATATGTATAGATAGTAATATAACTTGATGAACAGTGGATAGTGTAAATGAAATAAGACTATATGTTAGAAAACACTATTGGGTCTACAAGGTATTCAAAAGAATTTGAGGCACCAAAATGTAAGAGAATAATAAGAATGAAGGGTTGGTTTGATAAATTTAAAATTGAATTTAATATTATTGCAATTAATTTTATATGGGCAACTAGAAATATTTAAAATAACTAAAAAAAAAACTCTTTAACAATAATTGTAGTTGTCATTAATTTTTTTTAAATTAAAAAAATTTTTAACGACAACTATTTTCGTCACTAAAAGATACTTTTAATGACAAGCTAATATATTATTACTAAAAATAATAATTTTAGCGGCGATTAATATCACCACAAAAAGTCATCTTTTAGTGGCGATCTTCACAAAGGCAAATTAGTGGAGTTTCAATGACCATGTTTGTCGCCGCTAAATGTCATTTTTAGTGGCGACAAGTTAGTCGAACGCGTGCTTTCATCAATTGCTTCTTTAGATGTTTGATGAGTGACTCGTCATCGTTGCTTGCAATGAAATGTCGTACTCATTGGACCAGAAGGTTTTCCCACCACTTTTAGCCACGGTTTTAACCTTCTTATGAGCATCATACATTTTCAATTAGGACGTACTAGCTTCTTAGTTAAAGCATGCACCAACTAATTTTATTAAAAAGTACTGTTCTGAAACCGTAAACTGCACGTTTGGGGCTCTGTGTTAATTTTTTTTTGGGTATGTGTAACTTTTTTTAAAAAAATTCCATTTTCAAAAATTGGCCGTTTAAATGCATGGTCAAGTCACTAGATCCAATATTGCGTGATCACCACTAAAATGAAATTATTTTCCGGTCTTCATCTCCTGAATTATTAAATTAAAGTAAAGTAATTTTGGAAAAAGTGCATTACAACGGCATACGAAAAGGGAAGACTAAACCATGCCTTACAATTTTGTTATCCGCCATTCAATATATATATATATATATATAAGTGTTAATATTTTAGCAACTCGTAACGTTATTTTTTTTTAGAATAATATTTGTATCCCATGCCAAATATTAAAGGATCAATGAATCAAATTTCTTTTTAATTATTTGAATTTGGTTCGTCAAAAGATTGAATTGACAAAAATATTAAATTTGTTGTCACAGCAGCTAGAAGCAGAGATCTGTTCAATCATAATGCGGTTTCAGAAAATTTCTTTGATGATTGATGCTGCACCAAACTAGGAAAAGAAATGAAAATCCTTATGTGGCGATGGCATTTGATTCGCTGACACTTTAATTTTCTAAATCATTAAACTTTGATTTATATAGTATTTGATATAAAATTATAAATTTTTTATATTATATTATTCTAAACAAAGATATTAATGTCTTAAATATTTCATAAATAAAAAAGGCGCCATACTGACGTTATTTAATTTTGACAATTTTCCTCTTTCCTGTGTGATTTTCCATGAGCGTCTTTCGTCCCCACCTTCACGCTCGCTATTCTCACCGAAAACCTTTCTCCAACATGCAACCAACATTGGAGACATGTGACTAATCATAAAAGATTAGAGAAATTCTTGTGAACACTGAATGTAATGAGTTTCATTGCAAGAATTCAATAATTTCATTAAAATTGTTTTAAAATATTTTATTACAGTTATAAATAATTTAAATTAAAAAATTCCAATTCTTGTGAAAATATCAGCTAATTTTTTAAATTAATTATTCTTTTAATTTTTTTAAATTAATTATTCTTATTTTTAAATTATAATGTGATTGTTGAAATATCTATGCTTTTTTAAACAGTAATGAAAATTTTGAATTTTTTAAATTATTTTTGAATTTAGACTATGTTAGAGAAAAAATTATTGTTTGTAGGAGATAAACAGGGTCTTGTTAATTTTTTATTACTATATATATATATATATATATATATGTACTGTGAAGAGAGCTGATCTTTAAAAAAATATAATTTAAAAGAATAATTGAGATATAGAGTAAAAGATTGAATTAGTGAAAAGATATGTCATTTGATAAGAAATCTCACTGATTTATTTACGTAATAATAAGAAATTATTTATTCTATTTTTAAATTGTGAAACAATTTTATAAACAATAATTTTTTTTTAAATAGTGTAATGCAATTGCATTACCCTTGCAACTGCTAGTAGCATGCACCTGCTAGTTGCATGCAAGAGCCTCCAACTTTTTATTAAATTATTTTTTAAAAATTGGGAAAGTATATATCATTCATTAAAAAAATAAAATTTTAATAAATATTTTTGTCAAATACAATTTTAAATGAAAAATTATTATTTTAATAAGATAATGTTCAAAACTCCTCCTATTTCTCTCTTTCCTGCACCCCTTTTTCTGATCTCTTTGCTACTGGAATCACCCCTTTCCTCTATTATGTTCTCTGTTCCCTTCAAACCACATTAAAGTTAGCTATCTAACTTTGTTAAGCAAAACAATGAAAACTCCTCTCAGTAGCAAACCTAACACATTGTTTGGTATCTTAGAGCAGAGAAAAAAAGGAAAAAAATAGATCCTCTTAATTCTCTGAAATTGACACTACAAATTTGAAAAAAGTTAAATATAAAATATATGGTATTTATTATTCAAACAAGTTTTATAGACTTACATAGATCCTATACATTATATATCTATTAAAAAATTAAGAAGATTTAGGATCTATTTGATTTCCTATTTTTAAAATAATTTTGTTAAGAACAAAAAAATAAAAAAAAAACTTATTTGATAATGTGTTTTTAATGAAGTGTTTTGTAAAAAATAAAATAAAATAATATTTTCAAAAACAAAAAAAAAATAGAATATTTTTTTAGATGTTTTGTAACTTTTATTTTGTAAAATAAAAAAAAAGAAAACAGCACTTTTTTAGAATAATGATTCAAACAAATTTTTTAATTTTTTTGTTTTCAAAATTTATTTTAAAAAATATCTATTTTAAAAATATTAAAACCAGAATAATATCAAACAGATCTTTAGATTTGAAAAGAAATTATTCACTCCAAGAGCTATAAAATTGAAAGGAGAAAAAAAATAAATGAATTATCACTTACTTTATTTGATATCGTCATGCAATAAAAAGGAAGTGACTTATTTGATTTTACCTAAAAAAACATGTAAATAATATGCTAAATTATTTTAAATCCTCCTTTGATTAAATATATTTATTATAAATTAAATAGTATATATCATCTTTATTTTTTATATTAATATAAATATGTATTTTATTTATTTTGATTTTTAATTTTTAATTAAATTCTAATAGAACAAAAATATTGATCTATAAATTTGTGACAGGGAATTCTGCTCCAACTCTTAACACGCAAGAGGTTAGTTGCAAAGTTGGTATGGGCGCCCAAAGCTTTTTTATTTTTTATTTTTTAAACCATTTGCTATTTATCTATGCTCCACTAATAATACTCCTGTCAGGGGATTTTTAGTTTTGTACAAGGTAGATGAATTTTTTTATATAATTATGTATAATATTTATTACACTTTTATAATAATTATTTAATAATAATTATTTATTTTTAAATTCAAATTAAAGAAAAGGTACGAAGTCTTTTATTATTTACAAAACTACTATTTTCCTTTCTATTTTGCATATCATACGGGCCAAAATTAGGTCTCTTCTCTCCAGAAGATAGGGGTCTTTGATTCTGTTTTTATTTTATTATTTTTAAAATAAATATTTTTTAAAACAAGTTTTAAGAACAAAAAAATTAAAAAATCTGTTTGAATTATTATTTTAAAAAGTATTTATTTTTTATTTTTTTTAATTCTACAAAACAAATGTTACAAAACATCTAAAATCTATTTTAATTTTTTTGTTTTCAAAAATAAAATTTTATTTTTTTGTTTTACTAAACACTTCATTAAAAACATATTATCAAACAAATTTTTTTATTTTTTTATTCTTAAAAATAAAAAACTGTTCTAAAAACAATTTAGTCTTAAGTTTTTAGGTTTTTGTTGTTGTTTTTTTTTTGTTTGAGAAAACACGTTTGATATATAAAAAAATAAAAATAAAAAAAAATGATAAAAATATAATTTTATAAATAAAAAATAATTATATATATTTTTATTTAAAATAATAAAAAAATAAATATTATTAAATAATAATTACAACATTAGTCCAAAATTTTCAAGTCCCTCTCATTTTTCAGAATGATACCAAAGTACATGCCGTAAGTTTGAGTCAATTTTGATGAAGAATATATGCGTGTCTGTATGTGCCTGTCAGAATTAGGTTGCCGTACCATGATTATAACAAAGCACTAGCGGAATTGAAAGTTGTACGCAGCGTCAGTTTTGCATCAGGACATTAACTTTTTTAGTACTTTCATTTTACAACAAAAAAAGACAAGACAAAGCAAAACAAAACAGAGCGAAAAAAAAGGAACTAAAGAGCCACTAAAGTTACATGTCTTACTCCGGCCCACGGTTTGTCACCATATAGGCAAAAATCTCATTTATATTCATTCCCTGCGAACGGAGATTGTTTGAATTTTGATCCTATAATTTTTTTCTGTTCCAATTAATTTTTTTAATTATCTTAGTATTTTAACGGTGCAATTTTTTTCGAACCGCTGACGCCGTGCGTAATTTGATGAATGAAAAAATCCCGCGTGGATCAATATGCACGCCGGGACCGTGGGACGACAAGAGGGAATACATTAATGGCATGTTTGGTGGAATAAAGAAAATGAAATTGAAAAAGAAAAATTATATATAATGTCTATTTTATTTTTATAATTATTATTTAATATCATTTATTATTTATTATTAATTATTACTCATTTTTTAATAAAATTATTTTTCATTTTCAAAATTATTCTTTTACTTTTTTTTTGTACCTAATTTTTTAGTTACCAAATAAGCAAAAGTTTTACCTCACCAGCACACATGGGTTATGAATAGGAGTGTTTAAAATTGATTCAAACTAATTGGATCAAATAAAATTAAATCAAATGGATAAAAATTGATTAAAAAAAAGTTAAAATTGATTTTGAACATTATAAAATTGATTGGTTTAATTTGATTTTTAATTTTATCAAGTTTGGTTTGTATATATATATATTTGATTATATTGATTAAGTCCAAATCATGCATAAACCTTTTTATCAATAAAAATAATAGTTATATTTTTTTTATTTTACTTATATTTAAATGAATTTATCAAATAAGCTATCTTAAAAATATTATTATTTTATTATTTTTACATATAATATTTAATTACAATTGTAGAATAATTAAACATAATTATGATGGATTTTTTTAAAAAATGATATATAATAATGAATTATTTTAATATTATTATTTATTAAAATGTTAAGAAATATATTATATTAGAAGTCAAATTTTATATATTACATAAAATAAAATCTTAAAAAAAATAAATTATTTTTACGTAAAAAAAAAATATGAATCAAATTAAACCAAATTGAATCAAAATTGATAAAAGTTAAAACCAACAAAATCTAAAAAAATATTAAATTGATAATCTCAATTAAACCGAACCAAACAAAAACAAATGGAGCCAAACTTATAAACAGAACCCAAAACGTCCCTTTCATCTTCCTCTCTTCGTTTTTTTTAAGCCAAATCTTCGTGGTTTCTGAAGACATTTAACATTTACCAATAAATAAATAAATAATCTAGTAAGAGAGAGAGAGGGTGAGATCCTATGGGCCCACTTTATATATTTATCTAGGGCCTGCCAAAAACATGGACGCAAATCATCAAGTCCAGAAGTGGTTGTACATAACCAAGTAAATATATATATTTAGAAAAAAAAAGCAAACTATATTTTGGCTTCGATTTATAATACTGCTTCAAAACTTAAAAGGTCAGGGCAAAAACTAACAAACATTGATTCAGTGATGCTGGAATTATTTTTAAGATTGAAGAATTTAATTAACCGAAGAACTAACGAACGCCTTTTAAATGGTCATCAATGTTGCAATTTTGAAATCGGTTGTTAGGAGCCAACGCAACTCGTCATTTTTCACATTGCTCTGTTTATGGGCAATAGTGAAAAAAAATCATTTAAAAAGTTTGTTTATGAAAAAGAAAGAGCCTCGTTCATTACCAATTGTTGAAGCCTAAAGAGCCTCGTTAATTACCAATTGTTGAAGCCTAAAGAGCCTCGTTAATTACCAATTGTTGAAGCCTGATTTATCAAAAATATTAGTTATATAAATAAAATTTTATTTATATTAAAGCTTAAGTACACTTTCCTCAAATTTATGCATGAAATGGTGAAAGCAATTTATGTTGGTGTTATTGGACTACCATCTCTCTTAATATATTTAAGAGAAAATTATATTTAAAAATTCATATCTTAAAAAATTTGTAATAAAAGATTTTAAAATTTTAAATTACCTTTGAGATTTATAATTATTATCAAGTTTTAAGAAATTTATTATTGAGTTCAAAATATTTATCATTGAATATAGAAAAAGTGTTAACTTTTGTTATATCTAATGATAAATCTTTTAAAATCAATAATAAATCTCTTAAAATTTGATAATAATTATGATTTGTAAAAATAATTTTAATTTTTAAAATTTTTTATTATAAATTTTTTAAAATATGGGTTCTTAGTTATAATTTTTCTTATATTTAAACTTAATATCCATGCGCATGATGCATATAATAGGTGTAGTTGCTCATTTAATGTATGTTTAAAGAAACCATAAAGAAAATTAAATTTCCCTCTTACTAACCAATTGAAATTGAAGTGCAATGATAAATGTTTTATCCTAATAAGTGATATCAAATCAAATGACATTGGGAGGACATTGTTGGTTTTGAATGCCTAATGCTGCTCTGAGCTTTTGGTGCATATTTCAAGTTGAGCAATCTTCCTCTATTTGTTTCATAGAAAAAAAAAAATTTTAATCATTTTAGTATTCATTAAAGCAATATTAAGTATCGAATGAATCAAATTAAACCAGTTAAAGATAATAATTGAAAAGCAATCGTTAAGTTTCATTACGTCACAAAAAACAATTTATTTTCTTTCCAAATAAGGGGCAATATTAGTTAATGTAATTAAAATCGAAGGATTTAACTTTTTATGAGAAATAAATGAGAGGGATAAAATTGCACAAATTAACTGTATAAAGGTTAATTGTTTTATTGAGTAAACTAAAGGGACCAAAAACAAAATTATTTATTTTAAAAGACAAAATTTAAATACAATATTTTAAACGATTATTATCATATCTTTTAATAAAATATGATAAGTGGATTCCAAAAGCCTTGACTATGATAAGTTACTATTTTTGCGATTTAACACCAAATACTTGAGTGTTTAAAATTATTTTTGTACATTTATTGATGAATTTAATAACAAAATCTACTTTAGTCTAGTATTCTATCTCAAGTTTTGATGTAGCCATATTTTATTTGTAAGGTTTGTGAGCAAACAAAAAAAAAAAACTACATATAAGATGCTTATCTTAATTCATTAATAGCTTAAATTTTTTGTATAAAATAACTTCTGACACAGTATAGCGTTTATAATAAAGCAATGTCAAGCATAAACTAGCTTCAATAGCATCTTCAGCGAGTGCCTGACATCTCAGACCGATCAAATCACTGAACACAAAAGAATTGCTTGTATTATTCAATTTACCTTTTATCATTTTGGTGATGCAACGCAAAATTTTCTGAACCCACCACCACCGTAGCCATAGTTAATTGGTTCAACATAATATGCACATAGTTCACCAAAATGGGGAAACAACATTAATTGCTAGTAGTGCCGATCAAGCGCATACATACACAGACACCATACCCCACCACAGTAGTACTGCACCACTGGTTTAACCTTTTTAATTATACAAGCTCCGCTGAACCGGTACGCTCGTCCCACTGATCCAATTCCCAGCCAAGAAAGACTCCACAGTGTAGTTGCTAGCCTCATCCTTATTGATAACTTTGTAGCCAGGCCACTTCACTCTATTATCAGTGTTTGCACCTGCTCCAGTATTATTGAACTCCGCATAGAACAATGTGCTGAGTGCAAAGTCGCCTTCCCATGGCATCCACCCGTCAGGGCTTATTATATCATCGATCTCGGATTCCATGACGATGGTTCTAGAGAACTCCTTCCATGGCCTCCCGAGGTAGCTTTTGAACTTGTCTTTCACTGAAGCCAGTGAGTCGTCGGCTTTGATCTGGCAGTTTTGGAGAACGATGCCGGTGGTTTCTCGTTTATCCACTCTGCCTTGGGCTGTGACTATGTTCTGCTGGTTGTCTAAGGGCTTTCTTACGTTCATTATGCAGTTCTGGAAGATGGCGGCTGCGTCGCCGAAGATGAAGTCCACCGTGCCGGAGATGACGCAGCTTCGGTAGAACTGCCTGTGGGTTTGGGCGTATAGAGTGTCTTGGTACCCTTCGAAACGACAGTTGACGAACACTGCACGGTCTGCTTGCACTCTTGCTGCAACTGCCTGGTGCTTCTCTGGGCCTGCCGTGTTTCTGAACCCCATAGCTTTCCCTAAAAATCCATCTCCTAGCACCACTGCAGTGTCAATAGCAAAGGCAAATTTGGCTTATTAGGACGCCAATTTCCCAGCGAATTAATACTATCACGCACAGACTGACCATATATATATTTTTATCAAGGAAAGGTTATTATCGAAACTTGTGTAAGTATGAATCTGGATTGTTTCAATTTTCTCTTGATCATTTTTTTGTCAATTTGAGAGAGAGCCTCTTTCCAAAATTGACGTAAAATTGAAAGAAAAGAAATTAAAAGATTCAATTTGCTGAAAGCATTCTCTCTCCAAGCGGTATTAATCAAAAGTGCATGCTCTCACGTTAGTTAAATATATTTAAAATTTCTTTTAAAATATTTCTTTAAAAGAATTAGATTCAAAATATTAAAAAGGAATAATACTTTTTTCTTATCATTTTAGTTAACACTGAGAGCCTGTTTGATTCAATTGAAAGAAATAGATTTTTTTTAATTGTATAATATTTATTATATTTTATAATCATTGTTTAATCGTATTTATCTTTTTTATTATTTTTTTTCAAGTTGAGCATGAGATTTAGGGTTTAGGATTTGACTCAAAATATGCCACTGGATATAATAAAACTTTAAACACATCAAACTCCAAATACCATCCACTAAAAAAAAAGTATAAAGTGATGAGATAATAACATTTTTTTCTTAATATTTTTTTGTATACTAGTAATTTGAATAATATAGCTAGTTGTGTGTGTGTGTGTATATATATATATATATATATATATGGTGCCATGAAATTTGAACTCTTACCAAATGTTGCTGTCTGGAAAGTCCTTACTCCATCTACGAAGTTCTTGCTGCCGGTGATAATGCTTTTTTGTGATCCATCACCATACAGGGTTAAGTTTGCCATTCGCTTTTCCAGTGTCACAGTCTCCTCATATATTCCTGCTTTAACATAAACCACATACCTACATTTTCGTAGTGCAAATAAGAAGCCATACATGAGCACCCATAGCACAAAAATAATATAACTTATCCCGATTCCAGATACGAATGTAGTTCAAATTTTAACTTCCACTTTGTTCAATATCAAAATAAAACTATTTGATTATTTAAATTTTTAGGTTGAGGTACTGATTAATATCAATCAAGTTCAATCCTTACCATTCTAATTGTGTGGTACATTTTAAGCCCAATGAAATATTTCTATGAAATAACATGTTTAATGTTAAATTATAACTATTAATGAGATTTCATTTAATATGATTAATCTATATATAGGAGCATGCATACCGTCCATCGTATTTATGTGGCACGGCGTTTAAAGCTTCGGAGATGGTTTTAAAGTCTCCACTGCCATCACTAGCCACGGTGATATTAGGAGTAGGCTTATCATCTGCCGCCTTCAACATCCTTCGATCCTCCTCGTTCATCCAATCGGGAAGACCTTTATCATCAGACGACAGCAAGTGACGACTACTACCACTATTCGACCCTTCTTCTAGTGCCGAAGAAACGAAGGAGGCCAACTGCGATACAATGGCAAGAGAATTACTAACATACTCCTTTGAATCCTGAAACGCATTCTCAATATCCGTCTTCAATTTTCCATCAGAAAACCCATCGAGGCAAGTTTCCTGGTACGAGATGACCGCACTGAGCCAACTGTTCAAATCCGAAGTAGTGGACGACAGCTTGTTCAGGTCAATTGACCCAGCACGTGAAGATGAAAACCCGAGCTCTTCTTTAGCGTCATCTAGAAGTTTCTTGCAATCCTCGTAAGCCCCTTTCTCTTTATCAGACTGAAAATTCATGGAGTCGGTTTTGTTCATGGCCTTACTGACCTCGTCCTGAGCGACGCTAATCGCAAGCTTGAGGATGTCTTTCGGTTGTACGAGTTTAGGATCCTTATTCACTTCCTTGCTCAGACTTGTCTCGCATTTGATCTTGTAGTCGGTGGAATTGCAAATGGTTTTCACGAGTTTCTCTCCTAACGAAATCTGATTGGCGTTACTTTTAGAATTGCCCTTGGAGGAAGGTGGGGATTTCTTGCTATTGTCTTTGACTTTGTTGTCATCATTACGGTTGACGATTACGAAAGCAGCTGCGCCTATTAGACCGATGATGACGATCGTGCAAACTGCGCCGATGGCGATTCTGCGCTTAAGCTTCTGTTTCCTGTCATTTTTTCTTCGCTCAGTGATGAGATCGAAGTCTTGAAATGCCATGGTGTGGGAATAAGAAGAAGAAGAAGAAGAAGAAGAAGAAGAAGAAGAATGATTTGTCTAAGGCAGAGAAGAGTCTCTCTGCCTTAGAAACAAGCCAGGTACGGGGTGTGAAAAGAGAGGGTGGGGAAAGGTAAGAGAGAGATAGCGTTTAATTTTAGTAACGTTAATTCCTTTCCCTCTTCGTTCATGGTGTTTGATCATTGGAATTTTAACGTTGGTAGTTTGCTGGTGGGAGATTAAGGTGGTCTGGACGAGAGGCATTTAAGGTATTTCTATTTTTGGACTACGTCAGTTAAGGTCTTCCACCAATAATTTGTAGTTCTCGCTAATTTCTACCTCTTTCCTTCCAATTCATACCAACTTTGAAATCTTTTTCGTCCTTTTTCTTAGGACTGGGAATGCCAGAAAATAGAAAGAAGCATGCAAGTTAACCCAACATGGCGTTTCTCCTTGAAAAAAATCACCCGTTGATCGATACTGAAGAGGAGCTATCTTGAGTACGTAATACTGTGAGGACTTGCTCTCTCTTTAAATTCAATTTATCTATGCCCAGTTAAACAGTTTGTCACATCTATATGATTTAGTTTAAACTTAGAACTAATCCTAAATATCTGTAAAAATTTCCCAAATGTGTTTCAACTCTCAACCAATTGGTTCGTTGATCCATGTAGGAGAAAGACCTTAACGAGATGGCCTGTGTTTGAAACAAGACTAGCTTGTATAATTGTACTTTGTGGATAAATAAACGTACGCCTTCTTGTGCCTTAAACTGGTCTCTACGTAAACATATAACGAGACACGACACAAACATGAACATATATATAAATATAGGTTATTTAAAATTGTCACCCATCTAATTTTCCAAATAACACACATGTATTATTTTGTACTCTAAAAAATGTTATTTTCTATTAAAAAGTATACTGCAAAAAAAAATATTATTACTATATTACTTAACATGATTTATGTACTAATTAGATTGTTTATGCCCAGAACGTGTACGTAAGAGTTGTCTCTTAGATTTATGTTTGGCGAGTATTCAAGTTAAAAAAAAGCATACTTATTTTTATTCGCGTGCATGTTGTCAATGAATTGTGAATATATATAGCAATGTCCAACATGTTTTAAAATAAATGTGCAAGTGTATCATAGTTAATAATTAGCAATTAACCTTTTTTACACAAAAGCAACATCTCTAGGCCACGATAAGAACAATTACATTAACAGCAAGCAGGAAAACAAACTAATAAATCTCATCTGCTTTTGGTCAAATCCCAGCATCATAAGGGAATGAAGTGGACTGAAGCCAAGCATCACCCATAATGAACTGAGAAACCGTAAAATTATAAGCATCCTCATACTCCATCACATGGTGCCCAACCCAACTCACTCTACCACCCGTACCCGAACCTGGCCCATAATTCTCGTACTCTCCATAGTACAAACTTTCCAAATTTTGATCTTCGCCATCAGAATCGGACCACCTCGTCCAGCCCTTTGGGTCCACAAAGTCATCAATGTAAGACTCAAGGTACACAGTACGAGAATAGAGCCTCCATGGGCGTCCGAGGTAGCTCTTGAAGCTGCTAGAATTAGAATGGAGATCGTCGGTGGCTATGATCGAGCAATTCTGGATTGAGATTCCAGTGTCCTCGTCTGGGGTGTCTCGGGATTGGGCTGTGATGACGGTGAATTGGTGAGGCAGTGGCTTTCTGGAAACGATGTCGCAGGCCTGGAAAACAACCGCTGCGTTTCCGAAGATGAAGTCTATGGTGCCGTAGATGTCGCATTCTCTGTAGAACTGTCGGAAGGAGTGAACATAGAGGGTGTCTTGGTAGCCATAAACGGCGCATCTGTAGAGGGCGGTTAGGTCTGCGTTTACTCTCAAGGCTACTGCTTGGTGCTTCTCTGGCCCTGCCCTGTTTTCTATCGCTATGTCGCGTGCCAGAAAGCCCTCACCAGACACAGCTGAAGATGGGAAAAAGGGGGAAAAAAAAAAACATGATTCTGGATTTGCATTTTTGGGATATGATATTTGGACCTGGCCGTGTCTGCAGCCCCAAACATGGACCTTCCCCTTTCATGTTTTTTTTTCAAAGTTGAATAAATAACTTTCATGCTACGTAGAGAATACTTTTGCATGATATCATAAGAGAAAATAGTGAAACCAAGCACAAATCACACAACACAGGCATACCCAGAATTCGCAAAATCACCTAGAGCTATTTGGCGCATTGCCTTTTTACATTATCTTACAATTTTTAGTATTTTAATTATTATAATATAGGATATTAAAGTAAGATACATTATAGATATTTAAGATTATGGTATAATAATTAAAAATTGATTAACGAAGAATTTTATAAAAATTAATAAAAAGATAAAACTTCAAAATATGAATCAGTGTGATCCTTGAGTGAATGGTATGGCATACCATTAAAAATAGTGTTATCCTGTGCATGTTTTGGATAATACTAAAGGTTTATTTAGTACATAAGATATTAATTATAAAAAAATAAAAAAATAAATAATAAAAAATAATAAAAAATAACAGATGTTATTAAATAATAATAATAATGTAAAAAATATTTTATATATATTATTTTTTATATATTAAAAGATATTTTTCTTTATATATCGAACACGTCATAAATATTTAAGATATCATAATAACAAACCTAGACATTTTGATGTCTTTTGACATCCATGACATCAAGACAAAGAAAGCGGGAAAATCATTTGGTTTGATACACTATTACCTTATATTATTAATAGCTGGGATATTATAGTATAAGGCACGAATATAAAATATTATGGTATTTAAAATTTTATGTTTAGTATGAGAAGAGAAACTTGTTATGAAATTATGTGATTAATATTTTATAAATGTTAATAGAGGCCAAACATCACTATTGGGTATTTCTATTTTTTTAAGAAAAAATTTAAATAAGATTTAAACTCAAATTTATCACAATTATAATTAAAAGCAAGTCCGATTTCAGTCAAAATTTATTGATAGACTCGGCTAAAACGATGTCATCTTATACCCTGGTTATCTTTTGTGACACCTAGATCTTAAATAGCAGTTTACCAAACAAGAATATCGCGATGCTTTTTAACATCCTATAAGAGAAGTCTGGGTTTCACAATGGCGTCACTGTTCACAAGAATGATGGGGATCACAAAGTACCATTAAATTTCATTTTCTTCTCTTACAGTTCAGAAACATTACAAGGCACCTCCAAATAAATGAAGACGATGCATGGAACCAGATCCCCTGCTTTTGATATTTTTAATTTTGATATTTTTGATGTTTTATATATCTCAAAAAATACAAAATATAGAATAAAAATAATATTTTAACTATTAATTTTAAAAATAATAATAATTTAAATTAAAAAAATTAAAAATATAAAACATTAAATCTGGATCATTCACATCAGATATGGGCAGTCTTGATTTAGAGAAGTACCGTGGGGATCCAAATCCCACGATGCATCTAATAGTTGATAGATAATTAGATAACTACCCCGTGATTTTTCTTAAAGGGTACATAGCACAGAAGCTAAAAGAGAGGGGGAAAAAATGGAAAGACCAAGAAAAGGATCTAAACTATGAAGTGTTTACCTAGAGTTGCAGATCTGAAGGTGGTCCACCCATCGCCCACGCTTCTGTTACCGGTAATGACGGTGACATCGCTTCCATCTCCAAGCAGAACAACGTTGGTCTTGTAACTTGGGATCTCCACATTTTCTTCGTAAACCCCTGCCTTCACATAGATCACTGTCCTGTCCAAGCTATTATTGGGAGCAAAGTTCACAGCATCAGTAATGGTGCTGAAGTTCCCTGTTCCATCTGCAGCCACCACAAGCACCTCACCTGGATCGTATTCTTCCCCGTTCGAGCTCTCCAAGATCCGACGGTCCCCGCTCCTCAGCCACGCGGGAGCTCCCATTAAACGACGCCGGTTCTTATGGCCACTGGAACCTCTTAACCCTGGTGATGCACAATGGTAATGATAATGATAATGATACGGAATAAATATTATTTAATGTAGGATTACTTGATAGTTATTCATATTCAATATCAGATTTTTTGTTTGGTTAGGTTAAAATATTAGTTGTGTTATTACCAAACTATCGGTTTATTCACTATTTTTTAATAGAAATAGAGACAGAAGTAGTTATGAGATTACTGTTATAAATAGAAATTGAAGAGGTTTGTAAGGATATCTGAAGAATGTGAAGGAATAATGCTTTAGCATTTTGTATGTTTATTTATTTATTTATTCTCGAAAAAGAGATTGTACAAGTGTACATTGTTGATTTTAAGATTGTAACATTTTTTCTATCAATCAATGAACTTTGAGATTATTGAATTTAGAGAGTTCACCATGTGAGTTTGTGGATCACCTGGCTTAGAGAGCATGGAGAGAGAATTGCTGACATGTTTATACGTTCTGATTACAGAGTCCACCAGAACAGGCTTGAGGGTACCCGTAGCTGAGTCGAGCCCTTCCAAACAAGTGTTCTTGTTGGTCATGGCGGCGCTGAGGTAGGCTCTAGCATCGGCTAGCTTCCTGGAAGAAGTGGCATAATCACGAACCTCAGAGAGTGATCTTTTGAGAGAAGCCAAGGTTGACTGATGAAGCTCCCTACAGTCCTGGATTGACCCTCTCTGCTTCTCCACGAGGTTGGAATTAGAATGGCCTCCTCCTCCTGTGTTGTGGAATAGATCAGAGAGCTGGGTGGCTTCGGATATGGCTACTTGCAGAGACTGAAGCAGGTAGGTGATGATGTTTGGGCTTATGTTTATAGAAATAGAGAGCTTCAAGGAATCGAAGCAAACTTCTGGGTATGGGGTGGTTCTGCAGAAAGATCTTATGGAAGTGAGATTTGCTTGTAATGTTGCTGTGGAAGAAGCGCATGTGTGTGAGAGAAAGATTGGGAAAAGAAGGAGGAAGAGTTTGAGAGATGAGGAAGCCATGGAATGTACATGAAAAATGAAGATAAAAAAGTGAAGAGTTATGAGTATTTGAAGCACTTAAATAAGGTCCTTGGGGATGTCAATAATTTGAATATAAAATAATGACACGGGGCATTGATAGAACTGAAGGAAGACAATACCAAAGCAGCTTTTCAAATTCTAGGCCGACCAGGACGAGACATTATACTGGTTTAACGTTAGAACCGTCAAAATTGTCTCGTGGTCAAGTGAGACTAACGGTGCACAGAAATTAATATCTTAGATGGTGAATTTTTAAATATCAAATCTATTATAAAAAGACATAAACTTATTAATATGAACCTTGTTTTGAGGTAGTCTTGTTTATATATATATTTTATATATTAAATTGATCCAATTTGCAGTTCATTGAGTGGGGCAAAAATAAGAGGCCAACATTAATGAGAAAAATCAAAAGGGAATATTTTTTTGTTTTTTGGATAAATTGATGGTAAGGAGGTACTCTTAGAAGATACCGTAAATAAATATCATGAATGGGTGTAGAAGAGATCGATCTGAGTCAGAACGACATTGGAACCATGGAGGGTCATTTCTGTGTTTTTTGTTTTGGAGCTAGCAATGAAGATAATATGGAAGGCTTGGTGCTGAACAGCTGCTAATCTCTGAAAGATCTCATTGTACTCTGACTTGGAGCTGAGCAGTTTAACTAGGGTAAGTTTCCAAGGCATTTTCCAATTACCCCTTTGGGTCATTCTCAAGTTTCATTATCTTTCCGAAGCATTCCCAGGTCTGGTAGCTAAACCAAAGCAAAGATACAGGTTTTTGTAAGTGGGTTATATGCCAAGGTCTGCCTCAAACAAAGGACAAATGGATTGGCCATATTGAAGGGAACTCGGATTTTTTGCAAATTTGGGAGCGTATATCTTAATTTGGACCGTTTAAATTTAATTTAAATAGTTAAAATTTTATAAATTTGTTTAAGTTTTTTTATATCAAATATTATTTTTTTTTATAATTACCAATTATAAAATTATTTTTATTTTATATTCTATATCTTATAAAATAAAACAAATTAAAATTTAAAAATTTAAAAATTTTTATAAAATTTAAACTATTTAAATCAAATTTCATCGGTTCAAAGTGAATGCACACGCGCATCTCATGAATTACACAGGATCTCTACGTTATTGAAAGCCGATTGCATTATTTAGTTTCTGCTTCTGTAACAATCCTTGCATTTAAAAATTATTTACAAAACTAAAGTTTGATAGAGAAAAACAGAAGAAAAGAGATGAGAGTATATAGTTTTGAAAACCAATCTTTTCTTCTCTATTTCTTTATCTAATTTTATCTTCTCTATTTAGAAACTAAATGCAAAAGATTCAAATCCCTAATCCTATCTTTTTGTCTTGTAATAAGCACCTAATTGTTACAATTAATATTTGAGTGAACTCATGAGCTTGAACTCCCAAGACATAAAGCAAAAGATTGTTGACAGATTAAAGGTTAATCGCGTCCATCAATTCCCTGTCTTTCAGCATAGTGCTTAAGTTCAACAGTGATAAGTTAAAGAAATTGAATTACACCCTGATTACTAGTTATAGACTTAATGATAAGTATGATCTTGAAAACCTCACTGGGTCTTTTTTTTCCAAAAAAAAAGAAGAAGAAAAGTTTAGCATATTTATGTGTTCATATTCATATTTGTGTGTTGAACCTATATTGGAATTTATGCTTTAAAATGCAAGTGACTATTATTTGACTAAGTTGGTGCAGCCCGTGAATTGGTTTTGATACAAAGAATGGGCTACCTTTTTCCTGATACGTGACTGTGAGACTGTGACCTTTAAAATGCAAGTGACTATTATTTGACTAAGTTGGTGCAGCCCGTGAATTGGTTTAGATACAAAGAATGGGCTACCTTTTTCCTGATACGTGACTGTGAGACTGTGACCCCACCGGCCATTATAGCTTTTCATTCCAAGTTTATATAACTTCATTGCTAATGATGTTAATCAATTGATGATTCAGGTTAGAGTCCCCTTCACAGTTTATAATATGGCATTTAAATGTGTAATCTTCCTCTTGAAAGCATGTTTTATCAGCATAAAACTTCTGCAACTTGACCTTTCTTTGAGAAATAATCACGAGACAACGTCAGAATGTGCATGCCACTTCTTTGTCCACAAGTCTACCAAAATCTCACATGTTCAGATTCTTTTCTGAAAATTATTTTATATTTATAACCAAAAATAAATAAATTTGTGTATGTTTATATATATATACTAGTATTGCCTCTTATCCATCCACACGAAAGAAGAAAGAGAACAAAAGAATGAGGTTGAACAGGTAGTATACAGTTGATGTATAGTATTTTAGTTGCCTGTCATTTTTTTTTTTCTTTATATGTTTCATTATTGATGAAATTATATCAATTTGGCAAACAGTTCAAAGATAATATTAAACAACAAATGCCGTTCTTTTTCTCATTTAGTTGAAAGAGTTGTAATTTGTTTGTCCTTTTTCTTACACAAGGATTCTTCTTCTTTAAATAATAAAAGGCAGGTTCAACAAACAAACTTTATTAATATACTTCTGAACAAATGTGGATGTCTTAACAATAAACACTTTTACTAAAACCGATATTGTAAGATACAATTTAATTAAATATTTCCAAAAACTTTGCTGTGCTCCATAACATATATATTATTAAATTTCAAATCCGCACAATCTGTTGGACTATATCAGTTAGATTTCAGCTAAATTTTAATTTTAATTTTATCTTCATAAAATAGATCGGCCAAAATAACTTGCATTAACTCATGTCTATTATTATAAACAATTCATGCTCCTTACCACTAAATAATCAGTAATGAATTTTTCTCTTTTCTTTTTTTTTTTTTTTTTAAAGAAAGAGTATTACATTGAATTGAAGGGTATATATTTAAACTACCAAGAAGCCAGCCCAAACCCCTCTTTGGGTTTCATATTTTCAAACAGGCTTTTGGACCTTGAGTTATATAAGGCCTATTTTAATATAATTCATTTGTTGTTATATATATATATATATATATATATATAATAATGCTCCTTACCACTAAATAATCATTAATGAATTTTTCTCTTTTCTTTTTCTTTTTTTTTTAAGAAAGAGTATTACATTGAATCGAAGGGTATATTTTTAAACTACCAAGAAGCCAGCCCAAACCCCTCTTTGGGTTTCATATTTTCAAACAGGCTTTTGGACCTTGAGTTATATAGGGCCTATTTTAATATAATTCATTTGTTGTTATATATATATATATATATATATATATATGTATGTATGTATATATATATATATATATATTAAATTTGGGCTTTAGACATGGAGAGGTAAGCTCTCCAAAATTTTATTTGATCACGCCTCAGGAATCAGGTATGTTTATAAAATAATACTTTACATTAATTTTTAGACGATCGCGACGATGGATTCATAGGCAAGCTCTTGAATTTGGACCCATATAGAGTATTCATTTGTTTTTGGCTTAACTAGGCTAACAAATAAAGCTTGGGGATAAAGTTTTCTTAACTAAACCAGTAAAGCCTAATTTTTATTTATATTCTAACAAAATTAAAGGAATAAATTACAGTAATTTTTCTTGATATTTAACTAAATTGCATCTTTTAAAAAGATTTTCACTCTCTTAACATTTAATATATATTGCAAAAATCTCTTACACTATTTATTTTTTATCAATGAAGTGAACTTTCTACACAATATCAAATTACAATGTAATTCGTAATAGGATAATAAAAATAGTTAAAGTAATGTTAAGATTCAATATAAAACTAAAATTTTATTTGAAAAGAGTATATATTGTGTAGAAAGTTGACCATTGGCACAATATATTAAATTTTTTCATAAAATCGACTTTTTGGCCATTGTTAAGACTAGACAAAGGGTGCTAATGGGAACACGGTCATCAATGGGCTCTGTTTGTAATGACAAGGTTGAAGCTTCAAGCTTTAAGCTTATTCTTTTTTTTTTTTAATTTAGATTAAACGTCTTAATTTTTTAAAATAAATATTATAAATAAAAAACAATTTTTCTCTCTCTCAAAAAACTAAGTAATTTGTCCCGAAAAACTAATTTTGAGATCAGCAGAGTATTATCCATGAGTCCAAACTCATTAAGTTTAGTTGCACAGTTCCCAAAATGCGCCAACTTCTGTAACTACGCTAGAATCGATACATGACATGGGCTTTTTGACGTAAATATATTCAAGAAAATAAAAAAATATAACTTTTAAAACATATTCTTCATATATATATATATAAAATAAAATTAAAAAAAAATTAATATGAGATGCGGAACCTGTTATTCTACATCCTTATTTTTTTAATTTTTTTTAAATTGACCCTATGTGTTAAAAATTGACTCTCATTTTGAGAGCTAGTTAAACTTTTTTTATTTTATTATTATTATATATATATATATATATAAAGTCCTTGTTCAATGAGCCATTCTTATATTAAAATGTAAAATTGTGTTTTTCTTTTTTCATTCATGCTCTCATTTTTTTTCTTTTATTTTAAAATATTTCTCCATCTCCTTCTTTTATACTCATTATATATAATTATTCTGTTTCCTTAAAGTTTTACGTTTAAGACTTTAGTATTGAAGCAACTATCATCTTTGTTTTAAGATTTGTAATTAATTGTTATATAAAATGTTTAATTTATTTTAATTTATTATTATTTTTTTCATTTTATGTATTATTTATTTTTTTGAATATATTATAATGTTAACTTTATTTGTGATCTTTAAGTGTTTTTATACGGTTACTCATTGTATTTATGTGTTAATTAAAATTAAATATTAATATTAATTAAGAGTAAGGATTATAAAAATGAGATACAATTCATAAAGTATTAATATATTATGTTTAATTTTTATTTATACATAGACATTGAAAAAGTTTTTTAATGAGTAAAATGAAAGAGATTATATGCATTTATGGAAATGGAAGAATTTTAAAAACCAATGAAGGAACAATGTTTGTCTGTGACAAGCCCAAATTATTAAAAGTCGATGCCGATATTAGTCTTGAACAATTAAAAAGTGCAGTTGAGGAAAAAATTACAACTTCAGTCAAAACAATATGTATCTGAATTAGTGTACCGATACCCACGGTCACTTAATCCAACTTGGTATTCGTCATGTATATTAGAAGACGATTCAAATATCCAAACCATGTGGCAAGCAAACCGACACTTTCCATCTCAATTGGGGGTACCAGAATTATATGCACACATCTCAACTAATGATGTAGCTCCAAGTGTGGAAGAGAATGATATCAATGAACCGATGACAAATTGATGACTCCCTAATTTAGGATGAAAAAAGAATACATTTGAGATTAAATTAGGGAGGCAAAGCACTTTCCACTTGATTAATAGGGTTAAAAATGTATTCAATCAAACAAAATAAAGAAAGTGTTTTATTGTAATATCTTTATCAGTTTGAGCCTCATTCTATGATTGATTTTAATTTCAGGAAAAATAAAAGAAGGAAGAAAGAATTGAGAAAAGAGAGGGAAGCTGAGAAGTGAAAAAGTACAAGTGGAACAAGTCCTCTCGCTACAGCTAGAACTCAATTCGTTGTAGCGAGGATGCACTTTTGCTGTAGCGAGGAAGATATTTCGCCATAGTAAAGTCGCGAGGCATACAAATTCCAGGGAGAAACTCGCCATAGCGAAGCAGTAACAAGAACAACAGAAATCTAAGAACCTATGAGCTTTCGTTATAGCGAGAGGCACTCCTTGCCATAACAAGATCGACTCCTGAAATGCACAACTTGGATTAGCAAGCTAAAATAGACGCAAGGAAGCTAGGGTTTGATTCATTCAACAAAGAGAGAACGTTCTGGCCGACTAGGAGAAGAAGAAAACGAACGAAAGGTGTTAGGGAAGCTTCAACTTGATTGGGAATTCATTAATTCTGTCATTTATCTTTCCGATTAGGTGTTTCTACTCCATCTTCCCTTATAGTTAATGATAGTTAATATATTTGCTGAGATAATTTGTGGATTTCAAGCCATGAACGGCTAGATCTTGTAACCCTTAGAGATTTTATAAACCTTTAATCTTTGGAGATTGTTTCCCTTTTTGATTATGCGGATTATTGAGAATTTTAGTGTTTAATCTGAATTATAGTTCATTCTATTATTTGGCTTCTTTTAGTTTGATTATGGATTGAGTAATTAACCTTTGAAAGAAGAGAATTGCTTATAGACCATTGGTTAAATAATTTAGGATTAGATATAATCTAATTTGCACTTGAGATAGAAATATACTCTAGGACCCTAGGTAGTCAAGATAAGGTCTGCGCTTAATTAAGTATTAACCACGCCTTTGAGATATCAAGAATGAGTTGGTATAGGGGTTTAAATGGATCAAAAGACATTTGCGCCCAATTAGACCTTGACTTTAAAATTTACATTAAACCAATTAATTGAAAGGGGGAATGATTGACATTGGAGATAAAGGGGATTAAAATTCCTAGGGTATTTTTAATTGCATACCTTCAAATACAACCATCTTTTATTATTGTCAACTGCATTTGAATTAATTTTCATAAAAACTCAATTACAATTTGATTGTTTAACTAAAATGAACATGAGAATTCTAATGCCTAATCACCAATCGTACTAATTCTCTGAGGAAATGACCTTAATTCATCACGTACTACTTCTATGACTTATACACTTGCAGTGTCATTATTTAGTGAGCATCACAAATCTATATGTAACTCAGATTGATAGACCTGATAAGCCAGTTTCTCTATTTGGCTCTTATGTTGGTGATGTGATGACTCCCTAATTTAAGATGAAAAAGGAATAAATTTGAGATTAAATTAGGGAGGTAAAGTACTTTTCTCTTGATTAATAGGGTTAAATGTGTATTCAATCAAACAAAATAAAGAAAGTGTTTCCACTATAATATCTTTATCAGTTTGAGCCTCATTTTATAATTGATTTTAATTTCAGGGAAAAATAAAAGATTGAAGAAATAATTAAGAAAAGAAGGGGAAGGTGAGAAGTGAAAAATACAAATGGAACAAGTCCTTTCGCTATAGCTAAAACTCAATTCGCTGTAACGAGTATGCGCTTTCGCTGTAGTGAGAAAGGTACTTTGCCATAGCGAAGTCGCGAGGCATACAAATTTCAGGGAGCAACTCGCCATAGCGTAACAGTAGTGAAAACAGCAGAAAATTGGAAATCTATGAGCCCTCGCTATAGCGAGAGACACTCCTCGCAATAGTGAGATCGATCCTTGAAACACACAGCTTAGATTAGCGAGCTAAAATAGACGCAAAGAGGCTAGGGTTTGAGACATTCAATGAAGGAAGAACGTTCTGGCTAATTAGGAGAGGAGGAAAACACACGAGAGGTGTTGGAGAGGCTTTATACTGATTGGGAATTCATTAATTCTGTCATTTATTTTTCTGATTAGGTGTTTTTACTCCATCTTCCCTTCTAGTAGATGATTGTTGATATGTTTGCTGAGATTGTTTGTGAGTTTCAAGTTATGAGCGGCTAAATCTTGTAACCCTAGGGGTTTTATGAACCTTTAGTTTTTAGAGATTATTTCCTTTTTTAATTATGCGAATTATTGAAGACTTTAGTGTTTAATCTGAATTGTAGTTCATTCTATTGATTGGCCTCCTTTAGTTTGATTATGGATTGGGTAATTAACCTTTGAAAGAAGCGAATTATTTATAGATCATTAGTTAAACAACTTATGATTAGATATAATCTAATTTGTACTTAAGATAGAAATATATTTAAGGGTTTTAGGTAGTCGAGATAAGGTCTGAGTTTAATTAAGTATTAATTACTCCTTTGAGATATCAAGAGTGAGTTGATATAAGAGTTTAAATGGATCGAAAGACATTTGTGCCCAATTAGACAATGACTCTAAAATTTACATTAGCCAATTAATTGAAAGGGGAATGATTAACATTGTAAATAAATGGGATTAGAATTCATAGGGTGTTTTTAATTGCTTATTTTTTATTAAAATAATCTTTCATTATTGTTAATTGCATTTGAATTAATTTTCATAAAAATTCAATTACAATTTGATTTGTTTAACTAAAATGAACATGAGAACTCTAATGCCTAATCACCAATCATACTGATTCTCTGAGGGATAACCTTGATTCATCACGTACTACTCTTACGACCCATACACTTGCGGTGTCATTATCTAGTAAGCACCATGAAGTTCATTCGTTTCAGGCGCAACCTTTTAATTCTCAACAAATGTCAGTTGTCAATGATGTATCTCAGCCGAGTTCATCTGAATTATTAATATGCAATATTAATCCTTCGAGTCCTCCAAATACAATCAAAGATATAATGGATGAGTTTGATATGAATGATGAATATGACGCTCCACCAAATGACAATAAATATGGAGACGATGATATGGATAGTATTAGTGTTGAAAAAGATTCAGTCACTTCATTGAATCAGTATTCTAATTTGGCATTTGTCTTTTTATCTCAAATTGGCAATGCCAATGTGAGTGAATTTGATATGCCCGACATGGAAGGGGTCATCGATTTGAATAATGATAAGGAGATGTATGTTAGTATACGATTTCCTGACAAGTAGTCAATTAGCCGTGCTGCGAAACTGTATTCAATCCGCACGTATCACACATTCAAGGTACATCTGTTATTGTAGAGGCTAGTCAGTACGGTTGGGGTTCAGCAGTGTTAGCCCATTTATATAGAAAAATGTGTAATGCCACCCATTATGATGAAGTTAATATATGTGGTTGTTTGATTTTACTTCA
The DNA here is from genome assembly GCA_026724425.1 of Erythrophleum ivorense. Taxonomy (NCBI): domain Eukaryota; kingdom Viridiplantae; phylum Streptophyta; class Magnoliopsida; order Fabales; family Fabaceae; genus Erythrophleum; species Erythrophleum ivorense. The sequence goes on from JAIUCV010000981.1 coordinate 220,567, forward strand.
TTTATGGGCATGGGACCGATTCCCTCATCTTGCTCCACGAAGACCTCCCAACCTGATCCGCAAATGGCTATCTACCATATTCGACTTCCATTAGGCTTCAGGTATATACATATCTATTTTTTGAATTTACTTTTTTTTTTTATAATTGATAAACTCATTTGTATTCTCCTATCCTTTAAGGTGGTGGGATGTTCCATAATATCCTCGACCGACGGCAGATGCTTTGCGGCAGTATAAGATATTGTTAGACCAAATGAAGGATGACAAGGTTTATATTTATGTAATTATTTATTTTTCATTTTACAATTATAATACAAAGTAATCATCTCCCTGTTTGTAGGTTATTTGGCTTTCATATGACTCATCGGAGGTTGGTCAATTGATTTCGGAATATTACTTAGCGATATCCGATGTATGGCATGCCTCTGTGCCTATATTATGCTTTTGGATAGTAGAGTGACATTATGTTGATCACGTTCTCTGTCAGTTCAGTAGGGTGCAACATATTCTAGAAAAACTATTTAATATAAGATCGCTGCATACTCTTCAATTATGCAGCAAGGTGCATAAAAACTGGCAGGAAGAGCATGTAGTTTTTATTACATCATGGAACTCATGGCCCCAGGTAGTGGCACAAAACAACCTTACTGATAAACCACTAGATTGCGCGTTAAACTACATGTGTTGGTATTAGCAACATGCGCGATGGTAGATCTATCATGCTAATAGTTCTCAGGGTTTTGTGGTATGACTTTTACATCATTCTCAACTTTATATTTTATATCCTTTAATATATATATATATATATATTTGTGCATGTGTATTATTTTTAACAATTGATTTTTTTTTTCACAGGTTGATGTGTTCAAGGACTTATAGAGACTTGTTATCACTGACCTGTCTACACTTAGTTATGGTGATTTCAGGCAGAGAGTAAGCGATAATATTCGAACCATGTTGCATGTTCTAGGAGAACATTAAGATATGCTAGTCTCCCTACCAACTTTGTTGCCACTTGATCTATTCAGACCTCCAGAGCCACAGGCGATACCAGAAAAAAGAAGACATGGGTTCCTTTCATTTAGGGAACCAATGTCTGATGGTAACAGTGGCGGCTTTCATACAAATATGTCATCATCATCTTACATGACAGTCCATATGTCTGGTGGTGACGTTGGTCCTTCTTTTGTTCAATCACAGATAGTTAGTAGATATGTTAGTTCTTCTTTTTTACCGTGCACAGACGTTGGTATTGCAAGTCCATCTTCCTTTGCACCTTACTATACACATTCATTGCCTTCTTTCATTTATATGGACTCGTCTTTCTCCACACCACCACCACAGCCAATGCAATCTGTTGAGGTATCATTGACATCATTGTTTACAGATCCCGCGGCATTTAGTACTGAATATAACATTACTTTTTTAGCACAATAGACATCCTACCAACCTCAATAAGGCTTTTTCACTTTAAATCAACTGATTCCGCCTATTTAGTCTTTCTTAAATGGAATTTCAGTTCTCAACAAATCCGAAATCAGGTGGAGAATGAATTGGTCGAAGCAGAACATGAAAAAGTATTTGTAAATGATACTGATGAGGATGAAGAGCAAGAACAACCATAACAACGTCAGCTTTAGTGAATAAGGAGAAAGCCTTGGTGTGGAATAGGTAGTCATTATGACTGATAACTACTATTATTTTTTAATTTTAATATTCCTTTGTATTATTTAATTGTACATTTAAATATATTTTTCA